>OZ037788.1:19138067-19415567 GCA_964035525.1 Porites cylindrica
TATTATTCAGGGTGCAAAGAAAGTAATGTCCAATAGCCCGGGGCTAGTGGATTTTGTTATTGCGCTAATGAATTCTGTTTTTAACTTGCCTGACGGGCAAGTGATGTTTTTTGAGTAATTTGAATAACAGAAGAACTGTGAAATCAATTCTGCTTGTCAAAAAGCTTTTGGGGCTAGTTGAAATGACGTCTGAGGTAGTAAATGCTGGCTTCAGCTTGCCCGAATGGCAAGCTGAAAAAATGATTTTCTTTGCACCCTGTTATTAGTTGTTTATGGTTCACTTTTCCTTTGAACACTCAATTAAAACGCTAATATTATTGTCATTAATACTTTGACAATATTACAAGTTCATTGTAAATGCAATTTAGTAAATTCTCTGTGTTTGTAATTCTGTCAGGCTCGAAGTGCTGCCCCTTGTGTGTTGTTCTTTGATGAGTTAGACTCCATTGCCAAGGCCAGAGGAGGAAATGTGGGAGATGGAGGTTCGTTCTTTGTCACAATATTTTGTAAAATGCAAAAGTCAATTTTCCAACTTGTTCCAAACAAATAACATTGTTAAATTTGTTTTGAATATTTAGGTGGAGCTGCCGATCGTGTTATCAACCAGGTGCTCACTGAAATGGATGGCATGAATGTCAAGAAAAATGTTTTTATCATTGGAGCTACAAATAGGTTTGTTCATCATTTCTTGCCTACTCAAGTGGTATGAGTCATTAACCCTTTAAGTCCCAATAGTGACCAACAGCAATTTTCTCCTAACAATGTCCATACATTGTCAAGAGATAAGGTTGTGAGAATATAAAAAATGATCACGAAAGAGAAAATGCCTTGATGTTTTATTGAATTCTCTCAACTAATTCTTAAAGGAAATGTATGAAGATCAGTTTGGAGAATTTGTATGTGGATATTGGGGCCTAAAGGGTTAAGTTGTGCGATTGACTCAAGTGGTGAATGTTATACGTTTGGGTGAAACAAAGTGAAGGTACATTACTTGTCTGCATATCATTAGACAAGTGTAGAGAGTGAGTGCTGTCAAGTGGTGCGACTCGTACAACCATTCTATATGCATCCTAAACAACAAACATTCTATGCATGAAACTGGAAAATGGCTGAATCACAAAAAGTCTAGTTAGTGTGGAAACAAGAGCGCATACACCATGAATATTCCTTGTTGACCTCGTTCTATAGGCATCGTATAGGTGGGATGTGACCTCACTAATTGCATGAATTGTATGAGTCGTACTACTTGACAAGGCCCCACCACAACTTTGCTAACTAATTCTAATTGTTGCTAATGACATGATTTCAAGGGGAGTCATATTGATTGACAGGGCCCCCTCCCAAGAACTTTGCTCGCAAATTCTAAGTGTCGCTAATGAGATGCCATTTCTTCAATTCCATGACTCGTACGAGTTGCATCACTTGACAGGGCCCCTTCTCCAGAACTTTCCTCCCAGATTCTAAGTGTCACTAATGAAACGCGACTTCACCACTTGCATGGCTTGTACAAGTCATACCTCTTAACAGGGCCCTCTCACAAATTCACAGTGTCTCTAATGAGATGCAAGTTACGAACTTCATGACTTGAACAAGTGGTGAGGATTGGACAACCCTCATAAAGTGGGGAGATCACCATAGATGCTGGGGAGTAAATGGACATTAAGGGACTTCCCCTCCTCAAGCTTTGTCTTAGCATTTTAGGGCAGAGGTCATTATGACATGTGACTCTTTTTAACTGTGTATGTTGTTTTCATGCAGGCCAGACATTATTGATCCAGCCATCATGCGACCTGGACGTTTGGATCAACTGATTTACATTCCTCTTCCTGATGAACCAGTGAGTCAATTATTGATGCATATTATAATAAATTGATTATGTCAGTTATACACGATGTGTGTGTGGTATAACCTTTAGGTGACTACAGCGAATGTACCTCTTTAATGATTCCACTTATGAAAATTAATGTCTATTCTATGTGCATGAGCCTGTTACAGACAAAATTAAACCCATATACTAGTGTAAGATTGTCAGTGACAAGGTTAGGAAAGATTTGTTGTGACCCTGTTTTATTGTTGGTACAGTTTTCTTTAAATATTTATAAAGTAAGTTAATGTACGATTAGAGTAACCACAACACATAACATCATGACATGTACATCTAGACACTGGAGAGGTTTGTGGATGATGTGTTCGTTTTTTCGGTTTATGAGCACGGAAAAAGCTGCATGTAATTCAGTGGTGACCAGGTAATGTATCTCATTTCACTAATGACCTTTCTTCTCATCTATTCCAGTCACGTGTCTCCATTCTCAAGGCTTGCTTAAGGAAATCGCCAATTGCAAAGGTTTGTTCTACAAATACTTCTCTTTTCAATATTTTCTGTTATTGTTTTATGAGGTGGGAGTTACTTCATTAGTAAGTGAAAACTGGCCAAATACATAAACCTCATGATGCAGTGAGATCTTTTCTGGAAGTGGGGAATGGGGCTTCATAATTATTGGTTGATCTTAGGGTTTTCCTTGTTTGGCTCGCATGGGTTTTGTATGTGTTAGCAATCTTGCATAGCTATCGTAGCTGGCACACACTTCGTGCATGCTGTTATTTTAGAAAAAAAGCTGTAGTAAACTACATTTGGGGAATAAAAGTTCTGGTTATAGCAATTTCATGACAATTTTTTCTGGTGGCACTCTTGACTGGCTGCTCGTTTAAGTTGTGACTCTAATTACGTTGTTAATGGTAAAATTGAAAATTATGTTTGCAAAGTTTAATGCAAGTTTTATTCAACAGGATGTAGAATTGGGCTACATGGCCAAGGTTACTCAAGGCTTCAGTGGTGCCGATTTAACAGAAATCTGCCAACGGGTAATTTTTCAGTTTTTATTGTACATTTTTTGGGCTTTTCCTTTTAATCAATTACTTGCTTCTATCTATCACTGAAGATCACTGAACCCCTCTTCAATAGAACGTGTTTCATATTTAATATAAATGCTGTAATATAAATTTGCCTAAGTATGTTTTAGATAGTGTTGGTGAGTACTGTTAGGAGTGCCTCTTTTTTAGAGGTATTATTGTGCCTAGTGATCCGTGGGAGCAGTTAGGTCACAAATACAGTAAGAAGGACGGGGGCCTGTAGGGTTGTCATAAAGTGCCGTAAAACTGCTACTTCAAATTTTGAGCTGTGTACTTTTTGGGAAAAAGGAGGGAAAAAGGCTAAGGTGAGAGAGTGAAAGCCTGAATTCATTGCCAAGCTGCGTAAGTCTACATCCTAACTGTCTACTTTAAAACTTTATGAGAACCCTCAGACTGGTGTGATGATTTATGGTCATATCTTAGCGCTTTTTCCATGAATATTTCCCCTTTTTTCCAGTATACCTCTAACTTTGTATCGCAGTATCAGAAACCTTTTATGTGATCTGACTTGTAGGCATGTAAACTGGCTATCAGAGAAGCAATTGAGACAGAAATTCGAAAAGAGAGGGAGAAAGAGGATAATCCAGATTTGGATATGGTAAGAGCTTTTACTAAACATTTATTTTTCCTGTCATCTGGAAGACACACATGTTTACTTAACATTGTCTTGACATTTTTTTGACTAAATTTGCTCTGCATTGCATTTTTTTCCTGAAAAAAATCATGTTGGGCTCAGAATTTGAAAGTTCTTGGTTCATGAATCATGCATGCTTGTGTCTATCAAAATGATGCAGTATGATATTGTTAAGTAGGGACTGTTGAATAGACCTTTCCCGCATTATGCTCCAGTGAGCAAACATAAAGAAATGAGGACAAGACTTGGGTGGACAATTTCATACAAGTCACTGTATTTTGTCCACGAGCCTCGAGTTTGTGCCTTTTTTTACAGGAATGCGGGAAAGGTCTATTTAATCATACAGAGTCATCTTAAGTTTAAAAGCAACACTTTTTTTAAGTCCTTCATTGTCAAGGTAACCCTAGAACCTTGCCTTCTTCATCTCACACATCACTCTTCCCTTAGACTGCAAAACAGTCCGTATTTTTTCGTATTCAAGTACGCGCGAGTAGTCAAACAAAAGGTCTGGAACTAGGCTGAAAACAGAGAGCGAGACTCTTACGGCACGCTTCACTGATTTCTTTACTGATTTTGAGAAAAAAACTGACTGTTTTGCAGTCTACTCTTCCCTTCAGGCTTCCCTTTCCTCGCCTTAGTTTGAATTGTTGTCAGGTCTAGGTGAAAACCTGCCATTTATTATTATTATTACCTGTGTTCGACATGTGTTCATCTATGACGCTAACAAAAGGAACTGTAACAATATAGGAAGTGGAAGATGAAGATCCTGTTCCAGAGATTAGACGAGATCATTTTGAAGAAGCCATGAAATTTGCGCGCAGGTCTGTTAGTGATAATGACATCCGCAAATATGAGATGTTTGCACAGACCCTTCAGCAGAGCCGAGGATTTGGTGGAAACTTCAGGTAAGTTGATTCTTTTAAGATCAGTACAATCAGAATCATTTTTCCTTTCGTATTTAAATGTGTAATCCCAGTGAGGTCTCAAAAACAAAAGCCGTAATTTGCACAAGAAAGAAAAACCCTGAAGGATTCTGGTCATAGTATGCAACTGTAGTAAAATGATGGTATTGTGCAGATGGCCTAATGGTATGAAACTATGCATTTTGTTAGGTTCCCAAGCCAGAGTGGAGGCAGTGGAACTGAAGGAGGACAGGGCGGATCTGGTGCTGATAATTCTAACTTATATGATGATGAGGATGATGACCTGTACAGTTAGAACAAATCCTGCATATTATTCAGTTTTATTTTCAATTAATCTTTTGAAGCTTGAAAGTAGCCTCTGTGCAAAACTCTGTGAACATGTTTACATGTTTGTTTTTCTTTTAAACATGCTACATCAGGGTTAAGTTGCTGAAAAAAATCTGTATTAAAACAAGGAAACAAAATTAGTGTAGAGCGTAGCTTCCAAATGTCAAGAATGTTACATTTAGACACAACTGATATTTAATAAAATACATTTAGAAGAAATAGGTTTTACTTGATTGCTTGAGGCAAAGGTTCAGCTTCTTGACTTTTGAACAGCATGCTAATTATTAAACATAAGACAGTGCTGGTCAGCAGTCCCTATCTCTAATTATTATCTGCCTCGTACCCAGACGTCTCTCTTTTGAAACAAATGTGTGCGCAAAGGAAGGCGGGAAAGAGACCCTTCCCATGGTTCCTTGCAGTTCACCACCAGTCACTCGTTTCGCGCTCGCCTCTGCCATGCAAAAAACGAAGCGCCTGAGGAGGAGGCTGAATTATTATAATTATGTTGGGCAGTCTTAAGGTATTTGCAGAGCCTCGGTAACTTAACAGCTCTTTTAATGACATCAATTTGTTCACAGTGCTTTTCAGGTGCAGTCATTTTAACTGCTCTGCTCCCAGCCCTCCTTCCCTCCCTCTGGATGCGTCTTGATAAGCAACTACGAAACTCCCCACTGAGGTCCTCAACTATTGTTGGCAATGGGTCGTGACCCATTTAATGCAATGCTTTTTCTGTATTGGTGAAGAATATAATAGTATTGTTGAAGACCATTAACATCAACATGATATTGGTATTAGTATCTTTATTGGGCTTTCCATTGGCAATAGTCTGCCTATGAATCGTTTCTCAGTGAACAATTTATATAAATTGAACAAAAGAACCACCACTTACCGTATTTATTCAACCATAAGCCGAGTGATTTTTGCACCAAATTAAACTGGAAACTAGTGAAATCTCTACAAGATAGGGGGTTTGGCTTGTAGCCGGCATCTAACAGGTTCTGATACCCAAAAGTTTAGGGTCTCAGCTTAAAGCTGAGATCGGCTTATAGGCGAATAAATATGGTACATGTACTTTAAAATAAACCGTGCCATCCATGCATACAAAGAATGCAAATCAATTCTCCTTTAACCTCCTTCAGTTCTCTCACATTTTTTTGTGTTGTTTTGTTTTACTTTATTTGATTTTTTGGGAAGCAAAGGTTTATAACCTTTGTAAACAAGCACATCAAAAGACTTGTATTAATTGTTGTTAAGACATGTTTTGAACACATCTGTGTTGTCTGTTATTTAAAACACAACTTTAATTTAGTCACACCACATTTCATCTTTCAGAGTACTATGAATGTTGCAAATAGAAGTCTCTTCTTTCAACTGATATAATCTAAATGCTTCCAAGTAGTAGGCTATGATCACCGATCATGTAGTAGTCGGGTCATCATTCCCTTACGACAGTCCGATCAGTGTAACTTAAGAAACTGATGAGTAACTTCATAAATTCCAACTGCTTCTGCTGCTTTCTCATCATAGTCAGACCAGTCCTAAGAGGAAAAGTGATGACTGTCAAGTGTCTTTCTTTGTAGTCTTAGCACTGGTTGTTCAAAAGGTACATAGTGCTAACTACTGGGTAGAGATATATCTTGTGGATAACACAATGATAATTTGGTTTGCAGGGCTCGAAATTAAGATAAGAAAAAAAGTTAGTTTCACCTTTACTCTTTTAATTTAAATCTAAATCATAGGGAAATCTGGTTGCCAAAGTCGTGACTAAACCAGAATTTTTATTCGCCAAGGATAAAATGTTAGTCACATTGGCAACCATATCAGTCACAATTTTGAGCCCTGGTTTGCCTATTATTTATTTGACTAGTAAGCATTGGAAAGTTGTTTTGGGGGTGTATTTTGATCTAAGTTTGGGTCACATTAATTTGTTCTTACTCTTTGTCACACTATTATCAATAAGATGAAGAAAACAGTAAAGTAAAATTAAAGATTTACTTACAGTGGAAGTGCACTTAGTTTTTCAACTGGGTTATAGGTACTCCACTGAAATAATTTTTCTAACAAATAATCCCAAAAAGCACAACTGGCAGGAGGCAATCAGTTGGCGATTTAAAAGTGTGGCCAAGGATTTGAATTTGGAATGAACAGGAAACAAATCCAGATACTGGTCAGAGCAGCACTCGAACCCAGGAACGCCAGATTGTTAAACTGAAGCTCTGACCACTCGGCGATGAAAATTTCCATTATGCCTGCATTACACTTCATGCTCCAACTGAAACATTATGTCCAAAATTATGCCAGCATATTGTATCTAACCGTAGTCATAAGTGAAAGTTGTCAAAGCCAGTTAATTTGTTGTGTAAAAATAATTATTATTCGAATCCCTTGCCATTCCCACAAAAGGCAATTCTGGTACCTTTCTGAAATGTTTTTTTTTTTCTATAATTTTTTTCTTTGATACTTTCCTTCTCTATAAGTTAAGTGTTCTTGTGAATCACAGTCCTCAGGGTTCATGTAAGCTTATGTTAAATAAGAGTTAACTTGCCTGTCAGCTTTGGTTAAAATTATGTACCTTTTCTGTTAAATTGACATCTGTGAACTTAGTTCCAGTGTCAACACCTTCAGCCACAAATCCACCCTGAGGACAAACAACAGTAAGTGGGCAACTGGTAAGCAAAATTTCAGAAACAATCTCAGACTCGCTAACCCCCAAAAGGCAAAAAATGAGAGATTCTGAACCCAGAGCTGGAAAAAGTAGTGAGAGGTGGGTAGCACATGGGAAATCAGTTGTCAACTTGTGAGAGTGTGAGATTGGTCATGAAATTGTGAGACTCACGACAAAGTCGTGAGACTTGCCAAGTCTGTGCCTCTTCACAAATGCCGCGGATAAATGACTCACCCGTGGTGAAAAGTCAACAGGCTCTACACCTCTGCAATCGAATGCCACCATTGTCTTAAACCTGTTGCTATCTTCAGCCTGTAATGAACATGCCATGATGTTAAAACAAATTGAAAGTGTCTACAAGACAGTCAGATTTTAAAATTATCGTATACTCCTTCACGCTGTCTTTGATTATATCGGTTTATTAGAGAAACAAAAGAGAAAATTATAGCCAAGTCTTAAAATTACCATATACTCCTTTATGCTGTCTTTGATAATATCTGTTGATTAAAAAAAAAAAAAAGAAAAAATATATAATTATAATATATAATAAAATATATAATCATAGAATTAATTCCAAAAGTAGGTTGAGTTTGATCGTCCGGGTGAACGTAGTCCTGAATAGGACTGTTGTTGTTGACAGTGACTGATCCACTGACAGTCACTGTCAACAACAACAGTCCTATTCACCCGGATGATCAAACTCAACCTACTTTTGAAATGACTCCTGGGTTCAAACCTTTCACGGAATTAATTCTGTTATAGTTTGGAGAAAAGCTGATTTTATGACCTCTTAAATGGCAGCAAAAAAACTTAATTTGGTATCACATGAAATTGAGTTTGCATTAATCATACAACATATCCAATAAATTTGCAATCCATCCAATTTTGGGGCACCAATCAAACTTCGGAATAAATGTATTCTCTCTTTGATATTAATATTATATTAATCATTCATTAGCCACATTTCCTCACCCATGGTGTTCTCTCTTCCACATAATTTACACTTTGAAACAAAATTTGCACTTCCTCTGCTTCCTTTTATTGCTTGAGCTTCCTATTAACAATACAGGTTATTCAGTATGTTTTATCACGAAAGGACTTGTTGGATTCCAGGAGTACAATAATAATTATTAAAGCCGCAAAAACATGCAACGTAGTACTGACTTTAGTCTGTGAATGAAATCCTGTGACATGACCATGCATTCAACTAAAAGCTACTGAGCAGTTCTTTCCTGTTGTACTGTATATTATGCTGTACAAGGTGGTTCTAACTTTTGAGTGTGTAGAAGAAATCCTGAAATGTGACCATTCAAATGAAAGCCGCTGAGCAGTTCTTTCCTGTCATGCCGTTTCTTATACTGTACTAGGTGGCTCTAACTTTTGAGTCTGTGCATGAAACCCTAATTTGTAAATGACCATTAAAATAAAATCTACCGAGCAGTACATTCCTGTGCTAGTGTTTGTCGTGATGTATAAGGCGGTTCTAACTTTTGACTCTATGGATTTAATACTATCAATGATGTTACAATTCACCTGAAACCTCTTCAGCACTACTTTTACTAGCCTCCCCGCAGACGTCCTTTGGGGTTCGTTTGTCACGCATTCATTTCTCCCCCACGGACGTGGGGGAGAAATGAATGCGTGACAAACGAACCCCAAAGGACATCTGCGGGGAGGCTATACTTTTACATGGTGTTAATTAACTTACTGCAAGACACATATAAACCCAATCCTTGGTATTTTCTCCACAATTTTGACATTGCAGCTAAGGAAAAAGTACAACAATTAACTTTGAGAATAGAAAAAAAAGGAAACATAAAAATTTGGTACACTTAATGACCTGTCATGTAATGCCATTCTTAGCCTCTAGCGGACACAACTGGGGGGCAGCAGTTGTAATGATCTGTACCATCCCTCGTATACCGGTATTTACAGCTGGGATCGTGAAAATTACATTTTCCCAAAAGTAACTAAGGTTGGGTCTATTTTTGGCCACAGAATAGACTACCAGTATAATGGGGTAGGGGTTCTGAGAGGCCAGCAGCAGCAAAAAATTTACCCCCCCCCCCCCTTCACACCACCACCTCCCCCGGGTTCAACTCCTCCAACAAGTTTCCCTCCTGCCAGTTGGATTTGCTTGTAATCACATTGCATTTAATTTGATTATTGTCTATGATTATTTCAGTGAAGTACACGTGAAAAGGACGTTCCATTTTTATTCTTATCCCTCCCCGCCTCCCCTATGGATGAGTGTCCACGGCAGATGAACCATTAGGAATCCATTTTCAAAGAGAAGGGGTAAGAAAGTTTTTTTCAAACGGCTCTGACAAAAACGTGAGGTGGTAGGAATCTGCTCGTCCAGAGCGGGGGCGGGTCGGGGGGGTGGGGATAAAATTGACATTTACCATTTGGGGCACTATAAAGCTCTCAGAATGAGTTATTCTATATATTGGGAAACGAAACATTAGATGAACGAACCATACGATGTCCCCTGAGCAATAAAATAAAAAACAGGTGTTTTTTCATTGAGAGGACACTGAAATAGAGATTTCTGAGAGCTTATTTGTGGCTCCAGAACCATTTACCACAGAGGTAAGAATTGGGGCCATGGGAACTTTCTAAAAAGTGTTCGCTCAACAAATTTATTAAAGAAGATCGAAGAGGATCGACTGTTTTTACAGGTGCATTACCTTACCTTTTGAGCTTTTGACAAGACTGATTTGTTAATTCGAAAACAAAACATTAGACTGTCTGTGAATCTTTTTAGGCAAACTACGATGCCCTACCTTTAAGTACCAACGGAAATCCTCCTCGTCTGGCCTTACATTGGTGAGGTTTTCAAGATTCGCCTTAAATTGTAAGGCTATACGCTGTAGATCAGTGATGACAAAATGTAAACAAAGAGCTGTGATTAGCTATTTTTGACTAGACAACGATTATAATGCAGCTAAGATTATCAGAAATGATCCTGAAGACAGACAAGTACGCTAATCATCGACTAAATAGTAAAACACTTTACAGAAAAAAATGACAAAAATCATGACAAATTTGTAACAAAATGAAAATTCCCTTACCACCATTTTGCCACGACAGTGCTGCGCCTGCATTGAAAAGTGGCAAGCAAGACTGCAATGATGACATGCGTAGTCGCGTTGCGCGTTTGCTGAATCCAATATGGCACACAACAGGTTTCTTGCTCGCACAGTTATGGTTGGAGAAGGCGGAGCAAGCCAGGCTCTTAGAACGTTGCAGCGTGTCCTTACGGATGAAAAGGTCATAAAAGACATTCAACTGAAACGTTATTACGAAAAGCCCACTGTTAAGAGGCGGCGGTTGAAGTATGAAAGCTCACTGAAATTGTACAACTCTGAGATGAAAAGAAAAGTCGACTTTCTTATGGACAAGCAGAGAAAAGTTACGCCATGGACTTAAGCCTAAGTTCTCTTGAATGAACATCTTTAAAACTGCATTGACCTAGTGATGGAAGACTGAGTGATTAACAAAACCACCATGTACAGGGCTGTCAAAACCTCACATGTCTTCAAATATTGAGAAATGGTAGGGAAGGGATCATAGATGACGTCATAACGCATGGAACATCGATAGTGCAGATAATACTTGTTGACTCCGATCGTCACGAATTTGCGATGACATAAAACGAGCGGAAAAGATGTTGTTGGCACTGTAACATTTGACCTGATTGGTTTACTTTCCACCAAGCGCATTATTGTATTACAATGAAGTTTATGAGAAAACGTACGATGTTAACATAATATAGCCCAAACAATGCAAAGTAGTTGAAATTTCGTTGTCAGAATGTCAAGTCTACGGAAGAAATGGCAAGCTTCGCCGATCATCCGGGAGATTTCAGACTGTAATCTAAGCGGAGACTGGGAGATACAGTTCAAAATCTGGAGTCTCCTGGATTATCCGGGAGAGTTGACAGCACTGCATGTACAAGAAGCTGTTTGATTATCAAGATTATGCATGCGACCTGGACACTAATCGGCAGTTCATTAAGCAGATGTAAGTCGGGACGGCTTACAGATGCAGCCCTGGCAGATGGATACTGAATGATAATAATATTGCATTTACTAGTCGAAATTTTTGACCTGTTGTGGATGTGGATGTTACATTTAAAAGAGAGACAGATCCAAAGAAATGTTTATTATTTTGATTTTCAGTGAATTTGATGAGACCCCAAGTTGGGGCCATTCCATTTAATAGCACCCCCTTCCCCCCAATGGATGAGGTAGGTTGACTCTTACCCCCTAAGAGAAATAGACCAAAAGTATCGACACAGTTCTCCCTCCCCACCAGAAAGAGCCCTTTTTTCTTTCCCCCTTCAGAATAAAGGGAATACCTCTCAGAAATATCCAAAGATCAAAGGGTGCTAATACAGCCACCTCCTCAGAAATGACTTTCAAAGCCCCTTCAGAAAATCTCATACATAGGAGGAGGAGGTCATACTGGTGATGTTCGCTACCTGATCTGGGTTGTGAACATCATCGGTATGGAATATAGAGAAGGCATTGTTTGAATAGCCAATCATGTTGCAGTATGATGTCAAAGCGAAGTATCGATTGATACTAGAAAGTTCTTGAACATGAAGTTTTTTCACGCGAGCATTCGCTTAACCAACCAAAAGCCACGGGCATTTGTATCCGATTGATAAGCCAATCAAATCACTCTATTTGTGTTTGTTTTTCTTTCTGTTTTGTTCATGTGTTTTCATTTCAAGGTCAAACGAAAATTGCTCTATTCCTAGGATGTTCTTTTGCTAGGAAACCAGTGGTGGTGGCGCCAAATGTCAGCTGTTTTCTCAGGCTAATTTTCTGGTGGTCACAAACATTTCCCTACCCTTGGTACCCGAGTTTTTTTCTCGCGTGCAACAGGGAGCTTCGTTTTGTCGGCTGTTGACCAAAACCGGAAACCGCGCATGAAAAGCCTCTGGCACCCAGGGTACCATTTCCCTGGAACCACCTTGACCCCAGAGGAACTCTGCTGAACTTGAGTTGCTATGTCAGTTTTCAAAACTGAACCATTCAGCACCCTCTTACAAGACTGGGGGTACAATACTGTGTACAGCTTTTTGAATACGACATTCACTTGTGTTGTAATCACAATTTTATTCTCAAAATGTGTGTATAAATATCTTGCTATGATCTCAAGTCTGACCAAACAACTTTACTTTTGTGACATTGCTTCTGCATTAGTTGAACTAAGTAATACATACACCCTGTACAAATGCTGTGGAAAACAACTTTCATTACCAGTACTTGTATTTACTTGAAGAAGTGCTGCCCATTAGAGTACAAACTAGTGCTTCTCCACTAAGTAAGAACAAGGCATTTTGGGAGGTACCTGACATCAGACATAACTTCTAACATTTATTTAAGGTTCAGCCCAGTGAAACTCTTTATTTGAAAGTCAGATCCTAGCAGTTAAATCTGGCATTACAGGTAAGTTTCATCTAATCGAGCCTTTGAACTCCGGATATGATTATTCCAAGAATAGTTATATCAAACTAGAAATGTAGAGTGATAATAGTTCTTCCTCTCTTAGTTGTAGAAAAAGAGTACTTCTTCACTGTCAGAAAGTATTGTGCCTTCCTTTACAAAAGATGTTTTGGTGAGTTTTGAAGGACTCTTGGAATCTAAAAGAAAATTGGGGTGAACTCTTTCAAGCAAATACATTTATGTATAGATGTAAAACTTGTCTCCATAGATGTTTTCCTCTCAACATGCCAGCTTTGTTGCCGTAGAATTGATTTAGTATAAATGGTTTGTTATCAGGAAAATCAATTTGTTTAGTAATCTTTGACTCCTTTGAGTCCTTGTAAATAAATATTTATAGTATTGTTATGTAGTTTCCATCACACATCCAACTTTAGGTCTGAAAAAGATTTTGAATTAGAAAAAGTGAGTTAAATAATCTTAAATGATCCTCTTTGACGAAATTCTCTTACTTTACTATCTTAAACTGGAGTCTTTTGAACCAGTTTTGGTGCCTGGATGTCAGATCAAACATTTCCCGTGTTTGAAATATCATTTACATGGATGATTTGTAATTTGGCTAAGGCCCAGATCAAACGTCACATTTCACATGTGCCGAAATTAATGCTATTGAGGAAAATCCATTGTTCTCCCTCATTTACATGTGAAATGCGACGTTTGAACCCGGCCTAAGTTTGCTTAAGTTTGTGTCGAAAAAACATTAGGGAACTTAAGCACCAGACGTTCTTAGAACCACGGACGCCAACCGGAAGTATTTTTGCAGCATGACAGCCACTGCGCATGTCAATGCGGTCACGGACAGTAAACACGCGAGTTCTCACGTTCAAACCAGAGGTTCAAATTCTGTGTTCTTAGAAGAGTTTTCGTCATACAAAAGTAGAAATTCCTCGTCTGAAATCATGTTTTCCTCGTAAGAGAGAAACAAAACTTAACGCAAATCTTTGAAAGACATTATCAACTGAATTATTCCGTCGGCGTTCGTGATGGTTTCACGTTGTTTTGCCTAATGATTTTTATTTGTCGCGCAAACTGCGTCCTCGATCCAGTTCTGCGAGGCGAGCCATGCTGTTCGTGAATCAAGAACGTCTGGTGCTTAAGTTCCCTGGTCCTGGTTGGTCAAACGCAATATGGAATGGTCTACCAGCTAAACCATGTAGTTCCCTATTGTTGAACGCATTCTTCACATAGGCGAAAACTGTCTACCGGACTAGAAAAAGGTTAGGTGTTTTTTCATGTCTTTTTATTGTTCTCTGTATTTCCATGTGTTATCCACATCAGTGTGTTATACACAACTTTTCGGACGCACTTCTTTGTCTCTGATGGCGAGATTCACTCAGAACAATTTTTCTCTTGTTGGCCTGGGAGGAACTTTGTCAGGCTCGACGTATCCCTCTTTACATGTAATTGCGTTTCTCCAGAACGTATGCATTTAATTGCTCTTATGAAAGGTCTCTTATTAAACACCACAGAAGGAGACACAGTAGCGTTGCTGTGTTTAAAACTTGTCTGCTTCTAATATTCACGGCCGATGATGTCGGTAGAATAGGAAGTGACGCACCACTGCTAAGATCTTCTTTGATTGTTAGCTGCTTTTTACTTGAGTAAACCCTGATAAAAAAAAAAATGAGTAAAAGAGGATATTAACCTTGGTTCTCATACACTGCAGATCTTCCAGCGACATAGCCAGCAGAACAGGCCCTATTTTTCCGCGTTTTTCGGGCGAACGAAGCACGAGGCGGGCGTGAAGCGTGAGACACGCGCGACGGTCTGGCGCTCCTCGCTCGCTTTAGTCGTGAACGGTAACTGGAGGAAGTCTCTTACCGTGAAAGTCAACTGAAAGGCTGATCGTAACAGTTACAAATTAAACTAAGATCGACTTTCGTTTGAGTGTCTTCATAAACGATACATGGTTTGCGTACGAAAGCATGTTTCATTAGATTTCCAAAAGCTTGAAAGTCCGATAAAGAAACTTTAATTTAGCCTGCGCAAACTCCCGACTCGAGAAGATGGCTGTATTTCAAGCTGCTCAATGTTTGTAAATCCTAGAAACACACTTTTCTCGTGTTTGATGCAATATATCAAACACGATGAGAAACTTTCGTCTACCGATATCCTGACATAAAGTAATAGGCTGCTATACCTTACACATGCAAGTACTCTGTTGAGTGCAGCTTACTTCCATTCGTTCAAAGCAGTCGCGTATACTCCTGTACTTTGCCAAATGGTCTATCATATCTCAGAAAAGCGTGTTGGAACGCATGTTGAATTAGGTTAGCTAATTTCCAGAACTGACATTACTTATTGATATTCGTTAGTTTTCGTAACATCTCCGGCAAAGAAATTTATCACAAATTTTTTTAAGCGCAAATCATAATGACAATTGTTATTCAACAGTTTGCCTTCGTTACATTAGGCAAGATAACTAAGTGGAACAGTAACTACTCACCTTTTTTGTGTCGGATTGTTCGTGACTTTAAGCACAAGCTTTACGCGACGAAAATTCGTTCGTTTCTTTTTTCTTCTGCAGTATCTTTTTCTGTGTCTTTTGCGACACTTTCTTAGTTTTCTCTTTGGCTTGGGATGAGGAGGTATCGATGGTGTATAACTAAAACATTTGCAGAAACAAAGATCAGTCAGTAGTTAATACAAATCTGAATCGCCATTATTCGATCCTCTTAATAAAATCCGCCTTTTCCTGCGATCTACAAATATATTATAAATTCAGAGAGTATTTTTCCTGTTCATTCTCGCGCCCTCACGAATATGTAGTATTTTTGAATAAGGCCTTTTATAAATGAAAGTCGCCCGAAATGCTAGACGCAATATGAACAAATTACAGCCTCTTAACATACCCTGCATGAGTCAAGGGCATGAAAATTGCGCGGGAAACGTCGGCGAGCTTTGGTGTTGGGTTTACGTCTGATTGGATAAAATAGTAGCGGCACATATTTTAGCCAATCACAAAACGCAGTCACACGGTATTGCAAGAAGTATCGATACTGTAGTACAAACTGTACAATTCTTACCTTGGCAATTTCTGATTGGGTCCTAAGTGATCTACTGTAAATCCTTCGCGTTTCATGATATCAATAATACTGTGATTTCCAAGAAAATGCCCTGCAAAAGTACCAGCAGGTAACACTTAATCGACAGACATAATGAGGGCGGGACACTCTTACTTTTAAATGGGTGGACGCCATCCTATTGCGTTGCCAAACAAATGAAACCTCTGTTTATTTCTCTGGAGTTTACAAAAGCAATTTAAAATTTTGCGAATTTTTCACATTTGCTACCATTAAGGAGTGTAAAAGGTTAATAAAGACAATGGCGCCTTTGTGGATGAAAACTAGCTTTTTGCAGCCCACATTTGAACGAAAGGCCAACCCAAGACAAGACCAGCCAAGTTGTTGTGCTTCTCAAAGTGTTACATTCTTGGCAAAATTTTAGCATAAAGTTCTTTCGAAGTATCACAATTATTTTACTCTGAAGAGCAACTTTCGGGAGAGTCTTGGCGGGAAACGGTTACATTGTAAGATGTCACATGATGCTGAGGTAGCCAACGGGAGTCTTTGCTTTTCGTGAAGAATGTTGATGAAGCACTTACCCGCGCCAAACGCGAAAAAGAAATTCCGCTCCGGGTGTTTGTTTAACAGATCAATAACTCTCTTTGCCATGAGTTCATTTCTTTTGAAGATAAGTTCAGTCTTGAAGTATTTATCAATGTCTCTGGTAGCCTGCATTTCCAGTTCTTTAAGTGTTGAGTTAGAATTCATGTTTGCCAGCCGCGTTGTTTGCGTGGAAAACAACACCGTGTTCAAATCACCGCAGTTGTAGTGATCTATTAAGTCGTCTGTCGTGTATGCTAATGTTGCCTTGCCAACCCGTAACTTTTCTTGGAAGTTTAGTGTTTGGTTCAAAGCAAAAATAACCTACAACGAGAAGAGGCAAAAGAGAAAACTTTATATTACGTTATTTTCACCCTGTACCGGACAGTTGTTATAACATTACAAGCTTACAAACTAAGGTATTTTTGAGCCGGGCGCGTTCGTTTGCAAATGCGCCGATTATTCAGATTGTCAAGAAGTTGCTTATTGGGACGTGCAGCTCGTAACAAGGGAAAAGGACATAATCCTATTCGGGATATCTCAACCGCAAAGAAAAAGTCTTTCTTAAAAGTTGAAAAAGGACCTATTGTGTATCTAAAAAAAAAATCGTTAACATATTGTTTACGAGGTTATTTCGCACGTGACGGGTTAACTTTAACCTCTGAACTGACGGAACTTATACAATCATTAATTCATCTTGAGGGCGGAGTACACTTCTTTCATTTGTCTTGCGGTTCACATGCTTGCATGTACGACTCTACCGCATACTCGTGTAGAGTTGTAAACAAGTTCTTGCTAATGAGGCATTACTCTTGAGAAGTTGAGAAGTGTAAAGGCTTGGTTTTTGAGGCCCTCGAAAACCACGCCCTTGCTTTTAAAAACTCAGACTAACGCGGTAGCCCAGAGATTTATTTGCAACCACAGAAAGTGTCTCCTTTTGTTAAGAAGTATCTCTGTCATATGTAACGTTAACTCTTAAAAGCTGTCTTTGACTTCGGAAAGAAGGCAAGGATTGCAAGATGACTGAGTTTCGTTATCTTTTCATGGAATATTATGATATCTAGTGTAAAAGAAACGTTCTCTTTTCGTCCAAGAATTGTCTTGAAAACTTCACCTCTGTGTCATCGAAAAGCGCCGTTTTTTATGAGAAAAGGTAATTTTAATAAAAGTATGACAAGAATTTCTCTGACAGTAGTCCATTAACTTTTTTGCCGACTCACTACACGCGGTCACAAAAAATCAATCAATTAATAGACCCATTTGGCGCATCTTCTCGAATCTGCACGATTACCCCTGGACGTGGCCCAAAAATACATTGTGATTAGCGTTAACACTCAACTTAAGTATTCGCTCTCAGTTAAAGAGTGCCCACATAAAAATGCGGTAAAAAAAATCTATTTTCGTATAATGCTGAAAAACAAAAACACCATGTGAAAGTACTGGAGCGACCTCCTTCATCTGCCGCGCTGAATGGTTGCACCTTAAGGTTTCGTCCACAGAGTCAAATGTTAACACATGACATTTGCATGATTCTCTAACAAATCCGAGAGGGTAAAATTACATTGCGGGAATAAAGTTCCGAAAACTTTAAGCACTTTAGAAGATTTGCGGCCGCGGGTTGGTTGCAGAAGCCGTCTGTAGCTAGAAAAAAACAACAGATAATCTTGCCAGGCCATTAACGCTTACTCACGATCCAAATTTTTGAGAAACTTTTGACCAAATGTCGAGAAACAAAAAGACAGACTCGAAAGTTAGCATTCCATTTCACGTCCCCTGGTAATTTACTGTAGGAGAAACCGAGCAAAATGAACACTTCTTCTCACTTTTAGCAGGCAAGAGGGGTTTTTACACATTTTTAGAAGATTTATTTTTAGGCGGGCCGCATGGTTGGAAAGTGAGGCGCCTGTATGGGCAATAAATCAGATGATGTTATTCCATTAAATAATTACTGAATGAGACAGAGGAGATAATTTTGAGTTATGACTTTCTATTTTAGAAATTTGGAGAACGTAGAATGACCAACTTAATGATCCCTCGTATTGACTTTGCGGCTTAAAAAACCGTTATAACGCGCTGTAATGAACCGGATCAAGTGTGTCTGACGCCATAAACTTACTGAAAATAACAAAAAAAACAACCCACTTCTATAATTTCTCGTTCTAACTAAATTTCTGCTACGTAAGTTTGTTTTGATGGCGGTGAAATGTGGTGAATTAGGGTTGGATGGCTTACAGTTTACAGACAAAATTCTGCAAAAAAAACTTTCGGACTTCTTTGAAACAACCTGCTGAATGGTAGACATCAGAATTTTTTTTGAATTTGGACTCTGAGCTCTATTGAGACACATCGTGTAGATTGAAAAATAATGTTAAATTTATTGAACACGGGTCAGGACGGAAGGTAAAAAAATGCAGCCATGCACGTCCTCAAATTCTGACGCCTAAAATAGCGGTACGATAATATGGTTCTAAATGTTTCCCCTTTTTATGTCTTTTCTCACAGAGAGATCATCAAACTGTCTTTTCCATGATTTTCAAGTTTGCTTGCTGTTGAGTATAAAATCAAAAACCGTTGACGGATGAAAATTTCCCTGTAGTGTACTTTTTTCCCTAGAATTCACTGTCATTGAAGAAAAGATGCGAAATAATTTTTGTCAAATCATGCTTCGGCTATAGGAGCAATGGCTCTTGGCTAACAAAAAGATTAAATCGGTAGACCGCAAATAAACATGGATTACTGATACTGCTGAAGTCTTATCTCTTTTCTGGACTATTATCTCCATTGATTTCTTGAATATATATGGGGAGACAGACCAGAAAATACAAAAGACGGCGACTACTTCTTCATTTGGGATAAATGTAACACTCATAGTTAGTTAAAACCCAATTTACCACAACCCATGAATCAAGAACATGCAGTCACCTAAAAACGTGAAAGGAATCCGTATATCGATGACATAAGTTCATTGAGGATAATGATATAAGACAACTGTATAATTGAGGTTGTTTGGTTATCATAGCACGTGATAGTTTTGCCGTGTAGCAAAGTCTAGAAACAGGAACCACTTTCGCGCCCGTTTGATTTCTCAAAATTCAAGATTATCTTCAAAATGCAGATGTATGAGTTGAATCAATTACTCATTTTATCTTTCTCGATATACTAAATTATCGGGTTTTTATGCCCTGAGGTTCAACTTACAAAAGAGGGCAAGTTAGGTTCTTGTTAACAAGTTTGCAAATATGGTCAATTCAGTTACTATAATGCCACATTTGCGCGCTCTAAGACTACCTTATCATTCCATGAACGCATTAACAGGCCTTTCAACGAAATCATAACAAAATGATGTTTGTTAGTTCGGAACATAAAAACATTTCTTGTCATACGTGGGCTTCCCATATACAAATGCCTTAAATACAAAGCCAAATCGTGTTCTTGGCCTATTTTTTGTTTCTTGTTTTCATCTATCTCTCTATGACACTGCGTTGCCACACGACAACGTTCTTTTAAAATTTGAAAGCAAACGAAAAACCACATTTTAAGCAGGTGGTGCTTGAACAATAATGTCCTAGGGAGAGAGGTTTTCATCTTTCTTACTTAAACAATGTTACAAGAGCGGGGAGCAAGAGAGCGCATTCGAGATAAAAGCCTTTCACGCAATTTGTTTTTTGCGTTATAAATCAAACCTTATTGAAAAACCCTATTGTTGTTCGACACAACATAATAACAATTTTCTTGTTTAACAAAAACAACAGATAAAACTAATTTGAGATAAGCTTCAACCCCGGGTTTATCAAAATAGTATTATAAAAAAGTCTCGCCCAGATTTGTGTGCAAGTGACGGAACGATTCCCGATCAAGAGACCTTTTAATTTTAAACATCAAAAAGAACCGCCCTTTATCGCTTAAGTCAACGAACATAAAGCTAATGGAATAAATAACAGACTTAGCGAGCACAATAGGAAAACTCATTGTGTAAGTTCGTAGTTTGGGCTCCAAAATCTGCCCCAGAGAAACGATGCAACGCTTCACACGTTGCCAGAGACAGAGAAAACTTATTGGACGGTGATCAGTACAAGTGGAAAATGTTTGTTCGTCTGCGGGTCTCTTGACTCATTTTTAATACAACTATTCAACTCTCTTTATCGCCAGCACAATTGCGTATTTCAAGAAAGTGACGTTATGATCAGCAAGGGCATCAGTTCAATCACTCTGCGGTGAGGTAAAACCGATTGCCATCGTTCCTTATGACGTGAATCAAAACGCCTTTTCTCGATCTGTCGCGGCGGAGGACATGTTCTTGATTTAATTAACACTATTGTCTACAAAATAGTTTGTTGACATAAGAACCACGCTGCCACTCATTGAAAAGCTACGCGGATTTCATCGTATTAGGGCTAAAATCGTCGATCAGGTCTATTTTCAGTGCATGTTCCCCCAGTAACAGAGTAATTAAGCTGATAGTCCCAAGTGCGGCAAGGAAATCTTTTCACAGAGAAGGCGTGATTGTAATGAAATTTTAATGACACCCAAGATGCGAGATGTTTTCATATCAGAGTCGATAAAAGCTGCATCAAACAACATTGTAACTGATACTGTAGTCGGAGCCCAACAGAGGACACCGAAAGGAAAAGCCGCCTTTAAGAATGTCCCAGTGGTAATGAAGAAAAATGGCGTACACGCGTGGAATTCGCTTTACTTAATTGACTGACACAAGTCGAACAAGGTTTACTCACGGTTTTATCTCGCCAATGGTTTTTATTACAGGGTTATAGCTTATTAGCTTTACGTAACAATAACCCTAAACATAGAAAACACATGAAAGAGACTTGGTAATTTGAGCACGCACGTATACTCTTACCCACAAACTTACTAAAAGAGCACGTTCTGCGGTAAAAGAGGAAGAGACGCGAATTTAATTTTAGCTCTTAAGTATCAGGTACCAGGTAGAGAAACTAAAGCCTTCCGATGTTTTGTGTCACGTTGCCATCAAACCCTGACAAACCGTTTCAGAAATTCACATTAAAATTACAGTGAAAAGCCCTATTAACAAAACATGATTTAGAAGATGTGAACACTGTTTGTGACGGCCGTATACACAACACCTCTAATATAAACACAATGACCATTTTGTACGCGTCTACACATTAAAAAAACAAAATCTCGCTGCTAAGCTAATGCAATGCCATACGGTTTTTACAGGTTTCCCCCAAAACCGGGGATACCACCAAGAGGACACACAGATTATCACGCGTTGTAATAGAATTATTCCCCACAGTCGGCTCACGCAAGAAAAATATCAAGGAAACAGCCTAAAAACGTGTATCACGCTTCAATGACGCGCATAAATTCTCGCGGGATGAGGCCCTTGAAGGCGCGTTCTAAAGGGCAATGAAATGTTCACTGATTAAATGTCGCGTGCAATTTAACTCTAAATATTTAATGTTGTTAGTTTCAATTCATTTAATCCACTTTTGTCAGCGGTAAGCTGCATTCTGTCTGAAAAACATTTGCTCATGATCAGCTTTGCGGGATTATGTAATTTTTTCTACAAACCTGTGTGTCGTTGAGAGAATTAAGCGGCCGACATTGTTCCTCCACCTCTTCTACAGCTCCGGTGAACTTTTCGTTCCTGGAGGCCTCGGACGCCAGGTACTGATCAAGCACTGGAATGCCCCTGTTTTTAATGTCGCTTTTGGTCAGAGAATTGACCATCAGCATAACCCATATAGGTCGCTTTTGTTGCCAATCTTTGGTCAAAAGCTGAAATATCTTGTCAGCGTACGGCGCCATTCCTTGCTGATAATCATCGTCTTTGTCTCTAAGCCACACCGGGATCATTTTTTTAATATATCGTAAGTGCCTGTAGAGGCGTCGATAAATACTTCGCGGCAACACGTCCTTAAGAAGTCCTCCCTTGGGTAGCATTTGACATCTCCATAGTGCATTCACTGTAGCCTTGTTAGTTAAATCAAGTTCAAAATAGACGTACTGGCTCGTCCTGAAGGCATCCTTGCTGTTTGACGGAATATAATCCCATACTCGTGTATACGGCACATGTATCGTTCCGAAGAAATAAGCTGGTGGATCTCTCTTCACCAACCACAAGAAGGAATTAAGGTTCTCTTGTAGCTATAAACACGAGTACAAATGGAATATGCACAGCGTAATTATTTTTGAAAACACAATAGGACAGTAATCTATAAGAATTTAAGTGCACACATCAACAAACGCACACAAAAAAAGATCTCGAAAGTCTGTTACCGCGTATTTCGCACAGGAGGGTCTTGTCGATGGAGAGATGTCCGTAGAAGCATTATGACTTTGGAGAGGTGCCTCAGTTAGCTGCAGTGAGAAGCAAGATGTGTTATGATTTGTAAGTGATAAACTGCTTATAGACTAACGTGATGGCTGTGCATGTCAGTGGTCAACTTACAACGAGCAGCAAAACCCACACGAGGTTATAGTACGACGCCATGCGTTCATCCTAACAAGGGATTTCAACTGTGCTGCTACTCCAGTTTTTTTCACTTTGGCAGAGACGTCCACGGTCATCTGGCCTTCATAGCTCACTAACAGACAATCTTTAAACCTTGTCAGCTTCAGCTCACCGAGCTTTGCGGCCTCTGCTCAGGTTAGTGGTCAAGCCTATGATTGGTTTATCGCGAGTCATAATAGGCGCACAGTTAATCTGAAGGGGCGGGCAGTCATTGGAAACAATAGGCATGTCATTAAGCGTGACAGCAAACATTCGACCTGACAGTTGTAAGCTTAATTGCAGTGCTCGCTCACCTCCATGGATATGGACGGATGGTAGCTTCGTGACATGACAAAACGTGGCCTAATAAGCTATCTTCTGCTTGAATGCATTTAACTCTGCAATTCAAAACCGAAACAATTATACTGCAAATAGCCTGAGGTGTATTGCTTTACTTAGAACAATTGAAACTTCAGGTCAACTTTCCAAGGCTTTTGGGGTGGTGAAGAGCTATACATGACCCCTCTCATATCACAAGTGGACTTTGTTATTTTATAGACGTGTAAATAGGTTCCAAAAGTTTGGCAAAGGGCAAAGAGAAAAAAAAGCAAAGTAAAGTTCGCGGAACGGTCAGCTTGAGTATCCCACTATCAGAGAAAATGCAGTCCAGTCTTTAATACTGGTTGCACCTTGATCTTGAACTGGCTTTTCATTTTTAAATTTAAAAACCGGATCTGCTCAGTACAACATGTAAGTCAAACTGAAGGAAAAAAACTTCTCAGAAATAAAAAATTTTAATACGAGACGTGATCCGAGGAAGGCGTGAGAGGATATCACTGAGGCTCTCAGTTTTCTCATTACTCTAAATTTTACCAAACGGAGGAAGATATTTTTATTGTTTTCTTCTTTTTGCACATTTTAGATCCATTTGCCACCTGGGTTTTCTATAATGTAGTGCGTTGAGTAAATTAGGTGCTTTGTAAACAATTCCTACCGAGTTATCGCAGCACGGTGTCAATTAGAACAGCCTCGTGCTGCGTTACCTGGGGCGTTCACTAATCGACTCACTTCTCGTTCGCTTGTTACTTGCTTCGCCTGAAAGTGTTAAGAATAAAATGAAACGAATGCTCGTAAATTTCCACCTCTGTTTCCCTCTTAAAGGAAAACTGAACAATGGTAAAAGCATTTACGGTAAAGTTCTGCTCAAAAGCTTTCATCGCATTGAGTCGGATGTCAAGGGCCCGATTAAGTTAGAAACTCGGCTCTCGACCCGTACCTTGACTTAATTAGGAAAAAGATTTAATGCCGAAGTTGTATTTGGTAGTATTGAATAACAGAAACTACTCTAATCTTAAACTAGAAGTTTCAAACCTTTCCACGGTATGATTTAGTGATGAAGACCTGTACAAAATAAATAAACTGTGCATATGTTTTAACTTTTGATACCCTGAACGAAATAGGACTTGGCGACAATTAAAATCAACCGTCTTTAGCAGCAATTTTACACGTCACTATTTGTTTTCAGTATATTAAAAAAAATGTATTTGGAAAGGTTGACTCTGACCGCTTGTAGTAGCTAAAAGGTTAATTAAAAAATGTTTTGGGAACGGGTTAACTAGTAAGCTTTCAGTTCTATACGGTGTAGTCCGGATTAGGAAGTCAAAAAAGGCATGCGACGAATGCTATATGTTCTTAGGTTAGTCCACCGAGAATCTAACAGTGACAGGCAAGCTTAATCACCTGCTCTTTCTTAGTGCCGTTTTTATTCAAAAATTGCCAAATTTGTACCTTGGAAGATTGCGAAATGACCCAAGACATAGACAAAGGCTTAATGTAAATTGTCACTTTACCTCACAAGGTATTCTTCTCGAGACATGGTTTATTTTTAGTTCCTAATACCCAATGCACCTCATAATATAGCGTGATTATAAGAAGACCTAATTTAAAACAAAACCATCTGAAAGAGATATGTGCTTCAGTGAATAAATAGTTATATTTTATACACTATTACACGGTCACGTCTATATACTCTGCATGTGTTCTGCTCAATAATGTGTTTGCTGTTCAGGAATTCAGCTAGGTTTAGGCTAAGTGAGAGGGAATATTGGCCAAAACAGATTTACTTATATTGAAAGAACACGTCATGATCTATAAACATACACAGCTAGGACGACCGGGACAACCGCGACAACCCGGGCGAAGGGGACGACCGGGAAAACAGGAACAACCGGGATAACAGGCACGACCGGGAGAACCGCCCGGACAACCGGGACGACTGGAACAATCGGGACAACCAGGACAACAAGGACAACCGGTACAAAGTATCGTGACAACTGGGGCAACCGAGACATCGGGGACAACTGGAATGACCGGAACAACTGGGACATCCGGGAAAACCTGCAGGCGTCATCAGCGTTGAGCGGTCAGCGATGATGATGGCCGCGTCTTTTGAAACTACGTAATTTTGTGTTATCTGCTACCTATTTGTGTTTAAATGATTTAGTTTTTGTTGGGCCATAATTAGATTTACTAAACTGTGCCCTTCTTCATTCTTTATAATTTGTTTGCTAACCTTACGTACCTGTAGTTTTTTTCGTCTAAACACCTTGTATTAATTAATATTGTACAACTGACATACTGACATAATATTGTACAACTGACATATTCTCATATTTTTTATAGAATGAAGTAAATAATAAAAAAAAACATCCACTTAGTAACCAACGGCAGATACTGATAATTGCTTTGTGCAATGAAAGCGAACTGAAGTGAGTTATGTGATAACTTTCTTTGGTTATAGCAGTGAACTTAGATAAGTAGGCCCGTTTCATTTTGGCTCTATGCTTAAAGGAGAAAACAAAAGAAGAAATTTGTGACGAGGGGTTAAAAGGCGGAAACATACACCGATACACAATTATTTTAAGCTGACAAAACACAGATTACATGCGTCCACCCCACTCGGGTCATCGAGACAAAAACTGAGGATTAATTGATTACACAGTGACACAAACAGGCGAAAAGAAACTCATGGCTTAAAATAACTTGAAGTAATTATATTCCCACAAATAAGTCCCCTCGAGGGAAAGTACAATAGATCAGAGTGATAAAGGAAGGTAAACATAGGATTATCTAAGGGCTTTCTTTACTTACACCATAGATTTCCTCACGTTATGAAGATCTAAAAAATAATGACTAATTGGTTGGTGAGTTAAGGGCAAGGCCCTTAATTTTTCTTCTGGGTAACGTAAGCATTTTAAAAAACTAAATATCTTTTGAAGACAAAAACAAAACTGAACATATTATTGGTGAATGGGTTGCATGCATTTTTGAGCTTCATCCACATATTTTTCCAAGTGTTCTTCACTAAAGTACCTAGAGTGGAGTAGTCTGAGTGGAGTTTTGATCTCGGACTATCTAAAGCCAAGGGCACTGACAAATTTTAAAACTTTATCTTCAATCTAATTTCTCTGATCCCAGTAGTTATCAAGAAGCACTGTTGGCATATATTACACTAAAATACAAACCATTAGAAATAGCCTAGAGCTAATAAATAATGATTTCTTTAGGGGGTTAATTCTTCCGATAAAGAGTTTTTGAAGAACGTCTTTTTTTTAAGCCAATACAGCCTGACTATATACTTGAACTGACCATGACAGAATATTGCCGAATCATCTCGCTTAATGTGGTGACCTATGGTGGAATCAATCACCCGGCACCTGATTTTACACAAGCAGATAGATATGCAGCACTTATGGGCTGCTTATATTTAGCTGACATGGTTTGAGTGTTTCACTGAAAGAATTTTATCTGCGTGGTGGGCATAGATTCTTGGACGTACTGCGGGTATACGTAAAACTAAATTCACAAAGTAGCGCGTTTGAGTTGAGGAAGAGCGCGACTACTATGAATAGCCAATCTGTATTCGGGCTCCGGTGTGAAACCCGGGAGCGCTTTTTAACTACTGATATTTATATATTTGTAACGACTTTCCCTTTCTTCAATAAAACCCTCGAAGAAGAACGGCTCGAAATATTGGGAATACCCAGATTTCTTTGTTCTTTGCTGTTTTGTTATTCGACAGTTTTTATTGGTCTTTGTTAAAACGGCAAGATTTGGATACCGCAGGAGCACCAGTTGAAGTATATAAAAGGGTCGGGGAATCTGACATTTTGGTCTGCAAAAAGGCCCATAAGAGCTAACAGATGCATTTTATGGCTGTGAAAAGGTCAAGAACAAGTTATGCTTTAGTGATTTATTCATCTTTATTCAGCACTTAAAAGGGGTGCAAAGGTTGAAGCTAGCCGTAGGTATGTGAAAGGGGTACAATTTGTCAATGTATAACGTATACGAAAGGGGTATTTTTTTTCTGTCAAAAATTTGGGTATTTTTTTCTGTCAAAAATGGAAATTTTGACAGAACTTGGGCCGGAACTTGGAGCAGAGCCTCCCCGTATATATAACTTTGTTGAGTGCCCCCCCCCCCCCCCCCTTCATGCACTCCCTCCTCGGGAGAGGAGAAAAAAGAGTGTTATAGGCAGAATCTGGAACAACGTCCCTAACTCAACCGTGACGGCTTATGAGGGCTTTCACTGATGAATTTCAGTTGACGAACAGTTGATATAAAACTGTGTGATGAAAATTTTATTTGTTTCAGATTTGGATCAGTTACCAATAATTCTTTGTTACTGTTATTAAGACTGATTTTGGTACCAGGCGCGGATCTGAGATAAGACGGGACTGATTTCCAAACTGATCGCCAAGGGCGCAAGCTTCTAGGAGGTGGCGGGGGCATTCTTTCCCGGGAAATGTTTTTGATTTTAATTCCCTAAAGTCACCTTTCTGCCAACGTTTCTGGGACATTCAGACATGATATATACTGGCTAGATTTTAACTTGGAAAGTTTTTATTAAAGTTATTTATTTATGAATAATTAGACCGATTTTCGTAAAACAATGGGAAACCGGTGCCGTGGATCCGCGCTTGGATACCGTAATTTTTACTTCAGTTTAAAACTCCTTTGTTCTTTTGCAATACTATAAAAACAAATTTAAAAAAAAAAACAAAAAAACAAAAACAAATTAAAACAGTTTAGAATGTTCAAAGCTTAGCAAAAAACTAAAATTGACCATACTAATGTGTTGTCTCTGTTTCTGAGACGATAGCCCTCGAAAAATGTAGCAAACGCCAGCATTGTTTGAACTACTTACTAAGCTAGTGCTATTAAAACGCTTGTAAATGATGAAAAAAAATAATGAACAGGATAAAATCACGCAAAAGACAGTAGTCCTTTCTGTCCTCTAAGTGTTTACATCTAAAAAGGCCACATGAAACTGACTAATTCAATGTATATTTTTTCCGGATTTACAGAGATCAAAAGAAACTGTAACTAAATATTAACTAACAGTGCCAGAAACTTAAATATCTTGGCTCAAATGTACTATTCATACTGGATGAACAGGTGGGTATTAGCTGGTCGGTGCTTGAAGTATTAATTACAGAAAGATTAATGAGGAAGTTCAGTGAAGTGCCAGCCGTTGGAAACGGAATAAACAATAACTGCGCCGCGTCCAGTTACACAAATGATCATGCGAGCGTTGAATCGAAATGCTCTTTCCAAATACTTTCAATGCCCGGGCTATTATTACATTGTTCAGTTTTCTCGAGAAAACAGTGAAATGTTTTTTTCTGTATGATGAGGATCAACACTACACCTGATTTGAAAAAAGAAGGCTTACTTTGGAGATCACAAAATGCCCCCCTGTGCCGGCCCCCTATGAAGCTACTTGATTGTAGGCTTATACCTTACTCAGCTGGCCATCACGAAACAAAGCTATTTTATTCATTTATTGACCTATTAACGTTTCTTTAATAAAACGATACATTAACTCGTCCATTCATTTATCGATTCACTATTCTTTCAAACCATAGATCAGTTCATCCTTTACCTTTGTCAAAAACAATATAGGAACTGAAAACAAAAGCTCAAACGCTTGCAGTCCCGCTATCTTTGGGCTTGCTCCAATGGCCTCAATATTGAGTTTGGCGGTGTGATTCTCACGTGCACTATAACTGACTATAGAGATTTCTTTATCTTTTTGGGGTTTATGCTCCAGACGGCGTTTCACATATACGGCAAACGGCAAACGTCAGATTCAAGTTGAGAATTTCTCAAAATAGAAAATTAACAGATAAAAACAGCTCAAAACAATTCTTATGGATAAAAACTTTCATGAAACGACTAATTTAAGAGTAGAAATAATGAACAGTAGACGACAAGTAAAGGAGAAACTTGGTCACGTGGTACAACTTAACGTAAACTTGATGCTTATACTATTTAACCTCTCTTTTGTCATAGTTTTACTTTGCGTTACTGTAAAAGGATAGTGATTTTATTAGTTGAAGTCTTTGAAAGGGTAGGGAAATCTGTTATTTCGGTCGGAAAGGGTTAGTAACAGACGCATTTTATTGATGTGAAAGAGAAAAGAAAACTTCCTGCTTTAGTGTTTTAATTCGGTGAAAGAGATGATACATTTATAGCGGTCAAAAAGGATGCAGTGTTCTAAGCTAGGATGTGAAAGAGGTACTAAAATCTAATTTGTCAGTATAGAAGGTATAAACGAGAGGGACACCTCTTCTATCAAAGTTGTACATAAAAGGGTAAGTTAGGGGTTGGACCTCCGAGCGTAGCCTCCTCGTATACGACTTCGTTGAGTACCCGCGAGCGCTGAAATGCATTTCAAACAACCCTAATGAGACAGAAGATGCTATCAATTCCCTTAATGGAACTAAAAAGCAAAATGGTAAGCTCAAGCACAGGAGTCTGGAATTCATGCAGCAGAAGACAGTACGTAAATCTGAGGAATTCTTCGGATCAGTCCACATGAAGTGTTGCAATCATGATTAGTTAATACAACGTGCCATTTATTTTTGAACTAAGGGGTAGGGGGTGTAAAAGAGAGTGAGAGCTTGATTTTTTCCCCTGGAAAAAGGGGGCTTATAAGAGTGGGGGCTTTATAGGAGATTTACGGTAGCTGTACTCTATTGAGGATCTAAGGGGTGAGGTGCTTCTCAACTCAAAGCTTTAAAAAAGATTTTAATCTTTTAGCCCAGCTAATAGTCTAAACACAGCCTGACTTGAAGGGATTTAACAGCGTGCGAGAGATACGTATTTTGAGGATTTTTGTCAGGGGGCTTGTCGTAACTTAATCTAGCTCTTTAACTGAGACTGCACAAAAATAATGGTACCATGATAAATAAGTGTTAAATTACGTGTAATGGGTAATGGGTTTGTCTTTTCTCTTTTAGCCATAACAAGTTTAAACCCTAGTCAAATTAAATATACAAAATATCAGCAGGTCCGCAGCAACAAACCAATGAGTGGTGCCGGATCTCCCAGTTGCAGACCTGGATCAGTACAATAACAACTTGGAGAAAAATATGAATTCGCAACATTATTCAGTGCGCCGTTTTTGAGCCGGTAGTTTGAAAAAATACCCAAAACAAAACAAAACTAAGCAGAGGGAGAGAGGGCTGGCGGGGTAGCTTTAGGAATTTTTCGTATGGAGATACCCTTTGCCTATACTAGACCATGATCAGCCACATGTTGCACTCCTGTTCCCGACAAATATCCTTTTAGCCAGAGGACCAGATCCAGAGCCCTTGGTGTGAGCAGCATAAGGCGCAAATGCTGTAGTTTTACTTTACTATATTTAAAGATTGGTTATACTTGCTTCATGTTCGCACCCGGAGAGGCGATCCTTTTGGTCAGCGCCACGAATCGAGAGCTTGGGTGGGGCCAGAATAACGCACATGCTCAATAGCTACAATAAGAAAAGAAACTATTTGCATATAGAATTTATGACATCACAAATTGATTATCAATAAACTATTAAGAAACTATTTACATATAAATTTATGACAATAAAAATTGATTTAAAAGGAAGGCTTTCATTTTACGTTTGAAAATGATGAGAGATTCACTTAATTTAAAATGGGGTTTTAACGCATTCCACAATGTTACAGTTCTGTAATAAAAAGATCTCTTCCCGACTTGGTTTTAAAACTGAGCGGTATATTAAGCTGGGAAGATAATCTGGTCGTCCGACCGCTGATATTCCCTCTGGAGATAAAATTTGAACTGAGGTAGTTTGGTACCTGACCTGTCATAGATTTATAGGCTAAGATGGCGTCTCTTAGATACAGGTGGGACTTAACTGGTATCCATCTCAGGTCTTTCAGGGCTGGAGATACGTGATCAAACTTCCTTGTCCCAGAAACTATGCGAGCAGCGAAATTCTGTACTCCTTGTAGTTTGCGTATATTGCTGGCAGAAGTATTCGACTAGACGGACGAGCAGTAATACAACTTACTAAACACGAGAGAATTAATTACTGTAACAAGTATGTCTTTTCTAAATATATGTTTAACTCGGCTAATTTCCCCTAGAGCAGACATACAAGATGATGCTGTTTTAATTATGTGGTCGTTGAATGAGAGTTTACTATCAAACACTACACCCAGGTCCTTAACAGAGTCGACGGGTAAAAGTTCTTTACCCTAGACGGTAAGGCGAAAATCCTGAAGTTTCGATATCATTTGCCAACTTCCATATACAATCAGTTTAGCTGCCATGTTAATTGTAATATTGTTTCAATTTTCTGGGGCTGCGCAGAAAGTCAATTACCAGTCAATTTCCCACGACAATATTTAGTCTACTCTGGTAGAACAGAACACTGTATGTGATTTAATTTTTCACTCCGTCCCAGAAACAAATTGCCTGACAAGCCCCTGGACATATTAGGTAGTCTTTATCGAGCCTCCACTTAGGTACTTGCCCTTTCCTGTTTTAGACTATTTTCTTTAAAATGATGACATTAAAACCTCAAACTCTCTGAGAAGGAAGTGAGTTGAGATAGGTTCTTGATTGGCAGTACTGTCTGCTGCTGTCAGTGGAGGTTTCATGGTACATGGTCATGGGCTCCTGACATGGTACTCGGAAACAACTGTGTCATCAAATGCAGACCACCCTCCGTCCGTGTGGCAGTTGTTCAGTCAGTACTGAAATCTGAGCGTCGATCTTTTGTTCTTAATAGAATAAATACAGATGAACATTACGGCGGCTACAATTTACTCTTAAATACAGATTTCAGTCAAAATGACACAAGCAGAGAGTGGCTTTCCTGTGGTGCTATTGTTCATTGTCTTGAGTCTTTTGTATCACGTGGTAGTACGTCACATGGTGATCGTAGTCTGTCTGTCCAGTTTAAAATTTGGATATACAAACAACTGGATACTTTATTTCCGGTGAACTATAAATTCTTTAGCGCCACAATTTCTTTGAAATTTGCCACCTGCCCGAATGTTACATAGAACATTCCTGAAATTGTTGAGATTCTTTTCCCCTAAGCTCTGGGAACGAGAATGTTCTTTTTCATGAACTTTGCACGTGATTACGGGCTTTGTGGTCAGCGGAGTCTTCAAGCACAACAGCTGGCTTACAATGGCGGCGAACATGGTGGTTTCATTTTCCTTTTGAATCGAATTTCTAGAAAAATTTAAGCTTTTGTGAGTCTACTTTGTTGTGGAGACGACGAATGTTGCACGTTCTGATAGTTCTGATAGAAGCACACCCACCCGTAGGGCGTCAAACGAACGCGACAATGGATTACGGGATATGCCTTTGTTCCGTTCCGCGCTTCCTGTTTAAATTTTCGGATGACGAATGACAAATTTTTTATTCGTATTGTTACAGTTTGTTGTCATCCGCTTTCTGTATTTACAGAGTGCTGTGTCATTTGAAACCGAAAGAGGGTGAAGAATCCCATTACTATTTTAAACAAGTGAAAGCGATAATCTGAAAAATTTTATTGGATAATCGCGTCATGGACGACTCTACAAGTAGCTCCTGGGTCCATCGATTTTGCACTGAACTCGGAAATGACTTCTTCTGCGAAGTTGACAAGGACTTCATCAAAGACTTCTCGAACCTCGTAGGACTTGAAGAACAGGTCTGTCCCTTTGAACAGGCTCTCGATATAATTCTGGATAAACCTCTAAGAAGTGAAACAATCTCAAAAGGCATTGCCAATGGATCGATTAAAATGCCTACATGTACAATAAAAGAAAAATCTTTGAATAAAGTTGCAGAGAAGCTGTACAGTCTCATACATGCAAGGTTCATCTTGAGCGATCGAGGCTGCAATAAGATGCTTTACAAGTACTTGCAAGGTGATTTTGGCCATTGTCCACGAGTTCTTTGTAGTAACTCAAACGTTCTGCCAGTTGGCATGTCTGATAAACCAGGGGAAGAAACGGTGAAAGTCTATTGTCCACGATGCAGTGAGGTGTATTCTCCACGGCTTCTTAAACACAGCTATGTGGATGGAGCAGGTTTTGGCAGGAGTTTTCCTCACATGTTTTTCATGGTGTTTCCTGAATATAGACCTCTAAGAAGCACTGAGAAGTACACGCCACGATTACATGGATTCAAAATCCATCCCTCGGCATATACATCGCCATTTCAAGTAAAAAGGAGTAAAGTGGCTCAATACCCAGTTAGATTTAATGGGGGTACCCCATACAGGAGAGTAAATGAAAGTTTATTATAGTATAAAAATATTGTAGTCGCGAGGAGTCATATGTCAGCTTTCTAGTTCGACACTTAACATGGGTTGTTACAGAAGTCATGTCCAAATATGTTTTTCACAACTGTGGTTTTCATAGTGAAGCTAGAACAATGGAACTCATATGATCGTAACCTTAGAAAACAGGCCACATTTTGCAACACCACCTGAGGTTTCCCCACAAAATGACATCTGAGGAATGAGTGCAGAAAATTCCACTTTGAAGATGTGTCACTACCCAGGTTTGGTTAGTGAAGCCACTGGTGGCGTCGCAAAATATTACCTGTTTTCGCAGACAAATGTGATTGTGAGTTTCACCAATGAAGATCACAGCTTTAATTAACATATTTGGACGTTAGTGTGTTGAGATCCAGCAGCTTAGATTCGAACAGATTGTTTCCAGCACAGCTAATGATAATCAGTTCTGAGGCTTAATAACTTCTAACACTAGTCTTGCTCTCCATTAAAGCTAAGGAAAATTATGCAAACATGGGGAAAATCACTTCCCCCAAAGAGATGTCTGTTATATAGCTTCTGCAGTATGAGTGATGTGGTTGAGTATCTGAACTTCCTTGCAATTCAATTATTAAGAACAGTGGCAGGAAGAAAAACAAAAGAAAACTATTTTATCTTAAATTATTAGTTTTATTTATAAATTACAACTAATTTTAAAAAGTTTAAGTTATTTTTAAAACTTATTTTGGAATAATCATTTGGGTACCCTTTGAAAATGTATAGACATTAGAAAAAATTACGGCTGCTGACAACTCGCCCATTTATTGTTGTGTATGCATGGGTTTTGTCACACAATTCATGAGCAAATTCTTTTATAATGGTGCATATTTTTTGGTCAGTGAATGACTAAGTCTGGTAAACAGTATGTTTCTTATGAAGTGAAACAAATACATTGTTGCAGATTGGGCTTTCAACTGTTCAAAAGTAACACAACTAAAGTAAAAAAAATATGTGGTATGGGACATTAACCAAAAAGGGGGGGGGGGGGGGGGGTATATTTGAGATGGAAAACAATAAGAATCGACCCCGACTTCTTTTGTTAGGCCAGAAAAAATGACGAGCTGTATGCCTTTGGCATGCATGGTAATGAAATGGTGACTTAGAAACTGAATTCTACTGTCTCCTGTTTTGACAACGAGTTGATTTAAATAATTCAGACTCCATGTCCTTTACTGACTGACAATTTGGAATTTCCTTTGAGTTATATTTTCTATTTGTAGTTTCTTCTTGGTGGTAGTGCTTTTAATAATTTTCATCCATGAGGTTTGTAATGATTTTGATATTTTTGCAGCTGGATAGATTATGGATAAAACCTTTGTGTGACACTGGATTTGTGTTAAGGTGAACATCCTTATTTTGAAAAGGATGTAAAATAAAATGGAAACTCCATGTCTTTGCTTTAGTGCTCACGGCCATAGCTAGGTTTTTTGTAATGGCTGGGGAGAGGGGACGCATTATCGCAAGCCTTGTAGGGGGTGCTGGGGGTATCCTCCCCCAGAAATTTTCAAATTTGGAGGCTCTGAAATGCTATTTTCAGCACTTGTCATGAGATGTCTCCGAAAAATCGACCTGGGGTATGAAAATGGCAAACAATTGCAAATCACTATCATCAGAATAACTGAGTCTAAAGAAAACAAATCCATCCAAAGACTGTCTTGATGTGTCTGGCTCAACAGGTCCAGGGGGAGGGGGTGCAGCTGACCCGTTGCCTCCCCCGCTAGCTACAGCTCTGGTGCTGTTGCAACTGATAGGCCATTTCGCCTAACACCTGTTCTATGTGGTCTGCCCTTTTTCTCTTTGAAGACCAAAAACATCAGATTGAGTTTGATAGTTTTTGCCAAAAAGTGCTGATGTTGGGTGTAAAATTTCAGGGGTCAGGTTACAATGAATTGCAGCATTTTTCAGAAATTCTACTTGTATGAATTAGTCAAATTATTATCTCTTGAATCTTGGCCTGAGAAAACAGCTGACATTTTGCGATGCCACCACTGGTTTCCCTGGGTAGTGCTTCTGATTGTTCATGCCCTAAGTGAAATTTACTTCAACCAATCAAAAGAACTACCCAGATCAGGGAAGTGACACATCGTCTGCATGGAATTTCTGCACTCACTTCTCAGACGCCATTTCGCAGGGAAACCAGGGGTCAATAAGACTTTTACAAGTGCAGCTATTGTTTTCGGACCCTAAAACAATAGCTCCACTTGTAAAAGATTTATTAAATTGGCCCCAGTGTTGGCATCGCAAAATGTTGGCTGTTTTCTCAGGCTATCAAATCCCAGTATCTGCATAATTTAGAGTTGTATGTATTGTAAATGTAGGATTGTATTAAGTTTGATTTACATTAGGGAACAAAAGAACTGTCCATTATAAAAAGGTAATTGTATTATAAAGGTAGAGATTGCCTGAAAGATACCATGGTTACCATCTTTGGGATCAATGTTTGTAACAGAATGGCCTCCCATGCAGACATTCTTTTGATTCATAGCGCAATTCTCCAATTCCTCCTTTCCCCAAAGGGGTTCATTAATCCCGTAATGCCCACCCAAATTTTCTCTCAATTCCATAATCCAGATAGCTATTTTAGGCATCCTTCATCTCCAGCATATTTTTGATCCCGAATCTCACCATGTTGCTTTTAAACCCTGAACTTATCCCGCCCTTCAAATTAGCCAAAATAACCAATTAGGGACCCCTGATAACAGGTGGTGATGATGATGTTTCTCCCCCCCCCCCCCGGGGTCTATGTAAGAACGGGGGAATTTTAGAAGTAACATATCAAGCATGAGATGCAGTGTTTCATCACCAGATGAAACAATTAGAAGAGAGTTGAAAATATGATGCGCAGCGCAGTATTTTTGACGAACTTTGAGGTGTTTCATCTGGTGATAAAACACTGTCGAATGCTTGATATTACTTCTCAAACAAAATGATTTTAGAGGGAGAAAATAAGGATGCATAAATGAACAGTTTTTCATCTGATTAAACATTAACTGCCTTTGTATTTTCTTTGTGAATTGTTAACGAGTTTGAGAAGAGTAAAAGAAGAATGTTATAAAACTTTATTATTTTCAGAATTGAATCGTGTGAGGGATAAACAAGTTAAGAAACATGCAGATTATAACATTAACCACTTTTTACGCTGAGAAAGGGGGTCAACTAAATGTTCAACTGACACTATTTTGAAAGGAAATGCTGGTACTTCAAGACAAACGCAAACACTCGGTTCTCTTCAACTTGAACCTATGCTTCATCTTCTTCATCTCATCTCTCAGTTGTTTAATTATTACAATAGATTGTAACATCTAAGATGTAACCCGAACTGTGATCGGTTAGGCATCGTTCAAAACGACAAACAGTGAGATAAACAATGTAAACTGCCAACAGGAAAGACAAAGCTTGGAAATACAAATACAATATTTCTCGACGTACATCTGTGAACTTTACACAACACTTGAGTCTATGGGTATAAAACACCGGTGTTTGAATTTACTTTCATGAACGTTACGCTACAATATTTTTGTTTAAGCTTTAATCTGGAAGGTTCTTCCATTTTTCAACACTGCAAAAGCTTTGTATAAGCTGTGGACCAATCAGTCGTTTACACTGTTCTGCAAAGCCAGTTTGACTCAGCGTTCGGTTTCTGGACTTCCTAAACAAACTATTGCAACTCAAGGGCGTCTTTCGCAACACTTTAAAGCTTTATTTATGTCGCTAATCACTGTCACTATCATAGTCTCCTGCACTGACAGGCTTCTTCTTGTAGCTTCGTGATTTCTTCTTGGATCGTCTATCATCTCTGTCTTCTCTTTCTTCGCTGTATCTTTCATCTCGACCTTTTTCTTCTTTGCTTCTTTCTTCCCTTTCATCTCTTCTCTTTTCACCATCAGACATTTCATCATCTTCTTCCTCAGCATATTTCTTCTTCTTTTTCTTGCTTTTTTTGTAATCCGAACCGTCACTATCCTGGTCGTCCACACTTCCATGTCGTTTACTTCTCTTGGATTTCTCCTTTTCTTCCTCACTATCTGCTAAGGCAAGAATCAAAGAAAGCTTAAAGGAGCTCTGTGACGAAATTTCTCAAAATTCAAACGATTAGCGCTGCCTTAAGATTAAGTGAAACATAAAAATAACCGCTCAAAACATTACACGAAGGTATAAACAACTCAGTAAATATATAAAAGAAGATCATTAAAACAGACTGCAATAATTGTGGTTTTTGAAAACTTGTTAGACTACCAGTTTTTCAAAGTTCATTTTTGTTGTTTGATATAATGCTTTGTGAGAGGGATTTATTTAAAATGGAGCTGTGATCTTTTTTTTCATTTACAAGTACATTCCTCGCTAACGTTACGTTCCTTGGCGACCAAAGACGCGTTACTGCCAATATAAGACCGCCGTTACACAGTTTACTTGTAAATGCAGTACACAATAGAAGCTGAAGCGCTCAGCCTGAGCTTTTTAAAAACGCCCAAACGTCACCTCTACGTGCATAAAAGCTGTTGTCCGCAGGAATGATTTTAAACACTTGTCCGAAATCGTACAAACTGTTGGAAGCTTGTTAAGCGTCAGTGAAATCTAGGTCACCTCTACATGCATAAAAACGTTGGGTTGCAGGTCTGCAGGTCATGTCAAACTTATGCCAACTCGTACATCGACACGAACAAGTCCCTTGGCTAGGAACTTGCTCGTGTGAACGAAACTTATGATTTCAGCAGCAATGAGTGCATAATAGGCAGCTTTAGCTACGTGGACGATTACGGCAGCGAAGACGTCACTATTAAAAAGTCTTTTTTAAAAGGTTGTCGCCATTAGGTCAACTCGCTCAAAATTTCAAATGTAACTAAATATCCTTGGAGTTTAATTATTTAGTTTACAAGGAAAAAGAGCGAAATTCGTCGTCTTTGTTCACGTCTTCCGTAAAACGTCCGGTTAGGGATTTTCATGTTGTATTTGTGAAGAGGACGACAAAGATAATGTGCAAAAAAGTGTGCTGCGATTGCAAAGTTGATGATTTGCTTAGTAAACCTATTGCTTTTTTGAAGTCCTCGTTGCCATTGCCATCGCCGTTGCATGTGACGTCACGGAGAGCTTGGGGGGGGTGGGGTGGGGAACTAAACTCCATTTTCATGTAAATTCTTCGAGAAAAAATTCTATCGTATTAACCACCAACATGGTCGCCTCGTCACGTGGTTGCAAACCAAAAAAATACACTGTTACCTGCAAAGTTTCTCTCCTTATCACTTTCTTCGTCAGCACTTTGTGAGCTGCTGTATTTCTTCTCTCTTGCTTTTCTCTCCTTTTTCTTTTTATGATGTCTACTTTGTTAAAAAGGTGAACAAAACAAAAACAAGCTTAGTATGTATGAAGGACAGCAATTCTAGACAGAGGAGTTACAAGATAAGTGCCTCAAAGAAAAACAAGGTAAATGGATGCCAATTCATGACAGATGCAAAGATTCCAATAAACAAAACAGGTGTGTTAATGGCCCACGTTCGATATTATATTATATTTTCCTCCATTTGGCGTGGTTTTCTTTGTGCTCAAGTCTTTCCTGGGAATTGCGAGACAATAGAGTCGTGAAACTTTTGCAATTTTGACCCTAAAGCCTCGGAGTCGTGTTAGAATTTTAATATATCGAACGTGGGTTATTCAATAACACTACTACAAGTGTCATGTAAAAGTGCATTTCGTAAGAGTTCGAAAACAATGGTCTCATGGCACTTGCAGATCTACCCAGCTCTGAACGGGGCCTTAACGTTTAGTTGCCTCGCACTCCAAAATTGAAGAACAAACAAGTGCAAAATGATGCTTGTGATCAGTAGGACAACTTACCTCTTTGGTGATGGCGACATTGAATGACTCCTTGATCTTCTCCTATCTCTATCTCTATCGCGTTCTCGTTCTCGTTCTTTCTCCCGTTCTCGTTCACGTTCTTTTATCTCACGCTCACGTTTTTCCCTTTCCCGTTCACGTTCTTTTTCTCGTTTTTCTCTTTCTTTCTCCCTTTCTTTCTCCCGCTGTCGTTCCTTCTCTTTCCTCCTTTCTCGATCTCTTTCCTTTTCTGATTCTTTATCTCGAGCCTTTTCTTTGTCCTTGGACTTTCTCTTCTCTGTCCTTTCTTCTGATTCCTCTCGGCTCTTTTCATCTTTCTCTTCGTCCTTCTCAGTAGCTTCAGATTTTTGTTTACTCGGCTTTTTCTCCTTCGATGGTGACCTCTCAGGTGACGCAGTCCTCTTTCTTTCCTTTGATTTATCACGTGAACGATCACGTGATCTTGAGCGGCGGTCTCGTGATTTAGAACGCTTTTCCCTAGACCTTGAACGACGCGGTTTCCTCCTTTCTCTGTACACAACAATAAGAAATACAACAACGATATTTCCGTTATATCTCGGGAGACCCAGAGGCACTACATTACTAACACAGGTGTCCCAAAACCCGACGGGCTATGCCACGACGTTTTCACAGACTGGTTTATTTTTAAGATAAATTTTAGAGCACTTTTTTCCCGGGAGGTACACTCCCTCTTCGAGCGCATTCGGAATATAAGATATCAAAAGGGGAAAAGTAAACGTCATTTGAAGGTCAAAAATACCTGTTTCAGGTCTACAGGTTTTCCTGGCTATTTTGTGGGACTTAAAAGATATTCTAAATTTGCACCAAATCGTTCTGTAAGTAATCCGGTCGGTCAAAACACTGTGACATGAATACATGGAAGTTGCTCTCTCCGGTTATGGGTTTCTGACTACAACGGGGGAGGATTAAACCGGTTTGTTCTTTATGTACGTGTTTCACCGTACATATTGGTGTACAAGCAAAAATGTACTGTTGACGCTTTAAAATTTAAGTACAATGTTGTGGCAATCCAATAAGGCCTGTCGATCATCTAAGAAGATTTATTTTTAACTGTACCTGCTTCGCGAGCGACGGTAACTTCTTGGTCTTGATGATGACCGCGATCTGCGTCGACTCCTGTATCTGTCCCTATAAACAATAAACAACATATTTGGTCACTACGGGAAGAACATGCTAGGAGTTTAGGGTGTCGAGCGAAGTGAAACGGGAGAAAACGCGCGTGAATATCGCGCGTGTCTACGTTCCCGACATCCCTCGACTGGAGGACTTACTCGAAAGCTAGCGTAAACAAGGAGTGGATTATTATTTCTTCTCCGAGGTAAACGTAAGAAGGCACGCGAAGAGGCAGTAGTCAGTTCAAGTCGCTACTGCCTAGTTTTACAATAAATTTTCTTTCAAACAAACCTGGAAGGTGAGCGAGTGCGTGACCGTCTTCTTCGACGTGACCCAGAACGAGAACGAGACCTTCGCCTTTTTGACCTAAGAATCAAAAAAACATGTCCCATAAACTGAAAATAAAATTATACAGGCTTTGGGCGCTTACCATTTTTGGAAAGCGCCCTTAGATAGCTCAGTTCAACAACAAAAACATGAATTTGGCTCAAGTTGTATACAGGTGTAGAACTTTTTATGTAACACTGTAGAAACTTCTATACCTTGATGAAGATCTTCGTCTGGAGCGTGACCTAGAGCGAGACCTTGATTTGTCAGCTGAGAACAAAAATAAATAAATAAAAAATCACGATTTCACGCCTTTTATATTAAAGAATTTGTGTATGTAGACGAAATCCTATAGTGTGACCATTCACATTAAACCTGTTTGGTAGTATTTTCACAAGGTACTATTTGTTTTCCAGCATTTTACAAAATGAATTGGGAAATTTTGACGAAATTACTTCTTTTGAGGGGAGAAAAGGGTTAAGGAGAAGTTAGATGCTGGTAAACATATGTTATGGTTACACTACTTGGAAGAACTGGCAGAAGTAACTAACATACACGTACTGAAAAAGTTTCTATCTTTTGAATTGTGACCATGCAGACTCACACACTGTGGTAATTAATTTTGTTAACATCTTGCAAAAATGAAAACTTCCCGGTTTTTATCTTGGTTAGATTTGAGAATGTTGACTGAAAAGGGCTGATGTGGAAATTAAAAAGCTGATTCAAATCAACCGAATAATTAATTCAAATGAATACCTGGATCTAGTTCATCTTCAATGTAGGAGGATGCTTCTTTGACGCGTCGCATGGCCTTATCATTATCTTTCCGATCCTTATCTATTTTTGATGGTGGCTTCACAATGGCATTTTTGGAGTGGTTAACTCTAGAAACAAACAAGCAAAATTAATGTAACAAAGTCTTGACAGAGGATTTGGTGCAAGGACACAAGCAAATCTTCAGCCCCATGAGCGTTTTTCCTTCCAAATGATGAGTGACATAGAAATAACATCAGAATGCTTTCCACAAACACCAGTGGTGGATCCAGGGGAGGGGAGGGGGGGTTCATTTTTAGACCAAACTGAGGCCTGAAGGGCTGAAAAAATTTTTTTGGAGACCGGGCTCCCCCTTATCTCAGGGTCTGGATGACCAGGCCCGCCCGCACCTCATCTGAAAATCTGGATCTGCCACTGCACACCACCTGCATCTGAGAATGGGATAAAGGTTACAACACTGCTTAAAAGTAAGTTACCAATCTAATCTCATTTCTCACAAGAGGAGCGTCTTGTTTGGGGAGAGGAGTGCCTTGCCTTGAGAGATGAGACTTTTTTAACAGGAAAGATGGCCAGCTGATATTTGTTGCTGTCTGCCATTGCCTGACCTTCCTACCACACCCTAACCACACTCTCTGAAAATGTTGAGTATTCATGTCCATTTTGCTTAGATTTCACATATATAGTAATACAGAGAATTTTGTATTTTTTTTTTTGCTTCTACACTGTATCGGTTTCTTTTTATAGTCCATATTTGTGAGAATGAAGGAAGACTTACTATACACTGCCTGGTACCATAAGCATAAAAATACACCCCCTCCCCCCAGAGTAAAAGATAATATTATTGCATCTCCATGTCCATTAAATAAACGAGATAATGAGTATGGCTTTACAATTTCTTGTGACCAGTTTTAATAACAAAAATCTTACTTGAGTGGTTTGCCACCAAAGATCACGCCATTGTACTGCAAAGCTGTGGTCACTGCCGCAGGATCAGAGAACTCCACAAAGGCAAACCTAATAAACAAATACCACATCCATGGGAAACATTTTTACCAATGATCTAACACTTGCTGATAGATATTTTTTAAGCAAGAAAGATGGTATAAAACAATCAAATCTCTGGCAATCTCAAAACCCTCTAAATAGTGGGTCTATGCTCTAACCATTGAAAAACTTGATTAAAGGTGCTAAAGTAGTAAGTTTATACACTGAACACATTTAGACTTGATACTTTTGCTTTCTTGATACAGTGGAACGTCGATATAACAAACCTCTATAACAAATTCCTTGATACAACTTATGATTTTCTTTACCACAGTAACACTAAAATACATGTACACAAAAAAGAACCTCAATATAACAAAAGCTCATATAAATTCTCCACACAATAATTCTCCAGAACGATCTCCATACATTTCCTTAAAGAATCAATAAAGAGAATTTGATACAAGATCAAAGCATTTCCCCTCTGGTGGTCATTTTCAATTCTCATAACCCTTCCTCTTAATTATGCATTGGTGTTGTCAAGAGAAAATAGAAGTTGGTTACTTGAGAAGGTCATACCTGGTGGGTTGAGTATCATCTCCTGACATTCGAACATAACGGATTTCACCACAGCCAGAGAAGAATGCCATGAGTTGTTCTGCTGACAGCTGTGGAGAAATAAACAAGTTATTTCCAGGGCTTGAATAAACGTTGAACATGATTCTCCTTTAGACAAGCACCCAGGCTTTCCTTAGTGAATGACTTTGTTACAAGATGACTTGCCCAAACCCTTACCCATTGAGCAAATGAACTAAAAAATGACACTTGCCCTGCAGGACAACCTACGAGTCCCAGACAACCAGACAGGACATTACTTTGAGTTTCTAAAACTCCTTCTTTCTCTCCTTTCTACAACTTGGAAAATCAGCACACACAGTCTGTACCAACTGTGATAACTATGCAGACATGACAAACAGTTTAACTTCACATTTAGTCCCCCACTTACATGAAAGAAATAAAATGATTCCTTACATCCTTCCTCTCGCATCATACTTCTGTGCAATCTTCCAATTCACTGTCATACTTTTTTTGAGGCACTAAAATAGTTCAGTGTCTCATAGTGCCTAGGCCTAACTCTCTGTGACAACTACACCTTCAAATATTTGCACTCTTACCGTAGTATCCAGGTTACCAACATAAACAGTCCTCCTTATTTCATCAATTTTACTGGGGTCCACATTTGTCAGTGGTGGCGGGGGAGGTAAAGGAGCTGGTAAAGTAAGAGTTGTCGCCAACTAAATCAAATAAGAACAAAATTAATAACATGAGCATGCAAGAAATCTTTCGAGTTGTAGTGAAAACTGTAAGATAATAATTGTGGGGTTGAAAAATCTCTGACAGATCAGCATCTAAATCAGATGGGAACACAGTACAGCTCTACTTCAAGTCAAGGATGGGATGGTAAGTCATCTGAGGCCCCATTCACATGACTCCAAACATTCAGCCTTAAACCGCTCTGGAGGCGGTTTGGGTGAGCGGATTCATTAGTTTTAATGAGGACAAAAGGCCAATAAAACCAGATGTTTTTTACATGAATTATTCATGTAAAAAACATCTGGTTTTAAAAGTACTCAGATTTGTGTGTATGGGGCCTTGGTCGTGTACACTTCTACCTAATCTTAGAAGTAGAAGGTTTTAAATGTACTGAAACAAAAACACATCTCACCCCAGGAATGACTGTAGAAACTACACCAGGAACAATAGGAACCTGTAACAATACGACAATAATAAATTTCATCATCATTCATGTAATTACAGACCAAACATATGAACAATTTAATATACATGTATGAAATCTCTAGGCAGTACTTTAACATCATACTCAGGGTTGTCAGAAAGTTTTGAAGTAGACGGCTGAGTTGTCAAAGTAAGCGGCCAGTCCAGGGGGTTTGGTTTATACCTATAAACAGCTGTAACTATTTTCTCTGAAGCGGTTATATTAATGTTTCTAGAGTGCTCATATACAGCTGTAGGTATGCATGGGGGGGGGGGGGGGGAGTGGAAAGAATATACCTGTTGAGCTATGGGAGAGGTGGGTAGTACATACCTGTGCAGGTATGGGAGGAGTGGGTAGTAAACCTCCTGATGATCCAGGAAAGCCTCCTGCAACAGCGCTGGCAGGCGCTGCCAACTGTACTGCTTCAGATTCATTTGGTATTGTACCTGATTAAACAAAATAAGCTTAGATGGTGCACCGACTAAGTCTTTTGTGCAGTCAAATTTCTATTCTGCATAAAAATCAGTGGTGACATTAGTAACTGCGTGATTAAAAGGAAATTAAAGGACAATAAAATATGGCTGCAACTAAAAGAAGCAGATATTGTGGACATTACATGCTGCAGGGTAAGACATCAGAAAAAGACAAATTTCCAGTGGCTTTGAAAAAGAATGATGTTCCTACAATTTTAAATTGATGTGCATATTTTCTCATTTACAGTCGTATGTGTACCATACATTTGGCAGAGAATAATAATAACAATGTTATCAAGAAAAACACTTAACAACCGATTATCAAGACTTTCCTTTAATCTGCATTTAATAACAAACCTTATGCATGGTTATTTACCAATTTACCATACCAGTAAGGAACAAGTTACTTTTCTTAATATTATTAAGTCTCAGATGCCTTGCCTGGCAGCACCTACACAATACAGCATATGTACTTACTTCCTAAATGCATACACTCTACGGTGCCAGCCTGAGGTTTTCTCGGCTGCTCAAATAATGGAAAATAAAGAAACAGGAGACAAAAACACAACATGAAAACCTTTTAAAATCTGTCACTCTGTAGCACTTTGCACGGATAGATTTTCAATTAACCCTAACAGTGTACAACACATAAAACCACTTAGAAACGGAAAAGAGTTCTACGCAAAAGCAGAGGTGTCATAACTCACTTTTGTTAAATTTGGGGAGAGCTTTTGACAAGGATACGTGTATACACAGGAAAACACAAAAAGGAAAAAAAAAAAACTCAAGTTAAAGAGGCCTTTTGTATGACAACTTGACAATTTACCAAACATCAAAATAATAATCAAAATTGAACCTTCAGAAACTCTTACCATAAACTGGTCTAAGAAAAAAAGAAAGGTATTTTATTTCGGTAATTCTTTTATTCCAAAATCTGAATATACATGTACAAGACCAAAGCTTCATCAGAACATTTTTATGGTCAATGCGCACAATCATAAAATAAAAAAAAAATTGGGAGGGAGGAGAGGCTCCCTTTGTTTTTTGGTGAGGGTGGGGATGAGGAGGGAGTGTTAACATTTCAAATTAATACAATATTTTGATACTCCCTCTCAATGAACTCACCATCTTGCACTGGTACAACTATAAGGGCTCTGTCTATGAATACTGTGTTAGTTAGATGCTGAGCAACATGAACACTGGAAGGATCTTTAAATTTGACAAAACACACTCGGGTAGCAGTGCCAAGATGGACCATGGGATCTCTGAAAAATTCACACATGTAAAAACCCATGAGTTTGTAAGTTCCTGTACAAAATGGATTCTGAGACGGGGGGGGGGGGGGATGACTCTGACACTGTTGCCACCCAGAAAAAAAAGACTCAGTAATCCTTTTGGAGATTTGTAGCTGTACATTATATTTGACAGTAAATAATAATAGATACTAACATATTATTACTGTCAAAATCACAAAACTGTGAGATATTTATGAAATGTTATTTGTGTTGCGAGGAAAATGCAAATAAGGCGCGAGTCAAGTAAACCGCAAACAGCACCAGTAATTATTGTTAGTTTGTGGTTTTGATTTTTTGCTTGCGTGTACTGAACTTTATTGTGATTGGTCACTACACAATCAACATTCCTGAAATTTTTCAGGTGTTTATGGTTTTCTGAGTTTGACAGTAAGGTTTCTGAGGAAAAATCAATCTTGTTTCCATATGGAAAGAGTCATTTTGGTAAGACATTTATGAGACATTTATAAAGCACCCTTACCCAAGCCTCCAAGGATTCACAGTTAGAGACAAGAGGTATACCCTATTAAGTGGCACATCACCAAACAGCCCATATAGGGAAGTAAATTACCCCCCATCTCCACTTATATAGGAATGGACCTGGCTTGACCAAGCTGACTTAAGCTGTTAATCGATTACTAAAGCATTGATTTGTTTCATGTGATTAATTGGTTTCTACACAAAATTACGATTTAATTGAAATGTTGTTCCGTTTTGTTACATTATATATGCCTGGTAAAATAATTTTCACCGTTGGTTTTTGACATCTCATTCCTCTGCATACAAATTAATCAATAAACTCATCTTGCCGCAAAAAAGTAATTCCAGCAGCAGGTTGCCAGTTTCATTACTGCTCCACAAAAACGCGACACCGTAATTATTGGAGTAAATCTATTCATAAACTTTGAGCTTGCTTTTGATCCAAGAATTCAGTGAACTTACTCAGGAAATAGATGCATCTCCTCGATTTCTCCAAGAAAACCAAACAAAGTTTTCATCTGATCAGGAGTAGCATTTTGCGCAATGTTTGTCACTTGAATCACGTGTGTACTGGGTCTTTCTTCCCCTGTAGTCATCTTGAGCTTGTTACTGGGGAAAAAGACGAGGTAATTTCTGCGTTCAGCTCAATGTGAGCCCATGAAAAGGAACGTGTGCTTTTCACACGCTGAAGGCTTGGTTACACGTACTACCAAGACCCGGCTACCAAGTCAATAGAGATTTGTTACGCATTTCTTATTGGGTAACTACCGCTGACTAACATCATCCTTGCCTCTCCAGTTCTTCAGGTGAAAAGATGACGAAGGATTATGTAAGAATTTAGTGAGAATTACAGCAATGTTTGCTAAAGTAACGTTTGCTCATAATGCTATCTATTCTGAGAAGTGCACAGTTATGGACCCGCTTGAAGGTTGTGCCGAAATCCTCGATTTCATTTTCTCTGAGGGTTGCTCCAAAGATTCTCAGTTTCCATACACGTGCAGGTTTGTTTTTAAAATAGCAAATCGATCATAAGCTTAAATAACAACAGCGACTTTTTGTTGCCAAACAGTGTGATATATTTTGTTGCAATGAAATGTGTTGGAAGCTAGCCTAAAAGCCTATGATCTGCATTTGGAGCAGGCTGCAGATTTAGATAAATAAACAAAATAATTAATTAATTAATTAGTAATTCATTAAACTTAATTAGTAAAAGTCAGATAATAAAAAAAACTACAGTAACCTACTTTTAGACATGTTACCTCGTAAGCTTATGATACAAAACATATTTTGCCTGAGAAATCATTTTTATGATAATAACATTGTCCTTGTTTTAATTTCTTATTTATGCAATGTAACTTCACCAATTAGAGGCTAATAGAGTGTTTTCACTCACGTGGCCAGCATCTATGCAAATTTATTGGAACAAAAGAAAGCGTTTGCATAAGAAAAGAGTTCAACTCCCATAGGATTGGTTTGGGACACCAACATGGCCGCCGTTTCATTGTTTTGGGACACCAATATGGCCGCCGTGACGTCATGTGAAAACACTCTATATATTGATAACCTTCAGTGCAAAAGGTTATGATATGTGAACCCAAAATGGTCCTATGGGAGGCAGTTATTAAGCTTTTTATGCTTACATGTATTATTTTTGGTTATTATTTCTTTACGCTTTAGGCCAAGTAAAGAAAAATAAAATGTTTATCGTCCTGTTTTTTTTCACTTAACATACTACGGTAGCTGGCTGTCACTAGCTTATGAAACTTTTCTTTTATTACAAAACCTTGACAGGGCCTCTCTTTAGTGGAGAATATGAGATGCAAGATCCAAAGTCACTGGATGAAGTGTGAGTCCAATGTGTTAAACCTACTTCTCTGTCTTAATGGCCATCCTGGTAAAATCAGAACTGACAAATAGTTCATTTTCCTGAAGTAATCACTCTTGTCAGCTCCAAACCCCTGGGGAGACTCCCATATGAAAGGGGTGGGGATGCTCGTCATCTCACTTAGGTATGTAAATTTCAGATTTTGGTCTCACTTAGGGTTTTCTCGACAAAAGGCCATTATATTTAGCCGTAAAGATCTCTTTTAGGGTTGCACGTGAAGAAAAAATTCAAAAATTATTTATTTTCAATTCATTTTTTAACTTGATTCATGTAATCAAAGCTTAAAATGGTCTCATTTAGGGGTCAGAAGAGTTGGGCCACACCCAGATTGGTCTTCTTTAGGGGTTTAATTCAAAATTTCCAATGAGCATCCCTGCCCTTTTATATGGGAGTTCCCCCGGGCTCCATACAAGTTGTTTGTATAGAGCTGACAAAGTCGTGTTCTAAGAAGTGTTCTAGGATGTGCTCTAGAGGGTCCAAAAGCTCACCTGCTGTAAACTGCAGCTTTTAAGTCCCCTCCACCCCCCTCTTTCATAGGCCCCAGTTATAGGCCCATCTGACTGCCAACAAAAACACAAAAACTTCATCTGATTATGAGCTCATCCAGATATAAGCCCCCCTGTAATTCTGTTCAAAATATATTGAAATGAATTTGATTTGTTATGACACTTTGAAGTTTAATTAAAAGCCATTAAATGCAAAATGTATTTTGATCAGCACTGCTTTAGCCTTTTTTAGATATTTTTCTATTCCGCTTGTAAGCTTACTTGCATATAAGCCCTCCCCTCATTTATAAACCCCCCTAAAACCGGTTACAAAGATGTTATAAGCCCAGGGCTAGCCTGCGAACGGCAGATGTTTCTCCTCGCTCATTGCTCCTGAGGGACGTTTCGCGAGGAGGAACGTCTGCAACTCAGCGACAGAAATTCCAGACTGATGATGCAAAATCTGTCTGGAATCCAGTCAGAAGTGCTAATTGGTCGACGGAGTAGTTTTATTGTTCTAGCTACTGTTTACTAATGACAGACAAAAGACAAAAGGCGGCAAAGGTCAATTGTAAACGTGATGAATCTCTAATAAACCAGTCAATATTTGTGGAATATAGTCTTCTCTAGAAGTAGCATTTGAGTTTTGCTGGAGCTCATTCGCAGATGAACATAACACTTTTCCAAAATCGACCAGGAGAAATGTAAAATTGAACAAATTTGCATTTGGAACCCCATGACTACCGGATTTATCATGTAAACATTGATTTACATCATCAGTATGGAATTTCTGTCGCTGAGTCACAGACGTTCCTCCTCGCGAAACGTCCCTCAGCTGCGATGAGCGAGGAGAAACGTCTGCTGTGCTCAGGCTAGCCCAGGGCTTATAAGTGCCAGTTTATGGTATGAATTTAGGTTGCACAGTCCATACTGTAGGTATGATATGGAGATCTACCAGTCTCTCAAAGTGGCAAGAGGAAATTGCCATGGCCCTCCAGGTGTTGCTAGAAGCCTTGCTGAAACATTATTTTCTGTCACAGAGTGAATGTTACCGTCGTTGATCGAGATGGAAATCCCAAAGTATTGAAAGGGAAAGTAGGAGATAACTTATTATACCTGGCTCATCGCTATGGCATTGATATGGAAGGTGAGGTGGACCTGTACTATAGTTGTGGACCTTTGTTTTATAAGCAGGCATCTTTGGGGACGATTGCTAGTTGCTAGAAAAAACACAATTTCCTTACTTTTAATTTAAGGAAATTTTGACTTCATTTTCAGGGTCCCAAATTATTTATTTCTCCTTGCCCAGAAATTGCCTCTAGTAGAGCTGTGTTTAATAGTCAACTCAAGTCATTTATGTTGGTATAAGCAGATTTTACTTCTTTTGGTGCTGGCTTACATGACAGACGACCAAAAACATTGTGACTTAATTGACCAATCAGGTCAATAACCAGAGTTTAATACCATCAACTGACGTGATACAACTCACGTTGACTCTGAAGATGACTACTGCACAGGTTGTTGAAACATCAGTCACTGTCAACAACAACAGTCCTATTCAGGACTATGTTCACCTGGATAATCATACTCAATGTACTTATGAAATAACTCCTGGGTTCAATTACCTTTTACATTTTCACAATTATTATTTTGTACAGTTATGTTGACTGTAATAGCTTACAGTTGTAGGTCTTTGTCTTGCTGATGCCAGTATTTTGTTTCATAATTTTGTCCCATCTATTTTTAAAGCTAGTAATGCCAGAGTTAATTGGGACGTGTAATAAAAATGTTAATGTCAAGTCTTTTTGTTTGTTTTTTGGTTTACGTAACAAGGTGCATGTGAAGCCTCTTTAGCATGTTCAACATGTCATGTTTATGTGAAGGAAGAATACTTTGATCAATTACCAGAACCAGATGAAAAGTGAGTACTTTATGGGCATCAGGCACACATCTAAACTACTTGTTTCTTTGGAAAATCAGAGTCTCTGGAGAAAAACCTTGCAGATTAAGAAAGATGTGACTAGCAGTAAATTCAGACTATCCACATAAGAAGGGATTAACTCTAGTTGACAAACCCAGACCACATTGGTGTAAGACGACTTCTTCACCACTTTGCTATCTATCATAAATTTTTCATATTTAGTATCCTATTTCAAATGTGTTCCTGAATTGGCAAAATTTTCCCAAAATTGTGAGAAGTAAAGTGCAAGGCAAGGGTGTAAGAGAAATTCACCCTGTTACTTTTTCAAGGAGTCCCAAATTCCTAAGCTCTGATGCTAACTGTAGCATATTCTCTTTTTTCATATTTCTTTTAGAGAGGATGATATGCTGGATATGGCACCATTTCTTCAAGAAAATTCAAGATTAGGTACAAAAATTATTTTTGACTTCTTTCCGCTCTGATTTGTAGCAATCATTGGATGATAATAATATTGATGATGATGGTGATAATTTAATGCTTTTCTTTTCTGTTCACTTTCAGGGTGCCAAATAATTTTGACTAAGGATTTAGAAGGACTTGTAGTGACTCTACCAAAAGCAACAAGGAATTTTTATGTTGATGGACATGTACCACAGCCTCACTGATGCCTTTGTTTTTGATGAGCATGTACCTGTACTTAATGATCAAAGTTTAAATTGGCCAGATCTTTGTACCTCAAAGGGGTTTTGAGTACATATGATTGAAAGAGTTGAATATAATGGTTATGCATCTGTGTATATGCATTTTGACAGTAATTTTGGACAAGTAATGAATATTAAATACGTGGATAGCTTGGTAGGCTGGGACCAGGCTCATTGGAGGGGTAAAAGGGAAAAAAATGGTGAGTGGAGTGGGTTGAGCAATGACAATGATAGGGAAAGCCTCAATTCTATCGCTCCCCAAACCATGCATCCCCTCAAGATTTTTAACTGGCTCCTTTTCTGCCAAAATAGACAACCTGATTACAGGCTTACAGCTTGTGCACAGTACAATCACAACCCATAACCCTCTCTCTAACAACAATACCACAAATTAGAATGTTATGTTTATAACGTAGCTTTAGATGAAGATACTGCTGAAGAGGATCTGAATAGGTGATTTGAAAGATGACATCTCTTGACTTCTACTACCACAAATTCTTCAGGGTTTTGCTTTAGTTACGCAAATCCCGGGGGGGGGGGAACTAGGCATGTGAAAGGGGTGGAGATGCTCATCATGTCGCTTAGGGGTGTAAATTTCGAATTTTGGTCTCACTTAGATTGTTCTGGCCAAAACGCCATCATCTTTAGCCATGAAGGTCTCATTTAGGGTTGCACGCGAAAGAATACAACAATATATATTTGATATGTATATTTTTTGGTCTCTTTTAGGGGTCAAAAAAAGCTTCGGGCACACCCAAATCGGTCTCCTTTAGGGGTTTAATTCAAAATTTGCGACGAGCATCCCCACCCCTTTAATATCGAGAGTTCCCCCACCCCCAGATGCAAATTAGGGCTTTTGTTGTTAAAATCTTGCTGTGATTCTCAAATTTAAACATGAATAGAGGAAAAACAAAGTGAATTCTGGTAGTAGTAGTTAATGACACCATCATGCAGATGGTCCATAGTTACGCCATAGGATTTTGTCTATGGACTCCAAAGTGAGAACTGCCTTGCAGGTCTTCATATTTATTGGCCATGGAAGTAAATAGGCTCGATTTCCGCCTTCTCCTGGGTCCGGTCTTTGATCCTCCCTGAAGAGAGAGCTCTTTCAAGGGGGATGATTACTGGCTCATTTTCCCAAACAGCGGCTGGTAATCGAGCCTAGGAAGTAAAGGGATTTCAAATTCTCTTCTGGTTAGGTTAGTTTATCCGGATCCTTCTTTTGGCTGCTGCAGTGTTGATAGTTTGTCTTGGCAGATTCTTTTAAATGTACATACATTTTTGCTGACTTGTTTATCTACACCATCATGTGTAAACTTATTTGAAATTAAAAAAATATGAAAATCAAGTCAATGTGAATTTTGATTGTGTCACCCAGAAGGGATTCAGGATATAATATAACTGTTCAAATGTTCCCAAATTATGATGGTGCATGTATTCGAGATAAATGCCTATGGACTCCATTTTTAAGCTGATAATCAGTACATAGCAAATAGTCGTGTCCGCAAGAATTAAAGAGCAGACACAAAAATAAAATGGGAGGAAACTGGGAAGAACAAGGGCACCACTACCATCCCATTTTCTTAAATCATGCGCTCATGTTTTTGCATGCCTTTTATGATCTTTTATAACCTCTGACCTCCCTTCTGCTTTTCAGAACAAAAATGTGCCCACAAAAATCAAATATAAAAATTTTTTTAACAGCATCCCAAAAAATATGATGAATTTTGTTCATTTTGCGTTTCCTCTATTTCTGCCATATTCTGTGTCATGATTATTATTCCATCCACTTCCTTTCCTTTCTGTTAATTTTTCGACATTGAGACCTGGGAACGAAAATATATATATGGCCGCAAGGGAATGGGCCCTAGGACGAAATCAAAATGGCGGTGGTGATGGAAGGTCCTCTCTCAAAATGGACAAATGTCGTGAAAGGATGGCAGTACCGGTGGTTTGTTTTAGACGACAATACGGGGCTTTTGTCCTACTACACGGTTAGTGTAATTTCTTTAAGCATTTTGCTTAAGTTGGACAGAAATTGCAGGAAGAAAACGCATCTTAAAAATGTTCTCCCTTGAAATTGTTCTCGACTTTTCTAAAATGTTTCGTCCATCAAGCGAAACCATGCAATGCAGGAGTCATATTAGAGAGTATAATCGCTTTAACCGTTAAATTTAGGGAAAAATGTTGTTGTGTGCTTTCAATGCTACACAAATGAAGAAAAATATTTTAACATATTTCTGATTTTTTATTATAATAAATAGTTCATGTCATCACTTGTTTTTAAGTCACCTGATCTTAGCTTAGTCATGACCCGGCAAACAGCACACCAAAAATATACCGTGTTGCTGTACAGCTTGCATTAGTTACATTTATAAAGAAAAAGGGCATAAAAGTTTTTTGGCACTGAACATGAATATATCAATACATTTATTTTAGACATGCAGTTTTGAACTCAAAACATTCTGAACCTCTAAAAACCCGGTCGAATTCATTTCCAAATCCATCATTTAATGAAAAAGTGCCCTGAAAACATAACATGACCAAATATCACCGATATGAATTGACAATACCAGCTTCTTGTTGTTTTGAAATTTGTACCTCCCAGAGGTGAAAGTTCATGTGTTTGGTAGTGGACAAAACACTTACTTCCAGTCCATGGACTTACTGCCATGGACTACCTATATGGACTGTGCGGCAGACGTTTAGTAATTAGTGTTAGGAAACTGAGTGAATCAGTTTCTATTTGGTGTCATTACACTGGGAAAACTGACCTGAAACTTGATTCACTCAGTTTCCTAACCCTTATCACTTAATTTCAGCAGCATAGTTCATTTTAGGGTAGTCTATGGGGGTAGTCCATGGACTGGGGGTCAGTATTTTATGAGCCATACCTTACAAAACAAGATTCTAGTCCCTTTTAGAGGTGTTTTTTTTTAAGATAATCATTGTTTGAACAAGAAGGTCTTGGTTTGTATTTTTATACTTGGAATTTTTAGTCCTAACAATTAGTTCCTTTTCATAAATTTTGCAGTCCAAGGACAAAATGATGAGAGGTACAAGAAGAGGATGCCTGCGCCTGAAAGTACGTAAATTGTAACAAGGGTACTTTCTGATAATATTATTACCCCATTCACCCTTGAAGATTTTGCAAAAATTTTTGCAGCTAGTTGAGCCCTTTCGTGGTCACCATTTGGCCAAAAAGAGCCAGACATTTTGAAATTTCTTTTGAATTGTCTACTTGCATAATTAAGTGAGAGTTTTGTCAGGTTTCTTATTAATTACTCACAGAATTTATCAACCCAAGCTTTTACCTTGTACTGTGAAAGCGGAATCAACCACAAAAGCTAAAAAAAAAAAGGTACAGGCGCACCCCCCACGGCCGAGGCCCAAATATTCGGGGCTTATCCCAGTTTCCTTAGCATGAAGCATGCCTAAGAGTCCTGCTAGTCCCCCCTACATGGGATGCTAGTCCTTTGCAAGTTTTTTCCCAGCAGTATGTTGCTGGTACCCATTTGAATACACCTGGGTGAAGAGAGATAAAGTGGAGTAAAGTTACTTGTCTAAGGACACAACGCAACTGGCGAGGCCTGACCCTTGGACCTCCAGATCCGGGGATCAAGGTGTTAACCACTCGGCCACACATGCCTCACAATAATTCAAGATATTGTCTTGCAAAGTCAATGCTCTTGATATTTTAACAGTTCTTTCCACAACTGGCTGAAAGGTCTGAATTTTGATATTGCTATTACTGGCAATAAATTCTCGCAATTAATATACCAAAATATTCCATTATTCTGTTAAATATTTAGAAAACAAATCACTGCTCAGTAGCTTTCATTTAATGGTCTCCTGTGTATTTATAGGTCTTCACAAATGCACCTCCAGTCCTGTCTCTGTTAGAGATGGTAACGAATGAAAACCCCAAAACTTTATCTAGTGTCACAACACTTACCTAGTGAAAGAACTTTAGGAAGCAGGGTTGTCACTAAGATTTCAAGTTGCCGGGTAAATACAAGAAGTAGGCGGGGAATCAAATGGCTAGGGATTTCTTTTGGTTCTATTTTTCTTCTATTTTCCAATAAAAGTAGCCGGGGACCACTCTCTTAGTAGCCGGGGAAAATCCCCGGCCCCCGGCTCTTAATGACAACCCTGAGGAAGTGTCTTTTTTCTTTCATTTTTCACACAAAGAAGTGGTGGTGGAGGGGAGAGGGTAAGGCCCTCTGCTCTCCCTCCTCCCTCCTGCATGATCCCTGTTTTTGACTCAAATATTTATTTTAGGGGGCAAACATTGGTATTGATGATGAAGATGATAGCACTTTTACCATCAACTGTGATCAAAAAACATTTCACTTTCAAGGTATGTTTACTGATAGTGGTGTAAGGTTATGTATGATAAGAACTGTGGAAATGAAAATTATATTCAAGATTACAGCAGTTGTGCAATGCCATGCATTCTCATTGCTGAAGAAATTGATCAATCTTATTTTTCTTTTAACATAGTATTTAGTTAAGGCATGTGGACTATCTTCAGCTTCTTAACCTATTTGCTCCTGGGAATTTTCCTGAAAATCAGGTTTTTAAGCTACAGTCTCAGACAAAAGTAGCTGGGACACTTCCACGCAATGCTGTTTGTTCACTTCTGGCCAGTCTCCTCACCCTCCCAATGTTCTTTATCGCAGTTAACTCATTAAATGTGCACCAACTTTGGGAGGGCAAGAAGACAGCAAAGTGTCCCAACAATTTTGACTGAGACTGTAGTTGAGTCATTTTCTGGTCACTGTCTTGGTATAAAGAGCTAAAACATACCAAAACACTGTTCACAGGTCATGCATTAGGCAGCCTTCTGATCCAGATGCAAAATATTAGTTTCCGAAGTTCGGGCATGTGCAGAAAGCAAAATTTTGAGATAGTTGTTGGGGTTCGTGAAACCAGATTTTTCTGGGGAATTTTCAGGTCAATGTGTTATATGTGTGTTTTTTTTTTGCCTTTTACTCTTGGCCTCCTTGACTGAATCATGCTCACTCTGGTATGGTTTGAAAGATCTCTTCAACCTGCGCAAGTTAGCTGACAAAGTTGTTCTTAAACGTTAAAACTGATGACATCACAAGCTGTAGAAGGAACGTGTGATCCTTGCGGGTGGTTACGGGCAGTTGAGCGGCGAATGGGTTAAATAACCAATCAGTTTCATACATATAGATCTTTCTTGATTCAGACAAATGGCAATTTTACTGCTGATGTTTACATAAACTTTATAGCATAATTATGTACATTTACCTATATAGTAACTAGTGTTGATTTTGTCAGCTCGTGACTCGGAAGAAAGAGAACAATGGATCAGAGCATTGGAAGACACCATCAAAAGACATTCCCAATCAAGAAAGGTTCGGTGTAAATTAAGTTTTTAAAGCCAGTGTATCAACTTTAGAAATTTTTAGCCCTGATGTGCGAAAATACCAGTGCAGAAGACATAATATGAATTGAAAACATTTTTGAACTTTGGGATAAATGGGCTAAGTTCCAAAATCCAGGAGTTGGGTGACCTGTGCCAGAGACAGGGAGATTTTTGTGCCAAATCCAGTAGACTCCTGATAAGCTGGGACAGTTGGTATATCTGCCATTACCATTACAAAACATTGCATTATTGCACATCTTAAAGTATAAATTGACAGACTGTGCATGATTTTGCCCCAATTTCTCAGACAACACAAGTATAACAGGGCCTTCTATTTTTTGCCCAGATTTTAAAAATATTTCCACGTCTAAAATTAACATTTCATCATTTCCAGGATTTCTGTGATCTTTATGAACCCTGTGGATGAAATTTCTTTTGTCTGAGTAGTTTCTTTTACTTGTTTAATTAAGATCAGTCTATTTGTTTTATGTTTGATTCAGCGACCAATGCCTGGCTTTCAGACAGTCTTTGACCCATCTCAAGAAAACTTGGAAATGCGTTTGGCAGAAGCTGAGGCATATCAAAAGATCCTTGAGCAGCAGATCAAGGTTGTATTTTTTATATACTTAGGATCATAGATAAAACCCCACTGAGCTACAACATTAATTTTGTAAACTTGAGAATCCATATTTGCATAGGCAAGGCGTATTTAATTTGCATATGCTAGGCATTTGGGAATGAAGTGTATCCTTTGCACATTGGAATACCTCGTGCAGGCAGATGGGCAGACTAACAGACAGACAAATGGATGGACCGACGGATTAGATGCACAGGAAAAAATAACAGATTCCCTTTTTTGGATATTTTAGGGTATTTAAAGAATACCCACAAAAATCCCAAATTTGGAAGAGTGAGACAAGTCCCAATCAGGGAACTTGGTTGGGAATTCCCTGGTTGGGACTTGTCTCACTTTGCCAAATTTGGGATTTTTATGGGTATTCTTTAAATACCCTAAAATATCCAAAAATGGGAATCTGTTATTTTTTCCTGTGATGGAAGGGCTGGACAGACAGACTGAAGAGATGGACGGATGTTTTCTCCATCCAAATGCTAGAAATTTCAGTCATTAAAAAGTCAACAAAAGAAATTTAAAAACACAACTCAATGTTTACAATATATTTCTAAGACATACAAGCAGATAGACAGACTGGACAAGTGGATAGTTTTTCTTTTTTACAATATAGCAAACTTGTGTTATACCCAATGGCTAGAATTTTCAGTCGCAAAAAAGTGAACATAGAGTAAAAATTTAAAAATCATATGATATCTCAATGTTTACAATATATTTATAAGATGGACAGAAACGGGAATGGATGGACGGGTAGATGGACTGGACTCCTGGATGTTTTTTCTTTCTTCTTGTACAGCAAACTCGTGTTATACCTAAAGGCCAGAATATTCAATGGCCAAAAAGTCAATATAAATTTAAAATTTAAAATCATATCTCAATGTTATCAATATATTTATAAGACATACTGACAGAGGCACCGGACAGATAGATTTTTTTTCAATATAGCAAACTTTTGTTATACCCAAGTGGCAAAAAAGTCAACGTAAAGTAAAATTTACCATCAAATGACAATTTTTACAATATATTTATAAGACCAACGGATAGACTGATAGTCCTCTACGACTGGTGTAGTTTTATTAAATTTTGACCCTGCTCGCCATAGAGCCTCCAGTAGCTCAGTGGTTAGAGTGTCCGAACTAGAACTCAGAGGGTCATGAGTTCAATTCTCACATGGAGGTCAGAATTTTTTCTGAGCTTTCTGGTATTAGAATTCTCCTTCTTAATTTGATTTTAGATTTTAAACTCCCAAATGAATGCTGATGTTGGAGCTCAGGATTCAGAGGTATGTGAACATGTCCACCGCGGTCAAACGTCTAAATCGTTATTTTTGTTTTTTATTGCTGGGATTTCATTTACCAGTTAGAGAAAAATGGGCAGAGATGTATAAATCAGTTAGTCAACATAACTATCTTTCCATTTTTCTCAAAATTTTGAGCTTTTTTCGCTGAAAACGCTTCGCGCTAAAAGAGAATCATGTTTGAAAATGGCGCCGATAATAACGTCAGCATCGGTTTTCAATCACTTAGAACTTTTTTAGTAAACTTTTAAAAAGTTTAGTAAACTAACAGGATGTTGGTAATACCCTAAACTTTCGATAGTGAAAGTAGCAACCTTAACTTTGAAGTATTTCGCTTAACTTTTGCAAATTTCACTCGTTTGACCGCTGTGAAGTGAACATGACATATTAGGGGCATACCAAGGGGGGTCCTGGGGTGCCAGTGAGAAAACATAACATTTATGTTACTCGGAATTCATGCCGCCTCTTGCTAAAAGACATTTTGAATGATGAGCAGTGAGACTAAATAGAGTAATTTATGTTGGAAATTAATTCATTTATGCAGCTATTTTTTAGGCTCGTCCCTCCCACCATGCTCACTGCTCATCTGAAAAAAAACTGTCACTTTTAGTAAACCATGCCAATCAACATGCCAATCTGGTACATACCCTGGGTGTGACACAGTGTAACCCTGGGTCCGCTTTACAAACTCTTAGCTACGCCCTTCTACACTTATTTAGATACACTTTTTCTTAAACTTTATATGGTATATTATATTTCAAACAATTAATTGTTAATGCCTACTGTTTTGTATTTCAGAGATATGCCATCCTTAAGGACACTTCTCATGTAAGTTTTTCTGATAGTTTTCTTCTTTTGTTGATTCTGTGGGAGATGTCAGTAGAATTCAGTGATACTATTAACACTGCTTTGCAAGCCAAATTAATTGAATTTCCTCGGAATCATTAAATCAATAATTATTTATTTATGAATTTTATTTTAATAAGTTTCTCAACAGGTACCTGTTCTTGCATAATTTGTGCATATAGTTTTGTGGTTTTTTTCAAAATTCATTTAGCAGTTGTTTTAAGTTAGTGTACATTAGGCATGTGCATTTGCCATTGCATGTAGTTCTAGATTAAGTTATCACGAGATATAACAGGTGTTAACTCACAAAACGTAGAATCCTTTATCTTAAAACGTCAGAAGTGTTTTATATAAGGTAGTATTAGCAACAAAAGACTACCTGGCTGGCTGGAGTGAGAACTGAAAGGCAAGTGTTAGTATAATCTCTGTTTTATGCCCATGTGTTTGTTTATGAAATGCTTTTTTTTACATGAAAGTCCAGTAGAATTAAGCAGTGGGAACAGTTACTTTTTTAAAAAGCAAACCCGATTTTTTTTATTGACTAAAGCTTATTGCCAATTTCCAGATGTCATAAGACCACAGCAGTTAACCATTGTAGGGAACTAGGAACTAAGCTATAGAGGCTAGTCTTTGTCTGTGTTTCAGTGCTGTTTTTGCCATGTCTGCCTTTACTTGTTTTTTTTTTTTATGTAGCTTCTTTACCAGTCTTAAACTATTGTAAGTCTTTAAATAATGTAATAACTCCTTAAGAAAATTGGTCACATCTTAATGACGTGTTTCATGGATTTTAAGGCCTACAGGGGCAGGGCCAGTTGCTTAAACCTTAATTTCAGGTGTCACTGCTATCATCTGGCATTAAGCCTTTAGGCCCTAGAAGTGACCACCGTCGATTTTCTCCTTACGATATCAATACACAATCAAGAGAAAAGGTTATGAGAATATCAAAGAAAAGAATTTGATCTTCAAATAGTTTCTCTAACTAGTTCTTCAAGGAAGTATTTGAAGATCAATGTTGAGACTTTTTATATGTGGCTAAATGCAAATTAGGCGAGGTTAAACACGAGACAATGCTGGCCAGCGGTCTCCACCACTAATCATATGTGGGGTGGTCTTGGGCATTAGCAGAGCTTCAGTAATTTTACAAAGTCATAGTAGGTGTTGGTGTATGGTCTCTGTTAAGGATAAAAAAAACCAGAACCACGCCTAAATTGGTCTCCTTCAGGGTTTAACCCTTTAAGCCCCAATATCCACATACAAATTCTCCAAACTGATCTCCAGACATTTCCTTTAAGAATTACTTGAGAGAAGATCAAGGCATTTTCTCTTTGTTGATCATTTTATTAATCCTCACAACCTTATCTCCTGACAATGTATGGATATTGTTAGGAGAAAATTGATGTTGGCCACTTCTGGGACTTAAAGGGTTAATTCTGAATTTTTGCGGAGCATCACAGTCCCTGTCATATCGGGGAGATCAGACCTTCCTGTGAAGCACAGAAAGCATGCTTGATAACAGAATGAGGCACTGAAAAGGAGGCACTGTCCTTAGCTACAGATAATAGGGAGTTTTAGATACCACGATGGCGACGGCCACGAAAACGACGCTTAGAAAGTGAATTAGCCTTCTTTTAATCTCTATCGCGATTATTCCAACTCGCTTACTTTGTAAAATGTGAGCGGACTCTTTTGAAGCCGAATTTCTAAGAACCATATCCAATTGAGGAAGAGAAAGAAAATTTCGTCATCGCTTGTTTACGTTCACCATAAAACGTGAAATTAGGCATTTTCACGTCGCAGTCGTGCAGTGACGGCAACGAAATGTACAAAAAAGCGTGATTTGCGTGCAGAGTTGTCGCTTTACCTTGTCAACCTTTTGCTTTTTTGACATTCTCGTTGTCGTCACCGTCTTGGCATCTTAGAGTCGCTAAAAATCTGATATGAACGCAGCCATTGTTATTCTAATAGAATCCACTTTATCTTTCATTGCGACAGAAAATGCTGGAGTCAATGAATCATTGTTTAAACCAGATGCACACAGTTAAGGTAACTAAGTAATACAATCATCATCAATATCATCATCATCATCATCATCATCATCATCATCATCTGATCTTTCCTGCATGCCGACAATAACTAAAAGGATGGAAGAAATAAGTCAAATTAATGTTAATAAAACTTAGGACGCACTCTCCTTGGCAATGATACGTTTGAAGGCCAGAATGACTCCTGAATAATCTATGGTATTTTTCTGACTGCTTTTCATTGTTTGCTAACTTACATGTCAGGCCGTGTTGGGTATAAAATGGGCGTAAGACAATTTAACGGAGTTAACATGTAGAAGCGCCTGACTTTCCTTTGGGTTCAGAGACACTTAGGTACATGCGCATGCTCTAGGATTGTACATGCACTTGAACCTTAGTGTGTTGTAGCATAAGGAGTGTTTCATAAGTAGTAGGACTTTTTCTTGAGTGTTTGGGCTTTTCTCATAGGCTGTTCCTCCCCATCAATTCCACTCTGTCTTTCCACTGTTTTATCAGTGTGAGGGTGCCTTTCCCCTTCCCCTCCCATGTGGGGCTCTTAGCTTAGTTGCCCTGATTTGAAAGGCATGGGAGTGGTCAAGGATTTATCGTTTGGGGGAGAAGTCCAGAGTGGCTGAAGCTTACGAGTTTCCTAGGGGGGTCGGGGGGCATGCCCTCCGGAAATTTTTTGAAATGAATATGCGCTGACATGCAATTTGGTGCATTTTGAGACACAATTTTGAGAAATGTTACAGTGTGTGCACTGACCTCGTCGCGTCGAGATGATTTTTTCTGATATAGTTACTTATATATTGTAATGATAACAATCTTTTTGGGGGGCAAGCTGGGCATTTTGGGGGGGAAGCTTCTACCCCTAAAATACCCTAGATAGAACCTGGTAACAGCTGGCTGATGATAGCGGAAGCTCCTGGATAACTAGGAAACCCAGCCTCCACTTCGCAAGGCAGTTATTTAGTACATTCAGTCCTAATCCCTTTGCACTTTTCTCATTTCAGGCAAAATGTGAGAAGGCTATAAAGAATTCAGTGTTACCGGATAATCATCCTTTGATGCCAGTGGCTGGTGACCACTTCTCTGCCAACATGTCAAACGTTTCTCTGGAACGTAACAGTCAAACCACAGATGATATACCAAATATAGATTCTGAAAGCCCAGGGGAGCAAAACACACTTAAACCAAGTAAAAGTGACCCTTCACTCAACACCAGAGACAAAACCTCTTCTCTCTCTAGCGATGAAGGTCACGATTTACCATCATCGAAGCCAACGTCAAGATCTAACAATGAACTGTTCCCAAAACCAAGAACTGTCCCCACTCATTTACTGGTAGAAAATCCCATTCTACAACCCCAATTGAGTTACAAAGTATCACCTACTCGGGATGGCAATGTTGTGCCATTTACGTCTTACTCGAGTAGCGAAGACGAAGATGAAGCAGAGTTTTTTGACGCTGACGAGTTTCATGAGTCAGAATCAGCCCATTCAAGGTCTGTGTGAGGTTTGATTTACTGTAGAATTTTATGTAGACTCAAAAAGCAAGAAGCAACAAGACTTTTTACAAAATATCGTCATCACCATCAGCACCTTTGCCATCGTATTAATTACATAGCTATCATCATTATTAATATAATTATCATCGTCATTATCGTCACCACAGCTGTTAATTTAATTCTTTTCTCTCGTTGTAGAGAATAGTGTCGTCAATTTAGTAGGCATCGTAAATTTTGTGTCAGTGCAGCTTTTTTATAACTTTTAGGTAAGAATTGTCTCGGGTTTGGTTGGCTCATGTTACTTGTAAGGGAATGTTGATTGTGATAACTTTTATTTCATTTTGCCTTCACAGTTCTCCTCCAAGGACAAATCCTTTCTCGGCAACAAAAGCGTGGACGGATCGCGGTAAGAAAATATACATGACAAGCGAATTGTCTGACATTTTGAAGTGGGGCAAACTTTGCTTTAATACATTATTTTTGTGGCAGTTGATGACCATTAAAATCTGCAACAAAGTTTTTGAGATATTGCGAAATGTGGTATAAAGTTTTTCATATGAGAACAATCTTTTACATTATGACCCTTGTGGAATATTATACTCTCACTACATCTTTAGGTACATTCAGACCAAACATTCTAATTTCCAGGGTTACGAGACCATACACTAGGTTTCTCTGACTGTATCATTGTGGGCAGCCATCTTCAAAAGTTATTGGACTCTGCAGCTAGTGTCATTTTTGAATCTCAGTTTCAAACCGGCCCATCAACGTAGTAATTGTGATGGTGAGGGTTACAGTTCTAACGGTTTCTCCTATTCTCTGTCATAGATGAATTTGAAATTGAAGATGAGGACACCGTTGGAGGGGACCGTGAGTCTTGAACCCTTAAATTTCCAATAATGAAATGTAGATTCTCCTCTCTTATCTCATAAGAGAGGAGGAGCCTCTTATCTCTTAAAGGGAGGCAGCGTGGCCGAGTAGTCAGCGCGTCGGACTCGCAATCCGGCAGTCCCGGGTTCGAGTCCCGCTCTGGTCACTTGCTGGATTTGTGCTCGGTCGTCCCGAGTTCAAATCCTCGGCCACGCTTGTAAAAAGCCAACTGGTTGCCTTCTGCCAGTTGGGGTTTTTAATCCTGTTATGTTGTATTTGAATTATTTGTTTCTAAATATTTGAGTGGAGTGCCTGTAAACTAGCTGACTAGCTAAGTGCAATTTCCACTATAAACAAGCCTTTTTATACGTTTATTATAAAAAAATTCGGGCAGAAATTGGGAAAATACCGTAAAATTCCGAAAATAAGCCCCTCCAAATATAAGCCCCCCCAAACCGGTAACGTATAAAACCCTCCATAAAATCGCCCCTCCAAATATAAGCCCCCCCGGGGCCTGTAATTGGAAAATTGCCCTCAAATACAAAGTAAAACAAAGCAAAAACGGTAAATTTACTTCCAACTATAAGGCTAGCCCAATCGATTTTGAGACGCAAATTTCCCTCCGTAGATAAGCCTCTCCGAATATAAGCCCCTCCAAAAATAAGCCCCTCAAAAAGAGCCTTTGAAAAATATAAGGCCCCGGGGCTTATTTTCGGAATTTTACGGTATCACAAGAATTAATCCTGGATGGTCGTGCAGTTATTTCTCGCGACCTTTCTGAGTCTTAAACCCTGTTACTTTTCCCATTACAGTTGATGCTATCGACAAACACAGTAGCATTATTACACATCTACTATCGCAAGTGCGACTTGGAATGGACTTGACAAAGGTAAGAGTGAACGCGTTGTTACAATTCGTGTAGTGTGCATTATAACAAGCAGTACCCCGTGCGAGGTACTTGTCATCATTGATATCCGAAGTTGACTCCGTGTTTTCCGTAGACTCCCGAAGATTTCCGAGAGTGATTTGGGGAGTGGGGGGAGGGGGGAGAAGGTTTGTGGAGATGTCCTCAAGTATGTACCTTGGAAAATATTGGATTAATTCTTATGATTTCGAGAACAGTACAAGTGATGACTGTAATTTTTCAAACTGCGAGAGCCTTGGAGCAAATACAACTTTATTCTTTTTATTATTATCCTATTAATTTGGTGATTTCCAATCATTAATGTAGGTCGTGTTACCAACCTTTATTCTTGAGAGACGATCTCTTCTAGAAATGTACGCTGATTTCTTCGCCCATCCTGATCTTTTTGTTGAGTAAGTAAATATTTCCATCAGTAAAAAGATGTCTTACTTGTAAATGGTAAATTGCCGCTATTTAAACCGTTTTTAGTCATTTTGCTCAATAATTCATTTTCCACTTGAAATAATTGTATGCATTTTAAATTATAATCGGTTTTGACGAAGACGTCTGTGGAATTTCCCTTGTTACAGTGCTGTAGTTAGTCCGTGTTACACAGTAAACATAACTGAATATAACACTGCCATTTGCAGTCACAGTAAACTGGCCTGAGTTATACTGAATTTCTTAACTTCAATAAAAACGTCAATGCCAAGAGCGTTCAACTCTTTGGGATGCGCTTAGTTTATTGTGTTAAGATAAAGTAGATTTTAGTTTTCCACCCTCCTTCATTTTACTAGCTTTATTTTATTTTACCAGCTTATCTCGACACAGGTTTGCCCAGTCGGAATGGGCCCGAACGGGACTCATAGGTCCCGTGCGAGGTGCCATCCCTACCCAATCACACAAGCCGTAAAGGTTGGCAACACCACCAGGATCTACGTTCCCTACGTCCCCGGGGTCGTCGCCCATGTAAGGGTATCCGGATTTCGGGATCTGGGAAATTTTTGCTTGAGGAATCCGGAATACAACTCAAGGAGTCCAGAATCCCACTAACGATTGGAATCCAGAATTCAAGTTCCACTAGACTACGAGTAGTCGCCCATTTGTCCTCAGGGATAGTAGAGCGAGCGAAACGCGAGCGCGCGTGAAAATCACCCACGCGAGAGAGGCGAGACGCGGTGGGGAGATTTTGGGGACTACTCGTAGTCTAAAGTTCCACTGACGAAGAATCTGGAATCAGTACCTGAAATCCATAGTCCATGGCATGGAATCCAGAATTTAAGAGTAAACTGTCTTGGATTGCCTTACATGGGGCGACCTCCTAGTCTGCTACACAGCCGTTTTTAGTGTCGTCACGCAACCTTCCTGGGGAGGAGAGTTGCGTGACGACACTAAAAACGGCTCTGTGGAAGACTAGCGACCCCCAGTTCTATCATGTTTCATACTAACTTTCTCGGTTTTTGGTTTTGCAGTATTGTGAACCATAATGACCCAAGAAATCGTATCGTAGCAGTCGTTAAATGGTATTTATCTGCATTCCATGCAGGTCGTAAGGTAGGGTTTCTTTAGTAACATAACTAGAAGCCATTCATTTCAAAAATGTGATTAGAAGAATGCCAGTAAAAAATGTTATTTTTTCCCCAGAGTTCGGTGGCAAAGAAACCTTATAATCCCATCCTTGGAGAGACCTTTCGCTGTTTTTGGGTCTTACCCGAGTGCGAGTCTTCCAGAACAGAGGTGAGCTACATGTGATATTCAATTGGAAAACAGTGAGCATCAGAATAGCTTTCATTTCTTTCGCTGTTGCGTTCGTCTTTGTAGTGATTGATTGATTGGCTATAAAATCTCACGCCACTTTCACGACCAATCAGGAGAGGAACCGGTCATGACTTGGTCGCACGAAGGTCGCGCACGTATTTTCTAACTTGACCATTGACAGAGCGACAAATTGATTTCAGTCCTATTCGCGCGCATTTGGGTTGTCTTTTGACGTCGCGCTGTCTCTGTAAAGTTTTTTAGTCAAGTTTTAATTTAACTGCTGTCCATGTCCTTTTACGGCACTTTGCCTCGTTCCTAGGCGTCTCAAGTGTTTGATAGAATACGCGACTGTAAGCGATCAAGGAGTATCGCGGAATGGACCATAGGAACGTTAGGCGTTGGCGCAAAGGATGCTGGGAAGGGTACCTCTTTCCCACAATCCTTTGTGCGGAACCAAAATCGCTCCTTTCGCTCTTCATATCGAGTACGGGACAGAACGGCGCTAACAAACACCTCACCTCGTTGATTGCAGAGATCACAGAAAGATGGACCGGTAGCCTGGGCCTCTGAGGATGACCTAACCTTTGTTGCCGAGCAAGTCTCCCATCATCCGCCAAGTGAGTGCAGGGGAACGTTTTGCTATATTGAGCTCAAGCTGCGACGTTTTTGAGCGACACACGTCAACCGGAAGTGGTCTAGTAAAGGCACTTAGAAATACAAATTTCGTAGCGCTCAAGTGCTTTAAAATAAAAAAAAGACTTCACTTCCGGTGGACGTGCGTCACTCAAATTTCTTTTGTTTAAGCTCCTGATAGGTCTTTTCTTTTGTATTATGTAGTAGGGACTTTAGGACCCAATGACGCGGACAGCAACGAGAACGTCAAAAAAACAATAGGTTTTATGAGCAAAACAACAAAGTTGCCTTTTATTTCCCCGTTTTTCCACGACTACGACGTGAAAATCCCTATTGATCCACAGATCCATCGATCTAGCGATCCACCGATCTATCCATCCACAGATTCCTCGATCTAGTGAACCAACGATCCAGCGATCTAAGGATCCATCGATCTAGCGATCCAGCGATCCAACAATCCATCGATCTAGCGATCTAGCGATCTAGCGATCTAGCGATCCACAGATGTCATCGATCTACCGATCCAACGAACCATCAATCTAACGATCCACCGATCAACATATCCATCGATCTAACGATACAACGATGCAACAATCCATCGATCTAGCGATCCAGCCAACCACCGTTGGATCGCTTGATCGATGGATCTGTGGATCGCTGGTTCCTTTGATCGATGGATCCCTGGATCGATAGATCTGTGGATCGGTGGATCGGTTGAATCTTGGATCGTTGGATCGCTAGATCGATGGATCTGTGGATCGCTAGATCGATGGATTTGTGGATCGGTGGATAGCTAGATTTGTGGATCGCTAGATCGATGGATCTGTGGATCGCTGGATCGCTGGATCCCTAGATCGATGGATCGATGGATCTGTGGATCGGTGGATCCCTAGATCGATGGATCTGTGGATCGCTAGATCGATGGATTGTTGCATCGCTAGATCGATGGATCCAGCCATCTAAGGATCTAGCGATCCACATATCCATCGATCTAGCGATCCAACGATCCATCGATCTAGCGATCCAGCCAACAACCGTTGGATAACTTAATCGATGGATCTGTGGATCGCTGAATCCCTAGATCGCTGAATCGCTGGATCGAGTGATCTGTGGATCGGTGGATCGCAAGATCGATGGATCGGTGCATCACTAGATCGATGACATCTGTCGATCGCTCGATCATCTCAACTTTGGGTACGAATCGTCTGGGTACGAAACGTCCGTGGGTACGAAACGTCCCGATTCCCCTGTGGATCGGTAGATGGATGGATCGTTAGATCGCTAGATCGATGGATCTGTGGATCGCTAGATCGATGGATTGTTGGATCGCTAGATCAATGGATCCAGCTATCTAAGGATCCATTGCATCGCTAGATCGATTGATTGTTGGATCGATGGATCGCTAGATCGATGGATCTGTGGATCGCTGGATCGCTGGATCCCTAGATCGCTGGATCGATGGATCGGTGCATCGAACGAGCCATCGATCTACCGATCTAACGATGTAGCGAACTAACGATCTAGCGATCTAACGATATAACGATCCATCGATCTAGCAATCTAACAATTGAGCGATCTAACGATCTAGTGATCTAACGATCTAACGATCCATCGATCAAGCGATCTGACGATCTACTGATCTAACGATCTAGCGATCTAACGATACATCGATCTAGCCATCTAACGATCTAGCGATCTAGCCGTCTAACGATATAACGATCCATCGATCTAGCGATCTAACGATCTAGCGATGCAACGATCTAAGGAGCTAACGATCTAGCGATCTAACGATCCATCGATCTAGCGATTTAACGATCCATGGATCTAGCGATCCAACGATCTAGCGATCTATTGATCTAAGGATTTATAGATCTAGCGATCTAACGATCCATCGATCTAGAAATCTAACGATCCATTGATCTAGCGATCTAACGATCCATCGATCTGACCATGGAACGAAATGACCGGATACCACCGATCTAACGATCCATCCATCTAGCGATCTAACGATCTGAAGATCTAGCGATCTAACGATCTAGCGATCTAACAATCTAACGATCAATCGATTTAGCGATCTAACGATCCATCGATCTAGCGACTTAACGATTCAGCGATCTAACGATGCATCGATCCAGCGATCTAGCGATCTAACGATCTTGCGATCCATCGATGTAGCGATCTAACGATCTAACGATCTAGCAATCAAGCCATCTAACAATCCATCGATCTAGCGATCTAACGAACTAGCGAGCCATCGATCTAGCGATCTAACGATGTAGCGATCTAACCATCTAACGATCCATCGCCGTAGCGAACTAGCGATCTAACCATCCATCGATCTACCGATCTAACGATCTAACGATCCATCCATCTAGCGATCCAACGGTCTATTGATCTAAGGATCTATCGATCTAGCGATCTAACGATCGATTTCTAACGATCTAGCGATCTAACGATCCATCGATCTAGAGATCTAACGATCCATCAATCTAGCGATCTAACGATCTAGAGATCTAACGATCAATCGATCTAGCGATCCAACGATCTAGCGATCTAACGTTCCATCGATCTAGCGATCTAGCCATCTAACGATCTAGCGATCTAGCGATGTAACGATCTAATGATCTAGCGATCTAACGATCTAACGAACCATCGATCTAGCGATCTAGCGATCCATCGATTAGCGATCTAACGATCTAGCGATCTAACAATATAACGATCCATCGATCTAGCGATCTAACGATCCAGCGATGTAACGATCTAATGATCTAGCGATCTAACGATCTAACGATCCATCGATCAAGCGAACTGACGATCTAGCGATCTAACGATCAAGGGATCTAACGATCTAACGATCTAACGATCCATCGATCTAACAAACCAGCGATCTAACAATCTAACGATCAATCGATCTAGCGATCTAACGATATAACGATCCATCGATCTACCGATCTAACGATCTAACGATCTAACGATCTAACAACCTAACGATCTAGCGATCTAACGATCCATCGATCTAGCGATCCAACGATCTATTGGATCTATCGATCTAGCGATCTAACGATCGATTTCTGACGATCTAGCGATCTAACGATCCATCGATCTAGAGATCTAACGATCCATCGATCTAACGATCTAGAGATCTAACGATCGATCGATCTAGCCATCCAACGATCTAGCGATCTAACGTTCCATCGATCTAGCGATCTAACGATCGATCGATCTAGCGATCCAACGATCTAGCGATCTAGCGATCTAATGATCTAACGATCTAGCGATCTAGCGATGTAACGATCTAATGATCTAGCAATCTAACGAACCATCGATCTAGCGATTAGATCGCTAGATCTATAGATTCTTAGATCAATAGATCGTTGGATCGCTAGATCGATGGATCGTTAGATCGATGGATCGTTAGATCGCTAGATCGTTAGGTCGTTAGATCGCTAGATCAATGGATCGTTATATCGTTAGATCCCTAGATCGCTTGATCGATGGATCGTTAGATTCTTAGATCGCTGGATCGTTAGATCGTTAGATCGCTAGATCTTCAGATCCCTTGACCGATGGATCGTTAGATCGTTAGATCGCTAGATCAGTGGATCGTTAGATCGCTAGATCGATGGATCGTTATATCGTTAGATCGCTAATCGATGGATCGTTAGATCGCTAGATCGATGGTTTGTTAGATCGTTAGATCGCTAGATCTTTAGATCGTTACATCGCTAGATCGTTAGATCATTAGATCGCTAGATCGCTAGATCGATGGAACGTTAGATCGTTAGATCGATGGAACGTTAGATCGCTAGATCGTTGGATCGCTAGATCGATCGATCGTAAGATCTCTAGATCGTTAGATCGCTAGATCGATCGATCGTGAGATCTCTAGCTCGATGGATCGTTAGATCGCTAGATTGTTAGAAATCGATCGCTAGATCACTAGATCGATAGATCCTTAGGTCAATAGATCGTTGGATCGCGAGATCGATGGATCGTTAGATCGGTAGATCGATGGATGGTTAGATCACTAGATAGTTAGATCGCTGAATCGTTAAATCGCTAGATCGATGGATCGTTAGATCGCTAAATCGATTGATCTTCAGATTGTTAGATCGCTAGATCGTTAGATCGCTAGATCTTCAGATCGTTAGATCGCTAGATCGATTGATCGTTAGATCGTTGGTATCCGGTCATTTCGTTCCATGGTCAGATCAATGGATCGTTAGATCGCTAGATCAATGGATCGTTAGATCTCTAGATCGATGGATCGTTAGATGGCTAGATCTATAAATCCTTAGATCAATAGATCGCTAGATCGTTGGATCGCTAGACCCATGGATCGTTAGATCGCTAGATCGTTAGCTCGTTAGATCGTTGCATCGCTAGATCGTTAGATCGCTAGATCCATGGATAATTAGATCGCTAGATCGTTAGATCGCTAGAACGATGGATCGTTACGTCGATGGGTGGTTATATCGTTTGGCGGCTAGATCGCTAGATCAATGTATCGTTAGATCGCTAGATCGCTAGATCGCTAGATCGTTAGATCGCTAGATCGTTACATCACTAGATCCTCAGATCGCTTGATCCGTGGATCGTTAGATCGTTAGATCACTAGATCGTTAGATCACTAGATCGATGGATCGTTATATTGTTAGATCGCTAGATCGTTAGTTCCCTACATCGTTAGATCGTTAGATCGATGGCTCGTTAGTTCGTTAGATCGCTAGATAGATGGATGGTTAGATCGCTACATTGCTAGATCGTTAGATCCCCAGATCGTTACATGGCTAGATCGTTAGATCGCTAAATCGATGGATTGCAAGATCGTTTGATCGCTAGATCGCTAGATCGTCAGATCGCTTGATCGATGGATCGTTAGATCGTTAGATCGCTAGATCATTAGATCGTTAGATCGCTGGATCGTTAGATCCCTAGATCGATGGATCGTTATATCGCTAGATCGTTAGGTCGTTAGATCGCTAGATCGATGGATCGTTATACCTTAGATCGCTAGATCGATGGATTGTTAGATTGATTAGATCGCTGGATCATTAGATCGTTAGATTATTACCTTAGATCGTCAGATCTCTAGATCGATGGAACGTTAGATCGCTAGATCGTTGGATCGCTAAATCGTTGGATCGCTAGATCGATCGATCGTTAGATCTCTATATCGTTAGATCGGTAGATCGATGGATCGTTAAATCTCTAGATCGATGGATCCTTAGATCGCTAGATCGTTAGAAATCGATCATTAGATCGCAAGATCGATAGATCCTTAGATCAATAGATCGTTGGATCGCTAGATCGATGGATCGTTAGATCGCTAGATCGATGGATCGTCAGATCGCTAGATCGATGGAACGTTACATCCCTAGATCGTTGGATCGCTAGATCGATCGATCGTTAGATCTCTAGATCGTTAGATCGCTAGATCGATGTAAAGTTAGATCTCTAGATCGATGGATCGTTAGATCGTTGGATCGTTAGAAATCCATCGTTAGATCGATAGATCCAATAGATCGTTGGATCGCTGGATCGATAGATTGTTAGATCGCTAGATCAATGGATCGTTAGATCGCTAGTTCGTTAGGTGGTTAGATCGTTAGATCGCTAGAACGATGGATCGTTATATCGTTAGATCGCTAGATCGCTAGATCGATGGATCGTTAGATTCTAAGATCGCTGGATCGTTAGATCGATGGATCGTTACATCGTTAGATCGCTAAATCGTCAGATCGCTTCATCGATGGATCGTTAGATCGCTAGATCATTAGATCGTTACATCGCTGGATCGTTAGATCGCTAGATCGATGGATCGTTATATCGTTAGATCGCTAGATCGTTAGATCGCTAATCGATGGATCGCTAGATCGCTAGAACGCTAGATCGATGGTTCGTTAGATCGTTAGATCGCTAGATCATTAGATTCTTACATCGCTAGATTGCTATATCGTTAGATCATTAGATCCCTAGATCGCTAGATCGTCAGATCGCTAGATCGATGGAACGTTAGATCGCTAGATCGTTGGATCGCTATATCAATCGATCGTTAGATCGTTCGAAATCGATCGTTAGATCGATAAATCCTTAGATCAATAGATCGTTGGATCGCTAGATCGATGGATCTTTAGATCGGTAGATCGATGGATGGTTAGATCGCTAGTTCGCTAGGCCGATGGATCCTTAGATCGTTAGATCGCTACATAGTTAGATCGCTAGATCGATGGCTCGTTAGTTCGTTAGATCGCTAGATTGCTAGATCGCTAGATCGATGCATCGCAAGATCGTTAGATCGCTAGATTGATTCATCGTTAGATCACTAGATTGTTAAATCGCTGAATCGTTAAATCGCTAGCTCGATGGATCGTTAGATCGCTAAATCGATTGATCGTTAGATTGTTAGATCCCTAGATCGTTAGATCGCTAGATCTTCAGATCGTTAGATCGCTAGATCGATGGATCGTTAGATCGTTGGTATCCGGTCATTTCGTTCCATGGTCAGATCAATGGATCGTTAGATCGCTAGATCGTTAGATGGCTAGATCAATGGATCGGTAGCTCTCTAGATCGATGGATCGTTAGATCGCTAGATCTATAAATCCTTGGATCAATAGATCAGTAGATCGTTGGATCGCTAGACCCATGGATCGTTAGATCGCTAGATCGTTAGATCACTAGATCGTCAGATCGCTTGATCGATGGATCGTTAGATCGTTAGATCACTAGATCGTTAGATCACTAGATCGATGGATCGTTATATCGTTACATCGCCAGATCGTTAGTGCGCTACATCGTTAGATCGGTAGATCGATGGCTTGTTAGTTCGTTAGATCGCTAGATAGATGGATGGTTAGATCGCTAGATTGCTAGATCGTTAGATCGCTAGTTCATTACATGGCTAGATTGTTAGCTCGCTACATCGGTGGATCGCAAGATTGTTTGATCGCTAGATCGTAGATCGTCAGATCGCTTGATCGATGGATCGTTAGATCGCTAGATCATTAGATCGTTACATCGATGGATCGCTAGATCGATGGATCGTTATATCGCTAGATCATTAGGTCGTTAGATCGCGAGATCGATGGATCGTTATATCTTAGATCGCTAGATCGCTAGATCGATGGATCGTTAGATTGATTAGATCCCTGGATCATTAGATCGTTACATCGCTGGATCGTTAGATCGTTAGATCATTACCCTAGATCGTCAGATCGCTAGATCGATGGAACGTTAGATCGCTAGATCGTTGGATCGCTATATCGATCGATCGTTAGATCTCTATATCGTTAGATCGGTAGATCGATGGATCGTTAGATCTCTATATCGATGGATCGTTAGATCGGTAGATCCTTAGGAATCGATCGTTAGATCGCAAGATCGATAGATTCTTAGATCAATGGATCGTTGGATCGCTAGATCGATGGATCTTTAGATCGCTAGATCGATGGATCGTCAGATCGCTAGATCGATGGAACGTTACATCCCTTAATCGTTGGATCGCTAGATCGATCGATCGTTAGATCTCTAGATCGTTAGTTTGCTAGATCGATGTAAAGTTAGATCTCTAGATCGATGGATCGTTATGTCGTTAGTTCGCTAGATCCGTGGATCGTTAGATCGCTAGATCGCTACATCGTTTGATCGCTAGATCGATTGCTCGTTAGTTCGTTAGATCGCTAGATCGATGGGTCGTTAGATCGTTGGTATCCGGTCATTTCGTTCCATGATCAGATCAATGGATCGTAAGATCGCTAGATCGTTAGATGGCTAGATCAATGGATCGCTAGCTCTCTAGATCGATGGATCGTTAGATCGCTAGATCTATAAATCCTTAGATCAATAGATCAGTAGATCGTTGGATCGCTAGACCCATGGATCGTTAGATCGCTAGATCGTTAGATCACTAGATCGTCAGATCGCTTGATCGATGGATCGTTAGATCGTTAAATCACTAGATCGTTAGATCGCTAGATCTATGGATCGTTATATCGTTAGATCGCCAGATCGTTAGTTCGCTACATCGTTAGATCGGTAGATCGATGGCTTGTTAGTTCGTTAGATCGCTAGATAGATGGATGGTTAGATCGCTAGATTGCTAGATCGTTACATGGCTAGATTGTTAGCTCGCTAGATCGGTGGATCCCAAGATGGTTTGACCGCTAGATCGCTAGATCGTCAGATCGCTTGATCGATGGATCGTTAGATCGTTAGATGGCTAGATCATTAGATCGTTACATCGATGGATCGCTAGATCGATGGATCGTTATATCGCTAGATCATTAGGTCGTTAGATCGCGAGATCGATGGATCGTTATATCTTAGATCGCTAGATCGCTAGATCGATGGATCGTTAGATTGATTAGATCCCTGGATCATTAGATCGTTACATCGCTGGATCGTTAGATCGTTAGATCATTACCCTAGATCGTCAGATCGCTAGATCGATGGAACGTTAGATCGCTAGATCGTTGGATCGCTATATCGATCGATCGTTAGATCTCTATATCGTTAGATCGGTAGATCGATGGATCGTTAGATCTCTAGATCGATGGATCGTTAGATCGCTAGATCCTTAGAAATCGATCGTTAGATCGCAAGATCGATAGATTCTTAGATCAATGGATCGTTGGATCGCTAGATCGATGGATCTTTAGATCGCTAGATCGATGGATCGTCAGATCGCTAGATCGATGGAACGTTAGATCCCAAAATCGTTGGATCGCTAGATCGATCGATCGTTAGATCTCTAGATCGTTAGTTTGCTAGATCGATGTAAAGTTAGATCTCTAGATCGATGGATCGTTATGTCCTTAGTTCGCTAGATCCATGGATCGTTAGATCGCTAGATCGCTACATCGTTTGATCGCTAGATCGATGGCTCGTTAGATCGCTAGATCGATGGGTCGTTAGATCGCTAGCTCGATGGATCGTTAGATCGCAAGATCTATGGACCATTATATCGTTAGATCGATGGATCGTTTTATCGTTAGATAGGTAGATCGTTAGATCGCTAGATCGATGTATCGTTGGATTGTTAGATGCTAGATCGTTGGATCGTTATATCGTTAGATCGTTAGATCGCTAGATCGAAGAATTGTTAGATCGCTAGATCGTTAGAGCGCTACATCGATGGATCGTTAGATCGCTAGATCGTTAGATCGCAAGATCGATGGATCGTTAGGTAGTTAGATATCTAGATCCATGGATCGTTAGATCGCTAGATCGATAGATCGTAAGATCAATACATCGCTAGATCGTTGGATCGCTAGATCGATGGATCGTTAGATCGCTAGATCTATGGACCGTTATATCGTTAGATTGATGGATCGTTATATCGTTAGAACGCTAATGATTAGATTGCTAGATCGCTTGGGCGATGGATCGTTAGATCGTTAGATCGCAAGATCGATGGCTCGTTAGTTTGTTAGATCACTAGATGGATGGATTGTTAGATCGCTAGATCGATGGGTCGTTAGATCGCTAGCTCGATGGATCGTTAGATCACTAGATCTATGGACCATTAAATCGTTAGATCGATGGATCGTTATATCGTTAGATCGCTAGATCTATGTATTGTTAGATTGTTAGATGCTATTTCGGTTGATCGTTATATCTTTAGATCGTTAGATCGCTAGATCGAGGAATTGTTAGATAGCTAGACCGTTAGAGCGCTACATCGATGGATCGCTAGATCGTTAGATCGCAAGATCGATGGATCGTTAGATCGTTAGATCTCTACATCCATGGATCGTTAGATCGCTAGATCGTTAGATCGCTAGATCGATAGATCGTAAGATTAATACATGGCTAGATCGTTGGATCGCTAGATCGATGGATCGTTAGATGGCTAGATCTATGGACCGTTATATTGTTAGATCGATGGATCGTTATATCGTTAGAACGTTAGATCGTTTTTAACTTAAGCTTAACTGATGATTTCCCGTGTTTAAATAAAGATTTACATACATACATACATACATACATACATCGTTAGATCGCTAGATCGATGGATCGTTATATCGTTAGATCGCTAGATCGCTAGGGCGATGGATCGTTAGATCGTTAGATCGCTACATTGTTAGATCGCTAGATCGATGGCTCGTTGGTTCGTTAGATCGCTAGATCGATGGATGGTTAGATCGCTAGATTGCTAGATCGTTAGATCGCTAGATCGATTGATCGCAAGATCGTTAGATCGCTAGACCGCTAGATCGCTAGATCGATGGATTGTTAGATCACTAGATCGTTAGATCGCTCAATCGTTAAATCGCTAGATCGATGGATCGTTACATCGCTAAATCGATTGATCGTTAGATTGTTAGATCGCTAGATTGTTAGATCGCTAGATCGATAGATCGTTGTATCATTAGAACGCAAGATCGTTAGATCGCTAGATCGATGGATCGTTAGAACGATGGGTCGTTATATCGTTAGATCGCTAGATCGATGGATCGTTAGATCGCTAGATCAATGGATCGTTAGATCTCTAGATCGATGGATCGTTGTATCATTAGATCGCAAGATCGTTAGATCGCTAGATCGATGGATCGTTAGATCGATGGGTCGTTAAATCGTTAGATCGATAGATCGCTAGATCGATGGATCGTTAGGTCGCTAGATCGGTAGATCGCTAGATCAATGGATCGTTAGATCTCTAGATCGATGGATCGTTAGATCGCTAGATCGATAGATCCTTAGATCAATAGATCGCTAGATCGTTGGATCGCTAGATCGCTAGATGGTTAGATCGCAAGATCGATGGATCGTTAGATCGATGGGTCGGTATATCGTTAGATCGCTAGATCGATGGATCGTTAGATCGCTAGATCGTCAGATCGTTAGATCACTAGGTCGTTAGATCGCTGAATTGTTAGATCGCTAGATCGATGGATCGTTATATCGTTAGTTCGCTAGATCCATGGATCGTTAGATCGCTAGATCGCTACATCGTTTGATCGCTAGATCGATGGCTCGTTAGTTCGTTAGATCGCTAGATCGATGGGTCGTTAGATCGCTAGATCGTTAGATCGCTAGCTCGGTGGATTGTTAGATCGCTAGATCTATGGACCATTATATCGTTAGATCGATGGATCGTTATATCGTTAGATCGGTAGATCGTTAGATCGCTAGATCGATGTATCGTTGGATTGTTAGATGCTAGATCGTTGGATCGTTATATCGTTAGATCGTTAGATCGCTAGATCGAGTAATTGTTACATCGCTAGATCGTTACAGCGCTACATCGATGGATCGTTAGATCGCTAGATCGTTAGATCGCAAGATCGATGGATCGTTAGGTAGTTAGATCTCTTGATCCATGGATCGTTAGATCGCTAGATCGATAGATCGTAAGATCAATACATCGCTAGATCGTTGGATCGCTAGATCGATAGATCGTTAGATCGCAAGATGTATGGACCGTTATATCGTTAGATCGATGGATCGTTATATCGTTAGAACGCTAATGATTAGATTGCTAGATCGCTTGGGCGATGGATCGTTAGATCGTTAGATCGTTAGATCCCTAGATCGATGGCTCGTTAATTTGTTAGATCACTAGACACAGGCGGCCCAAACTCATTACATGAACGCGGACGTGACTCTTGCTTGTGAGCGGTGTTATGTTACAAACGGTTATTTACAAAGGCTTGTATGGGATCGATCGGTTTTTCTTAAAAGAGATAAAAAATGTTATGTTTTTAAATAATATCGACGTACCTTATTGCCTTGTTGTATTCTTTGTTGTTTGCCCGCGTCTCAGGCCGTTTTGAAGCGTTTTCGGCGAGTTAGCGCTATTTTGGTGTCCCACTGCTAAAAGAAAGACAAGGCAGAACAGTGATTCCCGGAGTGTCCGTCGCTCGAGGCGAATAATTCCACTGGAAAATTGCCCCCGGTCTCAATTCCTTCAGAAATTCAAAGCAGAGATGTTGCAGTTCCACGTCCATTCACTCGATTCGCAATTCCTCCCACACATCGTTCACTAGCGATGCTTTCATCTCTTGCTCGATCGGCTTCCCGATTTCAAAATAGGCTCGTCCAAACTGCCGTGGACCCGTTCACCGATCGCATAGTATGTCGGGTAACTAAAATAAGCCCGGTGAGGGTAGCCAGCGGGGCTAACGGTTTGTTTGTTTGTCGACTGTGGGCCGCTGTCTACCCGCGCCGGGCTTATTTTAGTTACCCGACATACTATGCGATCGGTGAACGGGTCCACGGCAGTTTGGACGAGCCTATTTTGAAATCGGGAAGCCGATCGAGCAAGAGATGAAAGCATCGCTAGTGAACGATGTGTGGGAGGAATTGCGAATCGAGTGAATGGACATGGAACTGCAACACCTCTGCTTTGAATTTCTGAAGGAATTGAGACCGGGGGTAATTTTCCAGTGGAATTATTCGCCTCGAGCGACGGACACTCCGGGAATCACTGTTCTGCCTTGTCTTTCTTTTAGCAGTGGGACACCAAAATAGCGCTAACTCGCCGAAAACGCTTCAAAACGGCCTGAGACGGGGGCAAACAACAAAGAATACAACAAGGCAATAAGGTACGTCGATTTTATTTAAAAACATAACATTTTTTATCTCTTTTAAGAAAAACCGATCGATCCCATACAAGCCTTTGTAAATAACCGTTTGTAACACAACACCGCTCGCAAGCAAGAGTCACGTCCGCGTTCATGTAATGAGTTTGGGCCGCCTGTGCACTAGATGGATGGATTGTTAGATCGCTAGATCGATGGGTCGTTAGATCGCTAGCTCGATGGATCGTTAGATCGCTAGATCTATGGACCATTAAATCGTTAGATCGATGGATCGTTAGATCGCTAGATCGTTAGATCGCTAGATCTATGTATTGTTAGATTGTTAGATGCTAGATCAGTTGATCGTTATATCGTTAGATCGTTAGATCGCTAGATCGAGGAATTGTTAGATAGCTAGATCGTTAGAGCGCTACATCGATGGATCGCTAGATCGTTAGATCGCAAGATCGATGGATCGTTAGATCGTTAGATCTCTACATCCATGGATCGTTAGATCGCTAGATCGTTAGATCGCTAGATCGATAGATCGTAAGATCAATAGATCGCTAGATCGTTGAATCGCTAGATCGATGGATCGTTAGATCGCTAGAGCTATGGACCGTTATATTGTTAGATCGATGGATCGTTATATCGTTAGAACGTTAGATCGTTTTTAACTTAAGCTTAACTGATGATTTCCCGTTTTTAAATAAAGATTTACATACATACATACATACATACATACATCGTTAGATCGCTAGATCGATGGATCGTTATATCGTTAGATCGCTAGATCGCTAGGGCGATGGTTCGTTAGATCGTTAGATCGCTACATTGTTAGATCACTAGATCGATGGCTCGTTGGTTCGTTAGATCGCTAGATCGATGGATGGTTAGATCGCTAGATTGCTAGATCGTTAGATCGCTAGATCGATAGATCGCAAGATCGCTAGAACGCTAGATCGCTAGATCGATGGATTGTTAGCTCACTAGATCGTTAGATCGCTCAATCGTTAAATCGCTAGATCGATGGATCGTTACATCGCTAAATCGATTGATCGTTAGATTGTTAGATCGCTAGATCGATGGATCGTTGTATCATTAGATCGCTAGATCGTTAGATCGCTGGATTGATGGATCGTTAGATCGATGGGTCGTTAAATCGTTAGATCGCTAGATCGATGGATCGTTGTATCATTAGATCGCAAGATCGTTACATCGCTAGATCGATGGATCTTTAGATCGATGGGTCGTTAAATCGTTAGATCGATAGATCGCTAGATCGATGGATCGTTAGGTCGCTAGATCGGTAGATCGCTAGATCAATGGATCGTTAGATCTCTAGATCGATGGATCGTTGGATCGTTATATCGTTAGATCGTTAGATCGCTAGATCGAGTAATTGTTACATCGCTAGATCGTTACAGCCCTACATCGTTGTATCATTAGATCGCAAGATCGTTAGATCGATGGATCGTTAGATCGATGGGTCGTTATATCGTTAGATCGCTAGATCGTTAGATCGCTAGATCGATGGATCGTTAGATCGCTAGATCAATGGATCGTTAGATCTCTAGATCGATGGATCGTTGTATCATTAGATCGCAAGATCGTTAGATCGCTAGATCGATGGATCGTTAGATCGATGGGTCGTTAAATCGTTAGATCGATAGATCGCTAGATCGATGGATCGTTAGGTCGCTAGATCGGTAGATCGCTAGATCAATGGATCGTTAGATCTCTAGATCGATGGATCGTTAGATCGCTAGATCGATAGATCCTTAGATCAATAGATCGCTAGATCGTTGGATCGCTAGATCGCTAGATGGTTAGATCGCAAGATCGATGGATCGTTAGATCGATGGGTCGTTATATCGTTAGATCGCTAGATCGATGGATCGTTAGATCGCTAGATCGTCAGATCGTTAGATCACTAGGTCGTTAGATCGCTGAATTGTTAGATCGCTAGATCGATGGATCGTTATATCGTTAGTTCGCTAGATCCATGGATCGTTAGATCGCTAGATCGCTACATCGTTTGATCGCTAGATCGATGGCTCGTTAGTTCGTTAGATCGCTAGATCGATGGGTCGTTAGATCGCTAGATCGTTAGATCGCTAGCTCGGTGGATTGTTAGATCGCTAGATCTATGGACCATTATATCGTTAGATCGAGTGATCGTTATATCGTTAGATCGGTAGATCGTTAGATCGCTAGATCGATGTATCGTTGGATTGTTAGATGCTAGATCGTTGGATCGTTATATCGTTAGATCGTTAGATCGCTAGATCGAGGAATTGTTAGATCGCTAGATCGTTAGAGCGCTACATCGATGGATCGTTAGATCGCTAAATCGTTACATCGCAAGATCGATGGATCGTTAGGTAGTTACATCTCTAGATCCATGGATCTTTAGATCGCTAGATCGTTAGATTGGTAGATCGACAGATCGTAAGATCAATAGATCGCAAGATCGTTGGATCGCTAGATCGATGGATCTTTAGATCGCTACATCTATGGACCGTTATATCGTTAGAACGCTAGATCGTTAGATCCTTAGATCGATAGATCGTAAGATCAATAGATCGCTAGATCGTTGGATCGCTAGATCGATGGATCGTTAGTTCGCAAGATCGTTAGTTCGCCTGATCCATGGATCATTAGATCGCTAGATCGCTAGATCGCTAGATCGTTAGGTCGTTAGATAGTTACATCGCTAGATCGTTAGATCGCTAGATCGATGGATTGTTATATCGTTAAATCGCTAGGGCAATGGATCGTTAGATCGTTAGATCGCTACATCGTTAGATCGCAAGATCGATGGCTTGTTAGTTCGTTAGATCGCTAGATCGATGGATTGTTAGATCGCTAGATTGCTAGATCGTTAGATCGCTAGATCTATGGACCGTTATATCGTTAGATCGATGGATCGTTATATCGTTAGATCGCAAGATCGTTAGATCGTTGGATCGCTAGATCGATGTATCGTTAGATTGTTAGATGCTAGATCGTTGGATCGTTAGATCGTTAGATCGTTAGATCGTTAGATCGCTACATCGTTAGATCGCTAGATCGATGGCTCGATGGCTCGTTAGGTTGTTAGATCGCTAGATCGATGGATTGTTAGATCGCTAGATTGCTAGATCGTTAGATCGCTAGATCTATGGACCGTTATATCGTTAGATCGATGGATCGTTATATCGTTAGATCGCTAGATCGTTACATCGTTAGATCGCTAGAGCGATGTATCGTTAGATTGTTAGCTGCTAGATCGTTGGATCGTTATATCGTTAGATCGATAGATCGCTACATCGTTAGATCGCTAGATCGATGGCTCGTTAGTTCGTTAGATCGCTAGATCTATGGATTGTTAGATTGCTAGATCGTTAGATCGCTAGATCTATGGACCGTTATATTGTTAGATCGATGGATCGTTAGATCGCTAGATCGTTAGATCGTTAGATCGCTAGAGCGATGTATCGTTAGATTGTTAGATGCTAGATCGTTGGATCGTTATATCGTTAGATCGTTAGATCGCTACATCGTTAGAGCGCTAGATCGATGGCTCGTTAGTTCGTTAGATCGCTAGATCGATGGATTGTTAGATCGCTAGATTGCTAGATCGTTAGATCGCTAGATCTATGCACCGTTATATCGTTAGATGGATGGATCGTTATATCGTTAGATCGCTAGATCGTTAGATCGTTAGATCGCTAGATCGATGTATCGTTAGATTGTTAGATGCTAGATCTTTGGATCGTTATATCGTTAGATCGTTAGATCGCTAGATCGATGAATCGTTAGATCGCTAGATCGTTAGAGCGCTACATCGATTGATCGTTAGATCGCTAGATTGTTAAATCGCAAGATCGATGGATCGTTTGATAGTTAGATCTCTAGATCGATGGATTGTTAGATCGCTAGATTGCTAGATCGTTAGATCGCTAGATCGATGGATCGCAAGATCGTTAGAGTGGTAGATCGCTAGATCGATGGATTGTTAGCTCACTAGATGGTTAGATCGCTCAATCGTTAAATCGCTAGATCGATGGATCGTTACATCGCTAAATCGATTGATCGTTAGATTGTTAGATCGCTAGATCGATGGATCGTTGTATCATTAGATCGCTAGATCGTTAGATCGCTGGATTGATGGATCGTTAGATCGATGGGTCGTTAAATCGTTAGATCGCTAGATCGCTAGATCGATGGATCGTTAGGTCGCTAGATCGGTAGATCGCTAGATCAATGGATCGTTAGATCTCTAGATCGATGGATCGTTAGATCGCTAGATCGATAGATGCTTAGATCAATAGATCGCTAGATCGTTGGATCGCTAGATCGCTAGATCGTTAGATCGCAAGATCGATGGATCGTTAGATCGATGGGTCGTTATATCTCTAGATCGATGGATCGTTAGATCGCTAGATCGTTAGATCGCTAGATCGTCAGATCGTGAGATCGCTGAATTGTTAGATCGCTAGATCGATGGATCGTTTTATCGTTAGTTCGCTAGATCCATGGATCGTTAGATCGCTAGATCGTTTTATCGCTAGATCGATGGCTCGTTAGTTCGTTAGATCGCTAGATCGATGGGTCGTTAGATCGCTAGATCGTTAGATCGCTAGCTCGATGGATCGTTAGATCGCTAGATCTATGGACCATTATATCGTTAGATCGATGGATCGTTATATCGTTAGATCGGTAGATCGTTAGATCGGTAGATCGATGTATCGTTGGATTGTTAGATGCTAGATCGTTGGATCGTTATATCGTTAGATCGTTAGATCGCTAGATCGAGGAATTGTTAGATCGCTAGATCGTTAGAGCGCTACATCCATGGATCATTAGATCGCTAGATCGTTAGATTGCAAGATCGATGGATCGTTAGGTAGTTAGATCTCTAGATCCATGGATCGTTAGATCGCTAGATCGTTAGATCGCTAGATCGATAGATCGTAAGATCAATAGATTGCTAGATCGTTGGATCGCTAGATCGATGGATCGTTAGATCGATGGATCGTTATATCGTTAGAACGCTAGATCGTTAGATCGCTAGATCGATAGATCGTAAGATCAATAGATCGCTAGATCGTTGGATCGCTAGATCGATGGATCGTTAGTTCGCAAGATCGCTAGTTCGCCTGATCCATGGATCGTTAGATCGCTAGATCGTTAGGTCGTTACATAGTTACATCGCTAGATCGTTAGATCGCTAGATCGTTAGATCGCTAGATCGATGGATCGTTATATCGCTAGATCGCTAGGGCGATGGATCGTTAGATCGTTAGATCGCTACATCGTTAGATCGCTAGATGGATGGCTCGTTAGTTCGTTAGATCGCTAGATCGATGGATTGTTAGATCGCTAGATTGCTAGATCGTTAGATCGGTAGATCTATGGACCGTTATATCGTTAGATCGATGGATCCTTATATCGTTAGATCGCTAGATCGTTAGATCGTTAGATTGCTAGATCGATGTATCGTTAGATTGTTAGATGCTAGATCGTTGGATCGTTATATCGTTAGATCACTAGATCGATGAATCGTTAGATCGCTAGATCGTTAGAGCGCTACATCGATTGATCGTTAAATCGCAAGATCGATGGATCGTTCGATTGTTAGATCTCTAGATCGATGGATCGTTGGATCGCTAGATTGTTAGATCGCTAGATCGATAGATCGTAAGATCAATGGATCGCTAGATCGATGGATCGTTAGTTCGCTAGATCGTTAGTTTGCTAGATCGATGGATCGTTAGATCGCTAGATCCTTAGGTCGTTAGATAGTTACATCGCTAGATCGTTAGATCGCTAAATCGATGGATCGTTATATCGTTAGATTGCTAGATCGCTAGGGCGATGGATCGTTAGATCCTTAGATGGCTACATCGTTAGATCGCTAGATGGATGGCTCGTTGGTTCGTTAGATCGCTAGATCGATGAATTGTTAGATTGCGAGATCGTTAGATCTCTAGATCGTTAGATCGCTAGATCGATGGATCGCAAGATCATTAGATCGCTAGATCGCTAGATCGATGGATTGTTAGATCACTAGATCGTTAGATCGCTGAATCGTTAAATCGCTAGATGGATGGATCGTTACATCGCTAAATCGATTAATCGTTAGATTGTTAGATCGTTAGATCGCTAGATCGATGGATCGTTAGATCAATGGGTCGTTATATCGTTAGATCGCTAGATCGTTAGATCGCTAGATCAATAGATCGTTAGATCGCTAGATCGTTAGATCGGTAGATCGATAGATCGTTAGATGGTTAGATCGCTAGATCAATGGATCGTTAGATGTCTCGATGGATGGATCGTTAGATCGCTAGATCGATAGATCCTTAGATCAATAGCTGAATCGTTGGATCGCTAGATCGCTAGATCGATGGATCGTTAGATCGATGGGTCGTTATATCGTTAGATCGCTATATCGCTAGATCGTTGAATCGTTAGATCGCTAGATCGTCAGATCGTTAGATCGTTAGATCACTAGATCGTTAGATCGCTGAATTGTTAGATCGCTAGATCGATGGATCGTTATATCGTTAGTTCGCTAGATCGATGGATCGTTATATCGTTAGATCGCTAGATCGCTAGGGCGATGGATCGTTAGGTCGTTAGATGGCTACATCGTTAGATCGCTAGATCGATGGCTCGTTTGTTCGTTAGATCGCTAGATCGATGGAATGTTAGATCGCTAGATTGCTAGATCGTTAGATCGTTAGATCGCTAGATCGATGGATTGCAAGATCGTTAGATCGCTAGATCGATGGAATGTTAGATCACTAGATCGCTGAATCGTTAAATCGCTAGATCGTTGGATCGTTAGATCGCTAAATCGATTGATCGTTAGATTGTTGGATGGCTAGATCGTTAGATTTCTAGATCGATGGATCTTTGTATCACTAGATCGCTAGATCGCTAGATCGATGGATCGTTAGATCGATGGGTCGTTATATCGTTAGATCGCTAGGTCGCTAGATCGTTAGATGGTTAGATCGCTAGATCAATGGATCGTTAGATGTCTCGATGGATGGATCGTTAGATCGCTAGATCGATAGATCCTTAGATCAATAGATCGCTAGATCGTTGGATCGCTAGATCGCTAGATCGTTAAATCGCTAGATCGTCAGATCGTTATATCGTTAGATCCCTGGATCGTTAGATCGCTGAATTGTTAGATCGCTAGATCGATGGATCGTTATATCGTTAGATCGCTAGATTGTTAGATCGCTAGATCGATGGGTCGTTAGATCGATAGGTCGTCAGATCGCTAGATCAATGGGTCGTTAGATCTCTAGATCGATGGATCATTAGATCGCTAGATCGATAGATCCTTAGATCAATAGATCGCTAGATCGTTGGATCGGTAGATCGCTAGATCGCTAGATCGTTTGATCGCTAGATCGCTAGATCGATGGATCGTTAGATCGCTAGATCGTCAGATCGTTAGATCGTTAGATCACTGGATCGTTAGATCGCTGAATTGTTAGATCGCTAGATCGATGGATCGTTATATCGTTAGATCGCTACATCGTTAGATCGGTAGATCGATAGCCTCCCACGCAGGCGTTTTTAGGGGAGCTCGTATTTTTTCCCTCTCCACAAACGCCTGCTCAACAGAGGACAGCATTCCTTTCCCATTGTTGCATTCGCGTGGTACGTGACCAATCAACGGTTTTTAAATAAAGTGTTTGCAGGCTAAACATGACTCATAAGCTCGTGATAGTGAAAAAACGTGACCCAGAACGTGACCCTAGAGTTACCTTTTTCCTTCTTTTCTTTCGTTCGCTAAGGTTATGCAGTGCACAGAGAATTCTAAAATCTGACTGAGTAAATCTTACTTTTGCCGCTTTGAGACTAACATTTATTAGAGGTCATGAAGGTTTCTTAACGTTTCATGCAGATCACGTGATTATAGGGTTACCCTGCGGTCAAGGTCAACTTTCCAGAATTTGGAAAGTACAGCGTGATTGGCTAAGCGTGGGAAAGGAATGTTGTCCTCTGTTGAGCAGGCGTTTGTGGGGAGGGAAGAAATACGAGCTCCCCTAAAAACGCCTGCGTGGGAGGCTAGTAGATCGATGGCTCGTTAGTTCGTTAGATCGCTAGATAGATGGATGGTTAGATCGCTAGATTGGTAGATCGTTAGATCGCTAGATCGTTACATGGCTAGATCGTTCGATCGCTAGGTCGATGGATCGCAAGCTCGTTTGATCGCTAGATCCCTAGATCGATGGATCGCTAGATCGTTACATCGTTAGATCACTAGACTGTTAGATCGCTGAATCGTTAGATCGCTAGATCGATGGATCGTTATATCGTTAGATCGCTAGATCGATGGATCGTTAGATCGCTACATTGTTAGATCGCTAGATCGATGGATCGTTAGATCGCTAGATTGTTAGATCGCTAGATCGATGGATCGTTAGATCTCTAGATCGATGGATCGTTAGATCGCTAGATCGTTAGAAATCGATCGCTAGATCGAGAGATCCTTAGATCAATAGATCGTTAGATCGCTAGATCGATGGATCGTTATATCGTTAGATCGCTTGATCTCTAGATCATTGGATCGTTAGATTGTTAGATCGCTGGATCGTTAGATCGATAGATCGCTAGATCGTCAGATCGCTTGATCGATGGATCGTTATATCGTTAGATCGCTAGATCGATGGATCGTTAGATTGTTAGATCGCTGGATCGTTGGAGCGATAGATCGTTAGATCGTTAGATCGCTAGATCGTCAGATCGCTGGATGGTTAGATCGCTAGATCGAAGGATCGTTATATTGTTAGATCGGTAGATCGTTAGATCGCTAGATCGATGGATCGGTAGATCGTTAGATCCATGGATCGTTACATAGTTAGATCGCTTGATCGCTACATCGGTAGATCGCTAGATCGATGGATCGTTAGAACGCTTGATCGTTAGATCGCTAGATCGATGGATCGTTAGATTGTTAGATCGCTAGATCTGACATATGAGACGTTGGCGAATCGACTCTATTCGTAGGCGAACAGACCGTAGGCGAAACGACCCGTAGGCGAAACGACCGTAAATCGTTGGATCGCTAGATCGATGGATCCAGCCATCTAAGGATCCATTGGATCCCTAGATCGATGGATTGTTGAATCGGTGGATCGCCAAAGCGATGGATCTGTGGATCGATGGATCTGTGGATCGTTGGATCGCTAGATCGCTAGATCAATGGATCGATGGATCTGTGGATCGCTAGATCGATGGATTGTTGGATCGGTGGATCGCTAGATGGATGGATTTGTGGATCGGAGGATCGCTGGATCCCTAGATCGCTGGATCGATGGATCTGTGGATCGCTAGATCGATGGATTTGTGGATCGGTGGATCGCTAGATGGATGGATTTGTGCATCGGTGGATCGCTAGATCGGTGGATCGCTAGATCTCTGGATCCTTAGATCGATGGATCGATGGATCGGTGGATAGGTAGATCGATGGATCGCTAGATCGATGGATCTGTGGATCGGGAATCCTAGGTCGCTAGATCGATGGATCTGTGGATCGCTGGATCCCTAGATCGATGGATCGCTGGATCTGTGGATGGGTGAATCGCTAGATCGATGGATCGTTGGATCGCTAGATCGATGCATTTGTGGATCGACAGATGGATCCCTAGATCAATGAATCGTTATATCGCTAGATCGATGGCTCTGTGGATCGGGGTGTCGCTAGATCGGTGGATGTGTGGATCGCTAGATCTATGAATTTTTGGATCGGTGGATGGCTAGATCAATGGATCTGAGGATCGCTGGATGGCTGGATCCCTAGATCGATGCATCGCTAGATCGATGGATCCGTCGATCTAGCGATCCATCGATGAAGGGATCCAGCTATCCACAGATCCATCGATCTAGCGATCTAGCGATCTAGCGATTCTGCGATCCGCAGATCGATCGATCTAGGGAACCACCGATCCACAGATCCATCTATTTAGCGATCCAACGATCCATTGATCTAAAGATCCAGCGATCCAACAACCATCGATCTGGTGATCAATCGATCCACAGATCTATCGATCTGGCGATCCAACGATCCAGCGATCTACAGATCCATCGATCTAGCGATCTACAGATCCATCGATCTAGCGATCCAACAATCCATCGATCTAGTTATCTAGGTATCCAACGATCCTCAGATCCATCGGTCTAGCCATCCACAAATCCATCGATCTGGCAATCCACCGATCCCTCGATCTATAGATCTAGCGATCCAACGATTTAGTGATCCATCGATCTTGTGATCCAGCGATCCACAGATCCATCGATCTAGCGATCCACGATTCATCGATCTAGCGATCCATAGGTCCATTGATTTACCGATCCACCGATGCACGGATTCATTGATCTAGCGATCCATTGATCTTGCGATCCACCGATCCACAGATCCATTGATCTAGTGATCCATCGATCAACAGATCTATCGATCTAGCGATCCAACGATACAGCTATCCATCGATCTAGCGATCCACAGATCCATCGATCCAGCGATCCAACGATCCATCGATCCACCGATCCACAGATCCATCAAGCTAGCGATTCATCGATTCACAGATCCATCGATCTAGCGATCTACCGATCCACAGATCCAGCGATGTAGCGATCCATCGTTCTAGGGATTCAGCGATCCATCGATCTAGCGATCCACCGATCTACAGATCCATCGATCTTAAGATCTGCCGTTCTAGAGATCCGTGGATCTACAGATCAACTAATCTACCGATCCATCGATCTAAAAATCCATCGATCTACATACAATACAATACAATAGTTTATTGACACTCCCCTGGTGGGGCTTTTCAGTGACAATGCGACTAAAACAAAAAAATAAAAATAAAAATTAAAAAAAAAAAAATAATAATAATAATAATAATAATTAAGATAAGAGAAGTAGTTAACAATTCGATTAAAAAGAAAGAATGCGGTGAACAAAGCAATATAAACATACCTATTTAAGAATTAATCGTATAATAAATATTCTCACTACGTACTATACAATATGCATATTTTAAGTTAAAATAAAATAAGATACTAGTAAGATACTAAAATACTATCATAACGTGCTATTTAAAAAGTCAGTAATCAACTTGTTTTTCAGACAAAATTTAAAAGTAGAAATCGATTTTGCAGTTTTAAGAGTACTGTCTAGATTGTTCCAAATGTGCACCATGCGGTAGTGGAATGTTCTCTGTCCGGTACTCGACTTATACAAGGGGATGTTTAATAATTGGCAACTTCGAGTCACTCGCCCGGTGACCGCAATTCTTGTTGTAAATTGATCGCTGAGGTAATGTGGAGCTTGACCAGTCATGCATTTAAATGCCATGAGAGCGTCGCGGAAGAACAGCTTTTGTTTAATTGGAAACCAACGTAGATCTCTTAGTGCGGGGGTTATATGATCAAATTTCCTGGTACCTGTAATAATGCGCGCGGCAAAGTTCTGCACTGACTGTAGTCTACAGATATTTTTGTTCGAGGTGTTCGACCACACGGTGGAACAGTACAGTAATTTGCTAAAGACTAGTGCATTTATTACTGTCACCAGTTGGTTACGGTCAAGAACATGTTTAACCCGACTGATTTGTGCAAGGCTTGACATACAAGATGACGTAGTTTTTAGAACATGGTCATCAAACGTTAGTTGCGGATCTAAAAACAACCCCAAGATCTTTGGCCGAAGATGTAAGAGCGAGATCTTTTCCTAGAAGAGATATTTTGAAGTCGGGGAGTTTGGCAAGTAGTTGTCGGCTTCCAAAGACTACGAGTTTTGTTTTGTCAGGATTTAAAAGTAGAAAATTGTTAAAACACCAATTACGTATTAAAAGAAGGTCGCTATTTAGATCGTTCATAGCAGTCGGACAATCACGCATCTTAAAAGAAATCTGAAGTTTAGTGTCATCTACGTAACATTGCGTTAAACAGTTTCTAGGAACAGAAGGTAAGTCGTTAATGTAAATACTAAAAAGAAGCGGCCCAAGAATGCTTCCTTGAGGGACACCACTATTTAAACGCAACGAATTCGAGAGGGTCGAGTTAATACGCACGACTTGGTGTCTGTAGGTCAGGTAGCTAGTAAACCACGCGAGAGCGTATTTAGAAATACCGAGATGTTGGTCTTAACATCCACCGATCTAAATGGTTCTTCCAATCTTGAAAAGGTCTTGAATATTAGTAGTCGTCTTGAAAAGTCTTTGAATTCATATAAGGTCCTTGAAAAGTAATTGATTTCTTTATATGGTCTTGAAAATTCCTTGAAATTCACTACTTTGTTTACGCCTTATCATTTTCTTTGAGATTAGATTCTAGAGCATTGGAAAAACAATAGGTACAAAACAGAGAAAAAGTTCAACAGAGTTAAAGGAAAATAAATGCTCAGTATAAAACCAGAAGCAACAATATTTTATCTGTGTTTCTTGATTTCAAATGCTATTTCTCTATCTCAGACTGCAAGTCATACCCAGTGACTGCTGTCATTTTGCAAAGTAGTGTTGTTACGGAAAGTAGTACAGCATAATGTGTGCGATGATCAACCATGACTGAAGATATAAGAATCGTAAATGATTTCATTGAGTGTTTTAGCCAGTAAGGTCTTCAAAAGGGGGTCAAAGAATGCCAATGTATTGAATAAATCTTAGACCTTGAAAACTGTAATTTGTCCTTGAAAAGTCGTTGAATTTTGTTTCTCTGACGTTGTGCGAACCATATGCCTAGGAATTCAACTTCAGGAGGGTTCGCCTACATTTGGCAAAGTAAGTGGGTAGGAATAATAATTGCGATAAGGCCTGAAAGAACGCAATTCACTTTTTAAGCGACGTTTTCGTTGTCGTCGCGTCGTTGGATCTTAAAGTCCCTGTAATGCGTATTCACTCTATACCAGACAGACTACCCAGATAGCTTTTCGTGCCGGCCCGAAAATTATCCGTTATCGCTATGAACACTTATCCGATATGTGACTCTCTACAGTAGAAATCGGTGTGGCGAACAGAAACCCTATCCGTTATGGTTGTCGTGCCGGCGCAAAAACTATCCGGGATAGCTGAACACAGCTTAACGGATCCCTTCTTCTGTCTACGTGTCAATTGATCAAACATCTGCAACTCTCTTATCATCCTAATCTTTTCCTCCGTTGCGAGATTCTGATTCTACTTTTCAGGGAGTGTTATGCTATTGTAGGTTCTTGTTTTTCAGCTTCTCTTGCAACAAAATTGGCAAACAAATTGAAAGAAAAAGTACTTTCTAAAACCGCGAGCGTGTGGCGAAGCTGCGAAGACCTCCCCTTGCTCTGTTATCTCCTCTCTTGTGCTACTGCCGCGTGACTTCACGATAATCGCCCAAAAAGAGAGCTTGCTCGCGAGCAAGAGGTGGCTTGACCTACTTGCAGGTGTAGAATTCGTAAACGTGTTAAGTGTTACAACCATAGACTGTTTTGTTTTACGGTGCAAAATGTTTTGATAAAAAAGAGGGGAAACTTACTTACCCCTGCACCTAATTAATTCTTTCTTTTTTCGCTTTCCAGTTTCAGCATTTTACGCTGAGAACTTTAGTAAACAGATTTCATTCAACGCACATATATGGACCAAGTCCAAGTTCCTGGGGCTCTCCGTTGGAGTTGAAAACATTGGGCAAGGTAACAGAAATACATTTACCAGAGCCGAACATCAAGGTTGGAAAATCTTGGGGAAGGGAAACATTTTACTCTCCACGAGATATGCTTTCAACTTTCTAAAATCTCGTCTCGAGCATGTTTACTTTAGTATTCATTGAAGTTATTGTCCTTCTTTATCTGCAGGGTGCGTGTCCGTTTTACCGTACGATGAGGACTATGTTTTAACTTTCCCAAATGGCTATGGAAGGTAACGGTCTCGTTGTTGGTCAGCTGGTTTGCTGCAACCGGTATACATCTAATACAGGACACATGTTGCATTGTATCACAGTGTGGCTAGATTCTATCGTGTGTCTGAACATGAACTAGTTCCAAGTGTTATTTTAGGCCATGTTCACAATATATCGAAGAGCTTTTGCGCCGGTACGAAAACCATACCGAATTGACCACCCCAGAAAATACCATAACATACCATAATGTTCTTTGTTTGTCACCCGCAAATTTTGCATAAGCATTGTCTTCAGTTTCTCTTAGGAGTTAAAATGGCCCCAAGAGAAACTGAAAACAATGCTTATGCAAAATTTTGGAGTGACAAACAAAGAACATTATGGTATGTTATGGTATTTTCTGGGGTGGTCAATAGGGCTTCTGTTCACACATAGGATACCGTAAAATACCGAAAATAAGCTCCGGGGCTTATATTTTTCAAAGGCCCTTTTTGAGGGGCTTATTTTTGGAGGGGCTTATATTCGGAAGGAAATTTGCGTCTCAAAACCAATTGGGCTAGTCTTATAGTTGGAAGGAAATTTACCGTTTTTGCTTTGTTTTACTTTGTATTTGAAGGCAATTTCCAAGGACAAGCCCCCCGGGGAACTTATATATGGAGGGGCGATCTAATGGAGGGTTTTTTGCGTTACGAGTTTGGGGGGCTTATACGTGGAAGGGCTTATTTTCGGAATTTTACGGTAGGTGATTTCAGCGCGATTTCTTTGACTGAGCGAAGCTGTGCCTCGCTGATCTCTCGAGTGGAGAGATCATGGCGCGAACTCATATCCTGGTGAACAGGTAAGGGCCCAGAACAAGAATTTCAGCAGCTGTTTCGCAGACGGACTTAACCATGGCCCGGTTCTTCGAAAGATGATTAAGGTTAATCCTCAGATTAAGCCAAATTTTGAAGCATGGTTTTCTCCTCTAAGAATATGTAACTCAAGCTTTCAAAATACTGTTGAGTCTTTACTCTGAAATACAGTAATGATAACACAAATTGTTACTCTAAGCAATGCGTAGGAAGGTAAATACAAAAAGTGCAACAAAGTTTTAATCCTGGATTCGCGCTAATCGGCCTTTCAGGAACCGGGCCCACAAGTTTAATTCAGTCTGCTGCGCAAGCTACAGATGTTGTTAAGTAGAGAGTGCTGCTGCCAGTATTACAGTAAATGTTGCAGCGTTTTTCCGGGTGAGATTTATCGTCCATACTGAGCTTGGGAGCGTGTGAAAGATATTGAAAATATTTCAGAACAGACGTACTGTGAAAGACCGGCCTACTTAGTTCAGATGAGGCTATGATACACTAATAACTTTAACTGACTGCCATGACTGGTTTGCAGGTCTATTTTAACAGTTCCGTGGATTGAAATTGGTGGAAAAACCAACATTACTTGCGCAAAGACTGGGTATCAGGCCACAGTTCAGTTCCATTGTCGGGTAGGTGATCTGTTCGCCCTTAAATCACAGGCAGCCCACGCTACAAAGACGAGCTTTTCCCCTCTGATTCCCTCGCTAATGTTGCTTGCATGAAACATGGAAGTTACCAAAGTTGTGGAACCTCGTTTTTAAACTGTGTATTTCTTTTAACCTTTTCGCAGCCTTTTTACGGTGGAAAGAAGCACCGAATAACTTGTGAAGTAATGTAAGTAACTTTGTAAATTTTCAAGAAACAAAGAATTCTCATGTGTTAGCATTATGAAGTTATGAATATATGAAAATCATGCATGAGAACTGCGGGGTGAAGAATTATATGAGAGAAGATCATCGCAGTTATAAGCGCAACTTTTGCAGTTGGGAAAAGAAAGCCTGAAAAAAATTAGACTTGTACGGGATTCGAACCCTTTGCCTCTGCGATACCGGTGCAGCGCTCTACCAATTAAGCTAATAAGCCAATTGTGAGCAGGTCGTTGAATTGGTTCGTTATTAACGCGTGAAAGGATGATGATGAGGTTATGAATATATGAAAATCATATATGAAAACTGCGGGGTGGAGAATTATATGAAAGAAGATCTTCGCAGTTATAAGAGCAACGTTGTTAGCATCATGTTAAGCTGATTTAGCAACAGAACGGGAACGTCATTTGACGACGGCGCGCACAAATCAAACAAATGGCATGACCAATGACAGAGCGAGAAATTGGGGACCGGAAGTCTAGTTTAGTCCTTTTCGCGCGCTTTCCCGTCGTCAAATGACGTTCCCGTTCTGTTACAAAATCAGCCTGTTATCAACAACAATGCTGGTTTTACATTGTCTTCCTAATGAAGGTCTCCAGACAAAAAGTGCTTTCTGACCATCACAGGAGAGTGGAATGGACAAATGTTTGCCAAATATGCAGATAAAGAGGTACTAAACTGTCTAACATGATCTGATTTACGTCGTCTTAAGGCTATCTTCACACCATACCGGGTACCTTTAGCGCCACCACGAAAATAATACTGGATAGGCCTTCTTTTCACACACAAGAACGGTTGTGGCGGAGCGATTTCTGTGACGGAGGGAAGCTGCACTGCGCCGATCTCCAAAGTGGAGTCACCAGGGGCGGATCTAGGGGGAGGGTGCAGGGGGTGCGCACCCCCCCCCCCCCCCGAGATGACCTGCGGTTTTCTGATACAACTGGTATTCTGCAAAAAAAAAAAAAAACTATGTGGTTTATTGGTGTTGAAGTAGAGCAAGAGACGAGTGCACCCCCTCCTAAAAACAATCCTGGATCCGCCCCTGAGTCACATATCGGACAGGTGTTCACAGTATTCCGGGTAGCTTTCCGTGGCGCCCTAGATTGACTAATTCTTGGCATAGTTGCGTGAATTGTGGGATGGAGACAACGTTCTCATTGATTGACAAGCTTGTGGTAGCCAGGAGAACATAGGCTTAAAGTATGACATCAACTGAATATTTGTGTTGACTACAGCTAACACATGGCCGTCCTGACTGACTGTGTTAACCGTAACTGACGTTTTGACAACTTGTGTAGATGTCGTCATTAGAGTCAAAGTGAACAGTGTTTGGTGGATTGATGGTATCAAACTTGAGCGCGAAAACTTCATGACCCCGTGCTACTGTGTAAGATACAGAAAAAGTTAAGTTTGATAAAGTAGATAGTGAAAGGAGTCATTTCTCAAGAAGGTGGAGAATGATCGCCAGATATTACCACGTAGATCTATTTGCATATGAATCTACAATTTTTATCATTTTTCTTTTGCATTTTGTTTATTTTTAGGAAGCTGAATTATTTATTGACACACTGACTATGCCAACAGTTGTTAAGACGGTGAAGAAAACGTCTAAACAGGAAGAATTTGAATCCAGACGGTAAGCTCACCTTTTGAATCTGTGTTTTTTGAGAACGCAAAGAATGTACGACAAAGCTGCAAGCCAGTCCCGCTCGCTTAATGTTCTTCCTCGGCCTCCGCTGACATTCTGAATTCAGGAGTTTGGAAATTCAATTGCAGTTCCTACATTCAAATGAAATAGTTGTTTAGAGATCCAATATAGTGAATTTAATAGTTTGGAGTTCTGATGTTCTGAATATTTCAAATGTTTAGAGAGCTGATATTCTGAATTCGGTTGCTTGGAGTCCACACATTCGGAATTCGAATGGCTGGAGTTCCCACATTCTGAATTGATCTGGATACTCTGTGTGCTTCACGCAAGGATAAGTGTCTTGTTTATCTTCTCAGGCTATGGAAAGATGTCACAAAATGTTTGAAAGAGGAAGACGTGGAATCTGCTACCGGCTTTAAACACAAGGTATTTTCACAACGTCAAGATAGTTCATTTAGCCAACCACAATATGCACAGAAATTCTAACGAACCAATCAAATTTTGAAGCAAATACTTGTAGCGGGTACCAATGGCGGGAAAAAGTGAGCGAGAAGTAGCATATAACGTTTCAATTAGCCAATCACAAAGCGAAGGAATGCGAAGCCAATATCGTCACTAAATTGCTCTTTTCAATACTCAGTTGAAAACTGCTCTAAAGAGACTTACACTTTTTAAATGCACTCTTTTTCTAGCCAAAGTCACTTTTTTTAGTGTTAGGAGGCGGGTCCACATCAGCCTCTGGCTGCCAACCCCAACCCGCGTTAACAAATAAAACATGTATGTACTTAATAATTAATACAAAAATCGCGAAACTGTTCTTATTTGTTTTTGTTTGTTTGTTTGTTTGTTTGTTTTGTAACGTAGTTGGAAGAACGTCAGCGTGCAGAGGCCCGAGAAAGAAAAGAGAAAGGAACTTCTTGGGAAACGAAGGTGGGTCGTAAATTATCTTTTTCAACGGAGGGATTTCCTAGGTCTACTCTGGGCACTGTTGCGTTACTTTGAACTGAAAGTAAAATTTGCCCAGGTGTTTTGATCATTTTTGTTGTGTGTTGCCAGCGAATATATATCTATGTTTTGCTAGTTTATCCAAAGTAGCGTGAAGAACAAATAAATATCCCAAAGTACGAGCTTTAAATCTACTAACCAATTCTGTGGTCGCTATTGAACTTAATTCTGTTGTTTAGATGTAACCTTACAACTGTTTAACTGTTTATTAAATATTGCAAATTTTACAGCAAGCAATATCCACTGCACGCAGTTAGCAGATTAGCTAGTCGAGGCGAGCAGTGGTTAGCCCATAGTAACACTAGGTAGGTAGGTAGGTAGGTAGGTAGATTTTTTATTTAAAACTCGGTAAAATCTTCAGTAATAATAGAGTAAAAATCTAATCACAATTAATTAGACTAAAAACTATCGACATACTGTTTTACAAGACTGCCGAGTGAGAGTCCGACGACTCAAATACATGTTTGATTTGCTCTTTAAATTTCCTGACTGATTTAGTTTCTCTCACATTTTCGGGTAAAGAGTTCCACAACAAAGCACCGCTGTAACTGAAACTTCGTTTCAAGTAGTTAGTACGCGGCCTGGGCAACGTCAATTTATGAAAGGAATTGCGCAAATCATAGTCTGTGCTTCGTTCGTGAAATAGGTTCTGCAAGTACACTGGAGCTTGTTCATTTAGAGATTTAAACATCATTATTGCTTTATGCTTCTTTCTCCTTATAACTAATTTGTCCCATTTGAGTATATCAAGAAGCAGGCTCGAGCTAGTCCCATAGTTGGCCTTTAAAATTACTCTAGCTGCACGGTTCTGTAACTTTTGTAATTTGTCACTCAGTTGATCACTTAAGCCATCCCAAACAAGGCTACAGTAATCAAAGTGAGGTTGAATTAAGGAGTTATAGACTAGTACCGCAGTAGATTGGGAGATAAGGGGCCTAATACGTCTAAGGGCACCTATAGCCGAAGTTACCTTCTTACACAATTCGTTAACATGATTAGACCAGGAAAGCCGATTGTCAATAATGAGACCTAATGATTTTGCGTGATCAACATTGCTGATAACTTGGTCTTCTAGTTTGATGTTTATTTCGTTATGGCTTTCCGCGAGAAGCTTCTGGCGAGAGCCAATAACCATAAACTCGGTTTTCGCAACATTAAGACTAAGCTTATTGGCTTTTAGCCAACAGTGAAGGTTCAGTAGTTCTAAGTTAGTCTCTTGTTCAAGGTCAGCTAGAGAGGAACCAGAAATGGTAATAGTTGTATCATCTGCGAACATTTCACTAGCTATTGTTTGCGTTTTGTCGATAGCTGTTCCATGAAGTTGGAGAAAACTGGGTCTACGACAAGCCGCTAGTAAAGAGGTTATCAAATAAAATTCCTGTAAAAACCAAATGAAAAATAGGTTTCGTTACATTATCCTGCTGCTTCGTCGACATCGTCAAGTACCTAATTCATGCGGATCTTACATACTTGGTCCTCTTCATTTCCTGTGGAATGTAAGGCTTCGAATTCAAGTGGAATATGTGAGGCATATTCACTTAACGACAGGAAGATGTATTTTAGTCCTCGAATTTTCATTCACTTTCAGCAGGATGAAAGAAACAATACAAATAATTTAATAATTTCGCTCCCAAGAATTTCAATCCTTTAACACGGCGCTGCGCAGTAGCCCTCAAGTGACTGATCACAGAAAGATATCTCCTAGTTAAAAAGCTACTACTGACCATCAATGTATTAAACATCTGTAGAACAGCTATATATGAATCGGCACCTGAGGCTTAAGAGCAATACAACAACAATAACAACAACAACATCAACAGCAAAAACAGTACTAGTCAATTCTCTCCTTAAATATCAGCATGAATATTCTCCACTCCCTTCCCCATACGATTTCGATTGCACTCGTGAGAGGAATTCGGATTTTTACCTTAACTTTGAGCGCAGCACAGTTGAGCCACATACGTTATAGGATTGACTTGGGAGCGGACCCATTCGTTATAATGTAATTTATAGTTAGCATTATTGTTGGATTCCGTGATAGCTAACTGTTATTTTACACAGAGATATAGTTTTTTTGATAATGCATAAGATTTAGACGGGTAATCAGATGTAATTTTTTTGAATCTGAGTTTAACTCAGTTAGAGTTGTATTCAATTGTATAAGGGTTACTTGAGAAAAGGTAGGAAATCAGAGTTCGGATATCGGGACTTAGTAAGCCTTTTTTAGGTCTGTTTCAGTAAAAATTGTGAGTGCATTTGACAACTTGAAACAAGAATTCTATGTCGTTGTTCTCGTAATAAGTTCACATTAAGGGTTTGGTATTAAATGGAACTTTGCATAAATGAGGATATATTTATATCAAGATGCGTAATTTTCATTTTTGGGTTTTTGTTAAGTACTACTTAAGCTTTCCTATCAGTTTTCCTAAAGGCAGTTAACGTAAGGTTTTTTTCTGTAGGCTGTTTTCAGGTTAAGGCCTTTTCAAAAATACCATAATGTCCTTTAAAATGCAGGTTTAACCGCGTCTTTAAGAAGATATGTTTCCACTGTTCTAAACGGAGTTAAGTTGTCGTTCCGGGTTGGATTCATAGGCCCGGAGACCTGTTCGCCGTTTGATTTCAGTCAGAAATCAGCTTTAAGTCTGGTTAAGTCCTCCAGAGGAGGCTTGGAACCAAGCGCGCCCTCAACAAGGGCGGGATGGTTACTCCCAGGTGAGATGAGGCTAAACGTAAACGCTAAAGAATATTATGGTATTTCAGCAAAGGCGATTTTTTTTGCCGACGTCATACATTGCATTTTGCTTTATAAGCATAGACAAGGCACAATAGAGAGGAGAAGAGTCGTTACTTCACGTTGCCATGGTATCCATTTCTGAATCTCACAAACCGTGGTCCTGCAAATACTGCAGGAAAAAAATTGACATGAGTGACTTTCCTGTGCATGACAGATTACACTCAGGAACAAAACGGTAGCTCGACAATGAAAATGGCTGTCTCTGTCAAAAACGATTGTTGAAATGCAGAAATTTTGCTAGCATAGAAACGTGACGTCACACTTCTCTTTAAGTTGATGAAAGTGGACTTTTCCCCTTCTGTGTTTTATAATATCATGTGACAATCTCAGGAGATTTAATTCTTTCCTTGCTGGACGTAAAAATTGCTTCCCAGCATGATTATGTTCTATTTTGAAAGATATACCTCTCTAAAACTTTGTTTAAAGATCTTTACCAACTTAGCAAAGCAGACTGTAATAAGGTTTACTGACGTAAATAGCTCATCTGAAATTGGTATCTTCGGTTGCTTTTGCACAGTAGAGAAGATTTTTGTACAGATGATACAAGAGAAATGAAAGAGGCTATCATTTGGCAGTCTGTTTCACTGTTTGAGCTCCCATAGAATGCTAATTTTGGCCAAAATCGTTGCGCGTCGAGTTGAGTTTAGCTCGGGAAATCTAAGTGAAGACTGATTTGCACGACTGTCGTTCGTTTTCGTATCCCAAGTCTTGTTTAAAGTTTCATACATTAGATAATTTAAAATGACCCTCAACCTGCCTCTTCTTCCCATCTTCTTCCCCGTCGTCTTCATCATATCCCCGTAATAATTTTCCTATTGATTCACCTATCAGTCCTTGTTATCTTTAGTCCGTCATCAACAGAGAAACAGAAAAATTAGTTGACTGAACACAAATGGTGATATCTGATTCCCTAAAAAAGGATTCCCTATTAGAATCTTAGAAAAAATCTAGTTTTTAGCGGACAATTCCTTTTTAGAAAAAGAGAGCGCAATGCTCCAAGCTTTTTTATTCGGTATTTAGTTCTGAGATTAAAATGATAATTAGAAAAATGTGTGAAGTTTTCCTCTTGCTGGCATCGTATTGAAGACGACATGATCGAAATTGTTTGATTTTTATTATTTTCATTCCCGCAACTACTATTTTTTTGCTGTGATGTTGGAGAGACATTTTTTTTTAAACTGAAAACCTCGTCACATTTTGCATTATTTGGTTAACTAAACACCAAGTTTTTGAGCTCAGACACCGGATTCAGAACGTCTTGCAACCGGCGTTAATTAACACAATGAATTTTATAGAAAGCAAAATCTGCGTGTAGTATTATTATCAAAGAATTATCTCTAAACCGTCACCAGACATTTTAGCCTGTTAAAAGATCCAGGAAAGCTGTCGTTTCTGTCACTTAACTGTATAACTGGAACACATTATTTTTAACCAGTTAGTTACATTTTTTCTTGATACCCTCGAAAGTTGTCTACTTTTTCATCTTAGCTTCCTTTTAAACAGTATTTAAAATCTCCTTTTTAAGAGGAATACTCCAACAAAAGATAAATACATTAAAATACATTTGAACGAGTTAAAAGCGCAGCTTCTGAAACCATCGAAAGCTTTTCACTCTCTCCCTGATCCACAAACAATAGTCAATCTTATTTGTATTTTATTCGTAACTTATTGGTCCTTGACACGCCTCATACACATTACCTCGTTACATATGTAAATATTGCTTCTTCATACACTTGATACTTATCTTACCGCCGATAATGAACGACAAATTTAGATTGTAAAGCGTTTTACTAAACACCATTATGGATGTACAGCTGAGTTCTTTATGTAGATAGGAGTGAAAACTCCTTGGAAATGACGCTCTAAAGAAGTACACTGATGACAAGAATCAGTAACGTGGCTGGCATAGCTGTGCTCATTGAAGGATCGACGATGGTGGGGTTTATCTTTCTTTATACTATGCTGTTTTGCTTCGTCAATACTCACCAATATGTAAATCAGAAAAAAGAAGAACGGATCTTATCGAGACACCTGCACGGGACCCGAAATGTGAACCCTACTTATTCATCAAACTTGAAGCTTGCAGCGTTTAACGTGCAGACGTTCGGCATACGAAAAATGAATTATCCTGGAGTGCCTGCAGTTCTTGTTAAGGTAGGTTGCGTTATAAGCCAATTTATAAGCTGGAATAGTCATTAAACACCAAGATTTCGGGTGTTCTTCGGTATAAGAACCTGTGAACTTTTTCTTCGTTACGCACCTTTTGTTTTTCTAGGTTCTTTTGTGTTGACCTCTTTGATATCTTTCTTCTACGTCACCATTGAATTAAACAGGTTCCTACACTGAGGATGAGGCAAGATGTCTTAAACTTGCAATCGAATTTCTAATTTGCTAACGACGCGACGATCCTTTAAGTTCCCGGGCTCACTGAAGCTCGACTCTCATTTTTTTCGCAGAATTTAAACGATATTAGTGATTAAAGATAGGCTTTAGTGTTGAGCAAGCGTGAGTTTGGGAATTATGCTTTATCGACCTAGCGTGAGTTTAGATCAGGCGGGATATTTGCCAATTCCAATTCAGAAAGGTGAGTGTGGGCAAAAAATATATCGAGAGGAAAAAAAAGGAAGACCGGGGCGTGGTCGAGGGAACCTGTTCCCTGACCTCCTCTCACCCTCTTCCTCTTTTTCCGCTCCGCTCTCCATTGCGCAGCACTCGCCTGGAGCAGGCTACCTCGTTTTTCGTCTCGGCCCATAAAAAAACACAAAAAAAGGTCAATATCCAGTTATCTAATCTCGTACCCAGATCTCTCTCTGTTTTACCTTGGCCGTGGGAGATCTGGGTACAAGATTACCAGCTATCTTGACTGAACAAGTTTGGTAAATCATAAAGGATCTCTAATAGAAAAAGAGAACTTTTCCTTGCGAAACAAACGCGGGAAAGCCAAAGCGGGCAAAAAGGCCCATCTTGCCTGCTCGGGTAGCCAATCAGAACAAAGGATTCGCTTCATCTTAACTTTAATGAATTATTAATACATTTTACAAGGAGTGATTCTTTTCAGACTTGGTACTTTAGTTGGGAAATTTTTGTACCAGTTATAATGGCTTACCTGTCCTTAAATTACAATGCTATTCAACTAGTATGTTTTACCTTTTATTCATTACCTACTTATTTAGTAGCTATTAGTTTCCTTGGTTCTATTGTGTTAACTTGCTTGTTTTTGTTCTACCTAAGAATATTACAGGGGCGTAGTAAGCTCATAGACCTGTAGGCCCGGGCCTACAAATTTTTTTTTTTTGGTTTGATCACTTTACCAGGTTTACCACTTGTAATAAATGATGCATTGTCAGGGTGAGCTAAAAAGCCTCAGAGGTCAAAGTGTTGGTGAGGTCAGTGCGTACTAGTCATGCATGCAATTTTCAGGATTTGTGTAAATGAATGAGTCAGCCATGCCTCTCACTAGTTGAAAGGCTGGCTACGCCCCTGCTGAGGGTGAATAATTATTTAATATAAGTAATATTAATTTTCTATTATTTTATATTGTGCAAATTAATGTCCATATGCACATAACAATATTTTAATTAAACAATAATCAAATTCTATGTAGAATTAGTAAAATCCAACTAGTGGTCTATTATCAATGCTGCATTCTGATTGATTAAGCTACTACGGGGCTATATGTTATAGCCCACTAGTAGCAAAAAGGGCCGGGCTTTGATAAAACCAATCAATGGCGGCTGTAGTGCGTTTTGCTAGCTAACGTTTTGTCTCGCTATTCTTGACCAACTGGTTGGATTTTACTAAATGGCTCATGGCTTCTAAGTCAATGGCCCATTTGGCCTTTGGCCTCATGGACTATTGACTCAGAGCCCATTCGGGCTCAAGGAAAAATTGTTAACTTTAAAATAACTGAAGGTGATAAGTAACAATTAAAATGAAACTGTATAAGCTATTGCAATTAAGTTGAACCAATACTGTAGTGAAATTTTCTAAAATTACACATATTTACAGTAAAGTTAATACATACAACACAATTTATTCTAGAAACTAATATAACTATTACTACGATTTCAAATAATTAAGTTTTTCCAACATTTGTTCGGCCTTAAGACCATTACATCACCTGTTGATAACTGCCTACACAACATGGTCTGCTCATGTACAGTGTAGAGGAAAAAAACTTGTTTTGCAGCATGTTACAATATTATTGCACTTTTAACTTCAGTTTGCTTGAAATATTGCAAACTTTTTATGTGTTTGGAGCACTTCCTGACCCAGCTGTAAGAGGGTATTTTGCTTTTGCAAACTGTCGACTTGCATTATCAGTTTAATCAAGGAAGATGACTCGTTCAAATCTTTAACTTGTTGAAAACCCTGAGGCATTATTTCATTATGACAGTGAATGAGATATCACAGAAAAAAGCACACTGGCTGGATATTTAAACATTATTGCACTTGGTTCACTTAAATTGCAATTACCACTGCAACGATCATATCTTCAGTTAAAATATTTTGTATTTCCGCAGTTCACATCATCTTCATCTTTCAATCCTTTCATGGGTTAAGGTGACTCGACCCAGTTTTTTTTCGGGGTACCATCCTACTTTGGAGCTCTCTGGTATCCCCACATTTACTTTAATTGTAAGTCTAACACATAGAATGGATAACATATAGATCAATCTACAATATAACATAAAATGTTTGGCGATCGGAGTAAATGTCACGTGGTTATAATGCCATGCCCCTTTGAGGTCTGAGTCGAAAATCTGCTGTTACCGGCATTTTTTCGTGAAAATCTCTCTGCTACACATAGTGCGCATTAGTGCCTTGCGCTGAACAGAGTTTCACCAAAATCGCAAAGACCCAATTTGAGAAATTCAGCAGTTTCCAAATTTAGGTCATCATTTATGCGAAAATGGTAAGCAAACTTTACACCGATTATATCTTATAAACTATGAGACTGATCTCTTTATTTTGGGCATCCTTATAACGGATGGGTCCTTGCAAGTCAGCAAAACGCTTTAGGGCCTTGTAAATGCGCGCGATTTCGAGCAAAGCAAACATATAGAAATTATAGTTTTCGCTATTTGTTGACGTTTGTCAGCGTTTAAGAGTCCTTCTCACGAAAAAAGCATTTTCTTAAAAATTCGTAGTTTTTTTGCTTCAAATTTTTTCAGGGCCACAATTGATTAACTAACTACCCGGACTCTGAATTTCATGGCCATTGAAAAACTGTGACATTATCTTCTATAAGCCCAAAATTGAGTAAATATTGAAGATTTTTAGCGTTTTGGCTGAGTTTGTGCTTTGGGAGTTGTCTATTGTTTCTAGTCTGTCATTATACAGCATTCTTGTTCAGCACGCGTGCAATGACCACGCTTGGCTGACTTCCGAATGCTCATCGAGATACTCCCGTCACGAGTTGGTTTAATTATTGGCTTGCATTAAACCTATGAAAAAATGATATTTTTTAATAGTAAGTAGATTTAGTGTGTAGCACTTCTTGATTTTTTTGCAAAGGCACAAGAAGCACGACAATTGATTAAAAATTGTGAGTTAAACCTCTATGTATCACGCGATGGCCTGTCTCACAGTACCAAAATTATAATATCTCGGTGAGCATTCAGAAGTCAGCCAAGCGCGGTCATTGCACGCGTGCTGAACAAGAATGTTATATCATGACAGACTAGAAACAATAGACAACTCCCAAAGCACAAACTCAGCCAAAACGCTAAAAATCTTCAATGTTTACGCGAGTTTGGGCTTATAGAAGATAATGTCACAGTTTTTCAATGACCTTGAAATTCAGAGTCCAGGTAGTTAGTTAATCAATTGTGGCCCTGAAAAAATTTGAAGGAAAAAAAACTACAAATTGTTAAGAAAATGCTTTTTTCGTGAGAAGGACTGTTAGCGAAAACTATAATTTCTATATGTTTGCTTTGCTCGAAATCGCGTGCATCTACAAGGCCCTAAAGCGTTTTGCTGACTTGCAAGGACCCATCTGTTATAAGGATGCCAAAAATAAAGAGATCAGTCTCATAGTTTATAAGATATAATCCGTGTAAAGTTTGCTTACCATTTTCGCATAAATTATGACCTAAATTTGGAAACCGCTGAATTTCTCGAATTGGGTCTTTGCGATTTTGGTGAAACTCTGTTCAGCGCAAGGCACTAATGCGCACTATGTGTAGCAGAGAGATTTTCACGAAAAAATGCCGGTAACAGCAGATTTTTGACTCAGACCTCAAAGGGGCGTGGCATTATAACCACGTGACATTTACTTCGATCGCCAAACATTTTATGTTATATTGTAGATTGATCTATATGTTATCCATTCTATGTGTTAGACTTACGATAAAAGTAAAGGTGGGGATACCAGAGAGCTTCAAAGTAGGATGGTACCCCCCCCAAAAAACTGGGTCGAGTCACCTTAAGATGAACTCAACAAATTGGCCTGCTCCCAATGTATGGGTCTTCATAGCTCAAGTTGTCAATGTCTAGAAATATAAGACATGTTCCCACAGGATTTAAAGTTTATGTTGCTTAGAATACACCTGCCAACCATCACCCCTTAGCTATGATTCTCACACCTGTAGACCAAAGACTTCAATCTCACATCCATACACTCTCACATGCAGACCATAAAAATAGTGAAAAATTTGAGGTCTTCCAGCTTTAACTGACACATTTTAGACATTGGGGAATAGTCATTTTTTTGAGAACTTCAAAACTCTTCAAAAATCTTTCGCGAGTCTTTAAAAGGTCCTCTGTGAAAAATCCTAGCACCTGGAATTGGATAAAAATCTCACAACCTTGACTCAAGTCAATAAGTTGGCAGGTATATGCTAACAATGTGGTATGTCAATAACTCTTTGGTTGTTTTGGGTCCATATGGACCCATGCATATTATCCTTTCTATACCCTTAGTGTTGGAAACCTCTTTCGAACCATTACCATGCTAACTGGTGGAAAAACTGTTGAAAAAGGAAGATCTGGTTAAAATTTATTTTTTCTCTGCTACTAATTGGCCATCAGCAAAGGTTCAGAAGTGATAAAAGCATGGATTAGTGTCTCTCTCAGTTTCAGGACTCAAAATTACCTAGTTGTGGTGGTTGTGCACAACCAGAACCACAACCTCTTCAAATGTATCAAGAAACGTGCCACACGTTTTTTCAAGTGGTATTTTGGAAACTTTGATTTTAATTTTGCGGTATTGCAGTATCATCTGGCCACGTCATATGTGGTTTTTCATCCTTTTTGCTAACCCTATTCGGTAAGAGAAGATCCTTTCATGGCATTGTGGTACCATTTATTTGTGCTCTCCTGTCTAAACAGGTCAGTACATTGTGCAACACAAAACACAGTAAATTAAGAGCTATACAGTTAAATAAAAGTTAGACTTCATGGTATATGATTAAACAATTTCCAACAGTAAGTAATCTATGATGAAATTGGCAGAGGATTCAATGACTGGGCTTTTCAGTCATTGTACCAATCTATTCAGAGTCTTCTCATCTTTTCTCGCAATGTCTGAGTTTGATTGCTTGTGCACACATGCTTGAGATTAACACGCGAGATGGATACAACTTTAAGTAAGCATGAACAATCATAAATGCAGTATTTCATCAATTTTCGACATGTGCAATATTTTGGTATTTGTCAATTTCTCTTACCGTATTTCAGTATTGGGTACCCTCCAATGCCCCCTCTCTGTTGTCTAGTCAAACTCCCAAGTTCTTGGCCAAAGTTTCTGCAGCTAAAAATTTAAATGTTCTGAGAGCCAACAGATATATGTAAATCTTTGCTTACATTTTTTGCCTCATTAACATATGCTTATCACTATCTGATGTTGCTTATTAAATAAAAACTCTGAATATTGAAAGGGCATAACAGTTTCAGTTATCTCTGAAAATTTGAGCCCAATACACCAAATGATCTCAGAGAAATTCCCATCTAAAAACTCAAAATTTTACAGAGAATGTATGGCTCATCAACTTTAGCAATTTTGCAGTTTTTGATGGATGATATTTCCTTCAATATTGCTTGCAAAGAACTGAAAATTGCACAAATTGCTCAACTTAATCAGCTCTTTCAACTTCTGCATTTATTTCATATTTAAGGCCATGCTGATCAGGAAAAATGTAAACAATGATGTCAGCAAAGATTTGTTGACTTCTTCCTGTTGTGAGGAATTCCGTTTTTTCACTGTCCACAAAAAGTCAATCCCAGGACATAGTTCTATTTCCTTTAAGAAATCTTTGATAGATGTTAATGATGGATCACGTAAAAACTCAACAACCAGATGACCTGGCATCACATTGCCATAACCAAACTGACAATGTGTCTCATTTAAGGCATCATACATTTTTACTGACAGTGATTTCCAGAACTGATCCTTTGAATCAGATGCACAGTTCGTTTGCAATGTAGAACGCTCTTCTTCTAAAGTGCTGAGCTCCTCTAAAGTCAGAATTTCTTTCTTGTGCTTTTGAGCTACCACACCAACCACTTTAATATCGTCATCAATTCTGCGTAACACTGGGCTACCTGAATTACCAGGATTCACAACACAATTTAATACTATTAAAGGTTCACGCCCATAACGTTCCACAAAGCCAGAGATAAAACCCTTGACAAAGAGTGCATTTCTGCCTGTATGAGTTAATGGATAACCAAAAGAAAAAACTGACAAGCTTGGCCACAGTGCTTCTTCAGACAATGCAAGTGGACAAATTCCATGTTGCTTTAAATTCAGACCAGGGCAATAGAGTAATGCCAAGTCATTGACTGCATCACCATGAACCACCACACAAGGCAATTCACCAGTGGTTTTGTTCACAATACGAATCTCTAAGGTTTCTTCACTCATAGCTTGTTCAATGACATGGTTATTGGTTATTACAAAGCTATCAGCAATCACAAACCCAGAACCGTGGTGGATTTCCTCAGGCTCGAAATCTTGTTGGGTGAGTTGGAGAGGCCTTTCAAAAATAGGGTACCTTTCCTTCGAAACACTACTGACTAGACTTTTCCCAGCGTTAATTACTTCTCGGAATATGAAATTGTGCAGTATGAATGAACGGAAAAAACGAAGTCTTGGATGTCCTAGATCGCTTCGTTCACCTAGTCCTTCAAGCAGTCGCACAATGTCGATACAGCACCCAGGCAAAGATTTAAGTTGGGAGAGCAGATGTTCTCTTTCGATGTCGACAATGCGTCTGAACACCGCTGTCAATGAAGACAAATCAATAACTTCGCATTTCTCAGCTTTAGCCATCACAATGTGATTCAACAAATAATTTATGAACTGCAAATAAATCCGCATTAAGGCAATACAGGCTTTGACAAATTCGTCTCTTTCGTCTACATGAGGACCACTACTACGACAGAATCCCTCAGCCATTTCGAGTGAGCTAGAGAACCCATCACGAAGTTCTCTTAAAGTCCCTAAACACAGCCAACTATATCTGTTGATCGTAACCTTCACGCAAGCATTATTACACTTCAGATACTCACTGTAAGACAATTCGTTTCCCTCCATTTGGATACCTCTTCCGCAAAAATGGTGCAATAGGCAGGTAACCAAGCCTTCAATACGCCTGCCTCCTCCCCAGCAGTCGCTCAATGCAAAGCTAAAAGAAAGTGGGAAATGTAGGAAATGGCTGAACATGGGTGACGCGCAAGAAGTCTGTATCTCTCTTTTTTTCTCCCTCCTAGTTAAGTTAGTCATTATTGGGCTGCCCTTCGGGCAAAGCTCAATTGAAAAATGGAGGCCGTCTCGTCTGTGCGGGAAAAAAGACAAAATGGCGGACGGATCAGGTTTCCCGTCCCCCCTCCTCTGCGTTGTTACTGATCTTCTGATTTTTGAGGGAAAGAGGTGGGTAATTTCTGATATAATCGTGGTAAGGGAAGACCAGGGAAGAGAAATAATATTCTTGTTATCTTTCTTATGGCCTAATGAATTGAATCCCGATCGTTATCTGCATTCAACGCGAATAATGACTGGTGTTCGGAGTTGCCGTGTCAAAGATTTGCCGGTGATATAATCAATTCAAAAAAATAATAATGCAAGAACGAATACAAACTTCAGCTTCAGTTGTCGGGTCTTAGCAAATAATTTCTTCCTTCAAGTCCTTTGGAAGAGGACAAACAGAAACGATTCAAGGACAAGTAGTTTATTTATTTATTTATTTATTTATTTACATTCTTGCAGAAAGGCAATCAAGCGTGAAGCATGCGTTCATGCAAATATTTCTCTTGGGTCATTTGGCATTTATGGATCTTTATGTCACGGTTGTGAAGAAGTTCCATGAACTTCAATAACGCTATCTACTTTAGCCAACATCTGGAAAATACGAGGAAGAAGAGGATTAAATTTTTAATACACAAGAGTTGCAGGACCATCAGTCTGGACTAAGAGCCATGTCCTGTTATGATCTCTTGATCTGGACCGATAGCTCTACTTTCCTGTTATGTTATGTCACGGAAAAAATTGTCACGCAAGCCGGCAGACCAATGTACTCCCATTTATGGATGGGGTTCTTGTTTAGTACCCTGTTCCAGGCTCTCACATAGTAGGGATTACGCGTAAGTGAAAGGTACGCGAAAATATCAGCGCGTGATAAGTTTCTTCACGTTTTATTTTCGTATTCATGCTTTCTCAATTTCGCAGACCCGATTAGCTCGGAGCTTGGAAGAGGCCAATTATTGAGGAAAGCGGGGGCACTGAGTAATGGCTCCCCAATCGCGCTTCACTTGGCTCCAGCACACTGCTTTAAAAGTACGCAATTCCCCACTTAGCCTAGCTCGGGAAAGCCCGTGGAGGAAGGTACGGACACCACGGACGGGTCCATATTGCGTGCAGCTAAATGATCCCTGGTGACAAACTCCCACTCTGAACGGACCCTCACTGTTATTAAACTATTTCCAGTTTTAAACATTGAAAAATGTATTTTCTTTGCATTTTACCTATATTTCCAAGTTTTAGGTCCAGTGACAGGGGATTCTCATTATTTTCTAATTAGCCCCCGATGGAGGTTTAATTGCAAACCAAACCATTTTTTTTTTGAATATATGGGCTCCTGCTATATCCTTGTTTCCTTTTTGCAAGACAAAGTGTTTCATCACCTATCCAGACTACATTTTTTTTCCGTTTTGCCATGATTTTGCAGATTATTCTTCGATATGACGTCATTCTCATTCAGGAAATTCGTGATATCTCAGGAAACAAGGGAAAAGCCCTGGGGACGAGGTTGCTCAGGAAAAGCAATTGTGAACTTACTGTCTTTAGTAAACAAGTGAGTGTCGGTGTATACTAATGAAGGTAGCCCTCGTTCGCTAGAAAAATAAGTAGAGTATCTCTAAGTAGAGGGTGGAAAGTAGAGAGATACTGGAAAGGAGAGAAAGACTAGACTGCAAAGTGGAGATAGAGTAATTGGACCGAAGGATTGGTCAGGCTTTACTTTTGGTCGCGCGCTATTGAGTTGAGCCGTGACGTGCCTCGACTGTAAGCTAGTTCCTGCCTCGTTCTCAATCGTCCTTGGTGATCTCGGATGTGAGGTAGCCTGTCAAGTTTGTCGAACGAGTTTGGTTCCAACCAAACCTCCTCCGCATACTCAGATAGGGCGAACTGGCGTGAAACCTAGTGCGGTTTAGTTCCAGTCCATCATCAGAAATACCAAAATTTACACGAGGAACGGGAACGAGGTTGGTCTATTCCATACAAGGGTCAGAGGGACTAATTCTGGACCTCTCCCTTGTTGTTTATTTCCTTTCTCCCGCACCGCTCTTTCCTCCGCAGAGGCTCCCACGGGGTATCCCAATAAAAATAGCAGTAATGGAAAAATTGGAGTCGCGCGGGGGAAGAAGGGAAGAGAGAAGAGACGGGAGCCTTTCGTATATCTTTCCCCTTCCCATCGTTCCCCGCGCGCTTTCTTTTCCTCTCTCCCCAGCCTCCCTACGACACAAAGAGGCCTTTGCGGAGGAGAGAGCTTGTACCGCCTTTCTCATCGTGGCCTTTATTCTAGTTGTGTTTAAGTGGCCTCGGGTTGCTGTAGTCAGCCCAGTTCTTAAAAAGAAGACAAATTTTAAGCAGTTTTCTTGACTGTAAAATGTAACTATAAAAAATATATATAAAATACACTGTCGAGCGTTTACTCCGAAATCCGGATATTTTGGCAGAAATCCGATTATATTCATAACAATGTATGAAAAAGTAAGCGCACTCGTGAATTAACACTAATCGGCCTTTAGAAACTGAGCCCTGACCACTATCAGACTCTATGCTCTTCGATCGTGATGCTGTTTTAGGTTTTTTTCACGAGATTATTTTGTTTGATTACTGTTGTTTTTTTATACATATTACAGAGCATCATCAAGAGGCCAATATGACCTGCAAATAAGCCCACGGTTAGGAAGAACCTCCATCAAGGAGCAATACGCGTTTTTGTACAGGTGATGAGTGGATAGTTTCTCTCCTAAATACTATTTTCTTTATAGACGTATCTTATGTGCCAAAAAACTCTCAGCAAGCTCTCGGATGGCGATCAGAGGGTATTAGGATTTCCATTGAATAAATAGTAATGGCGGATGACGATGCATGTGTCAATTTAATCAGGAACGGTGAAGCCACACGTTTTACAAAAAAACAAAGACTTTAATGCTAAGACGAGACTCTCTTCAGCCTCCCCAATTCAAGTCGCTAGCTATAGGCAGCCCCCACCCCCCTTCCCCCCCCCCCCCCCCGCGATCGACCCCTCTCAAGGGGTAAACCAGGTTCCGCCATCTCTCTTATTGGACCGAGTATTTCAACTTCATTTTCAGTTCCTGGACCATTCTCTTCTCCTCAATTACAAGTATATACCACGCGGAACAATATTTTCAAAATAATTTGTAGCTGTATTTCATGATCAGAACATGAGCGAAAGATGCTCAATTTTATATAAGTAGTATACTGGCGAAGATAAGCAGGCTGTTTAAGAGATCTTAACGTTTTCAGTGGTTTTCCTTTTCCGCCCATAGGAGAGACGTTTTATCAGTTAAAAATTCTTACGTTTACGATGATGGCCAGGAGAGCGAAAAGAGCGACACATTTGAAAGGGAGCCATTCATTGTCCACTTCAAGTCGACTCTGACAAGTAAGTGATGGTCTCGTTTTATTAATGGTCCCATGAGTTATTTATTTATCTTATTAATCACTTCCACCATATGGTGCGGAACACACAACAGAGTAAGGCTCCAATTTAAGTGTGTCCTTGCAGATAACCCACTCAGCCCAGGAGAGGTTGGCCGCACCACCGGGGTCTACGTCCCCTACTCTTTTCGAACAGTGATGTGGGTTCTTTTACGTCCCACAAGAACCAGATAAGTGTAAGTGCTGTGAGACGGGACCTACGGGTTTTTCGTCCTTATCCGAGATGCAGATGTCATTGCAAAGGCAGCACTTTCTCCTCAGTTATTTTAAAGACCCTGAGTTTTGGTCTGGCCAGGGTTTGAACCCGCGACCTCACGCTCAGCAGACCGGCGCTCTCACAACTTATCTAACCGGCGGAGGTTAAGTTAATTCTGGGATATATACCTGAAATTTTTTCTGTATATCGTAGGTCACAAAATGAAGTCGGAAATAGTATTTGTAGTCTTTATGAAAAGCATTGTTCACTGACAAGATTTTCGATGCAGACACCTGCTATGTTCGGCACCTTGTCTTTCGGAAAAAAATGTCGTAGATGACCCCTCTGTAGCTATGCCCCTGACCAGAAACCAGAAAAGTTGACAGAAAGATATTGGTCACGAAGTACCTGCAAAGTGAGGTTTATGTTAGTCTAGGTACAAAACGAAAAGAAGGAAGTAATCTTTTTTTCCCCAGTAAATTTCAGTACTCTATACAGCCTGGTTTTCGCTAGCGCATAAGCATAAACATAAGCATAAGAAAAACGGACAAGTTCGTTCTTCTTGTGCTTGTGCTTGTTCTTAGCTTACGTCGTAGCTTTGACTAGTGAAAACTGGGTTGACATAAGCGCAAGCATAAGCACAAGACCGTGGACTAATCATAGGTCACTTTGACCCAGACCTCATGCTAATATCAAAAGCAATATGGTGGACGCTTCGTCCGCCATCTGGTTTATCATCGGGTTGAAGAAAGCTGGTATTGAAAATTGAGTCAAATATGCCGTTCTGCGCGTGCGTATGTCCTTATGGGTATGCTTATGCGCTAGTGAAAACCAGGCTTACCCCAGCTCAACGACCAGCTCAACCCAATTACGGCGACAAGTTGCACTCCTCGGCATACCCATCATTTCTGATAGAAGGGAAATCGTTGTTGCAAACCATTTACTCACAATCTCCCAACGTCCCTGCCTATCCGGGGAATATTGTCAATGTTGAAGGTGACATTGCAAACATAATTCTCAGTTAAAAACTAATTTTACAAATGTCGTTCAAAACTAAATGCGCGGAATTTCTTTCCATTCCAGATTTCAGGGATTTTGTCCTTGTTGCCACACACTTCTCCATCTAAAGCCCCTCAGGAAATCAACTAGCTCGCCAATGTATATGACGACGTCATCAAGAGGCTCAGTTCCGCTAGGAACAAAACGGTAGCTCTACAATTAAAATGGCCGTCTCCGTCAAAAAAGATCGTTGAGATGCAGAAATTTGCTACCATAGAAACGTGACGTCACACTTCTCTTTAAGTTGACTTTTTCCCCTTCTGTATTTTATTACATCATGTGACAATATCAGGAGATTTAATCCTTTTCTTGCTAGTCGTAAAAATTGCATCCCAGCATGATTATGTTCAATTTTGAAAGGTATACCTCTCTAAAACTTTGTTTAATGATCTTTACCAACTTAGCAAAGCAGACTGTAGTAAGGTTTACTGACGTAAATAGCTAATCTAAAATTGGTATCTTCGGTTTCCTTTTTAATTGCATAGTGGAGACGATTTTTGTACAGATGATACGGGAGAAAATATAAGAGGATATCACTTGGCAGTCTGTTTTACTGGTTTAGCTTCCATAGAATGTCATTTTTGGCCAAAATCATTGCGCTTCGAGTTTATTTTAGATCGAGAAATTTATTTTAAGTTCTAGCTGGACAAAGTGCACTAAATGAGTGAAGACTGATTTGCACAACTATCGTTAGTTATTGTATCCCAAGGCTTGTTTAAAGCTCCATACATTAGATATTAATGATCCTCAACCTGCCACCTTCGTCAACATCCTCATTCCCCCTCATTTCTTTCCATCTTCCCCGTCATCTTCATTATCTCCCGTAATAATTACCGTTTGATTCACCTATCCGCAATCCTTGTTATCTTTAGTCAGTCTTCAACAGAGAAAGAGAAAAATTAGTTGACTGAACACGAATGGTGATACCTCATTCTGTTTCTCTAAAAAAGAAGTTACATATAAGTATCTTAGAACAAAAATTGGTTTTTAGGGGACAATTCCTTCTTTAGAAAAAGAAAGCGCAATACTCCAAGTTTTTTGATTAGGTATTAGTTTAGTTTTTGAGATTGAAATGATAACCAGAAAATGTGTGAAGTTTTCCTCTTGCTAGCATCTTACTGAGGACGACATCGTCGAAGTTGTTTGATTTTTATTTCTTGCGTCCAAATTTCCGAATAAATATTTTTTTCTGTAATGTCAGAGAGATATTTGGTTTAAAACTGGAAATTTCAGTCGTCATATTTTGCATTATTTGGTAAGGTTTACTAAAAAACAACAACTTCTTGCAACCGGCGTTAATTAACAGAATGAATTTCAAAAGAAGACTCTTTTAAGAATCTGCGTATTGTATTATTATAGAAGAATTAAAATACTAAACCGTCTCCAGCGACACAGCTGCGAATGAAATACATTGTAACCTGTTAAAGTGGCCCCGAAAGCTGTCGTTCTGCCAGCTCAGCCTAGTTTGAACATATTTTAATCAGTTATTGCATTTCTTCTTGAAGCCCTCGAAAGTTGTCTACTTTTTAATCTTAGCTTCCTTTTTAAACAGTAAATAAAATATCCCTTTTAGGAGAAATACTCCAAAAAAGATAAATACATTGAAATACGTTTGAACTAGTTAATAGCGTCACTTCTGAGACTCTCGAAAGCTTTCTTCACTCTCCCACTGATCCTCAAACATTAGCCATCATTGTTTGTATTTTATTCATGTTTTATTGGTCTCTGACACGCTTCATACACATTACTTCGTTAAATATTGGTTCTTCATACACTTGATACTTAGCTTAGCTTACAGCTGATAATGAACTGCAAACTTACTTGTAGAATTTAAATGAATGCAAATGATATCAAGTCGACTGTAACCCAAGCGTTTTACTATTAAAACACTATTGGTGGACAGCTGAGTTCCTTATGTACATAGGAGTGAATATTCCTTGCAAATGACGTTCGAAGGGATTACACTGATTGGATTCATTACTAGCTTGACAAGTGATGACAGGAAACAGTAACGTGGCACAGCTGTACTCGAAGGATCGATGATTCGAGATGATAATAATGGAGTTTATCATTCTTTATACTTCTATGCTGTTCTGCTTCGTCAATACTCACCAATATGTAAATCACAACCTCCAAAATGAGCAATGTTATCAGAGACAAGACGAACGGATTTTGTCGAGACGCCATCTCGGGACCGGAAAGAGGAACCCTTCTTATTCATCAAACTTGAAGCTTGCAGCGTTCAACGTACAGACGTTCGGAAGACGAAAAATGAATTCTCCTGGTGTACCTACAATTCTTGTTAAGGTAGGTTGCGATATAAGCTGAAATAGCCATAACCAAGATTTCTTAAGCCTGCAGTCGAATTTCTAATTTTCAAACGAGTACTAGAACTCCCTTGAAGATCTAATTCCCACAACGTGACGATACTTAATATAGTCCGCCTAATTTCGACTCACTGAAGCAGAATTCTCGCTGCTTCTTCGCCGAGTTTTAACGACATTCATTATAATACATAGGCGTTGGCGTTGACCAAGCATGAGTTTGAAAGATATGCGTCATTGACCAAGCGTGCGTCAAGATCTAATGTAATATTAAGCCTTTTCAAGGCGTTCAGATAGGATGAGAGCGTGGGTGAAAAATAGACCGAGGGGAGAAAAGAGGGGGAGAGTGGGGTGTGGCCAAGGGAACTTGTTCCCTGTCCTTCCTTCCCCCTCTTCCTTGTTTATCCCTCCGCTCTCCATTATTGCGTCACACTTCACTACCTGACCTAGCTGGATCGTTTTTCGTCTCGGCCCATAAGAGCGCCCAAAATCCAGCCATCTTGACTAAACAGGCTTGGCCAATGAAGCTTTGAACTTTCTCTTGCGGGACCAAAGCGGGACATCCCGAGCGGGCAAGTTAGGCCCATCTTACCCGCTCGGGTAGCCAATCACAAAACACAGGATTCGTTTCATCTTGCCCGCTCGCAGATTCAGCCATATCATATGCCAAATAATCACTAAGTTCTTTTTTCTCTTTGCATTTTGGGGTTTACGGAGGTACAGACTAACAAGCTAGACTTTCAATTTCAATTTCTTTACTCAAGAGCCATGGCTCTTGCTTTACTGTACTATAAGAAATTTGGTTTACCATTGTATAAGAACCTGCTCCTGATAAGAACTTGTGATGTCTTTCTTCATTTGGTAGCTATTAGTCTCCTAGGTTGTATACTTTTGTGTTTCCTTATTTTTTGAAGAGCATTACTGGTTCTTACACTAAGGGTGAAAAATTTAATGTAGTAATACAAATTTTTATTCTTACTTATTCAAAATGTTTCTCCGTCTCTGATTGGCTTAAATCCCCTGGCTAATTTTTCATAACCAGCTGGCTTTTACCAGTTAATATGAAAGACATTTGTGAATAATCAGTAAAATGATGTCAGTGGTATTGGGACAGGACAGAAACCGAAAAGCCCCGAGGACAAGCTTGCATTAGCTCAGCTGTTTTGTAAAACTTCACACATTATGCAAAGTTCTGCCCAAAGGAATAGCAAGAACAGCAAAAAAATGCAACCAGGAGCCGATTCAACACAATGGATAACAACTACTAACTGAAAATTTTTGCTAGACTCAGCATACCTTTATATCCTGAATCGTGGCAGGTGCAAAAATTTTCCTCCCTTTTTCCCTTTCTCCCAATCCCCCTCCCTTTTCCCCTTCCTCCCAATCCCCCTCCCTTTTTCCTTTTTCCCAATCCCCCTCCCTTTTCCCCTTCATCCCAATCCCCCTCCCTTTACCCCCTCCTCCCAGTCTCCTCCCTTTTCCCCTTCTGCCCAATCCCCCTCCCTTTTCCTTGTCTCCCAATCCCCCTCCCTTTACCCCTTCCTCTCAATCTCCCCCTTTTCCCCTTGCTCCCAATCCCCCTCCCATTTCCCCCTCTTCCCAATCCCCTACCTCGTGGGTAGGAGAGAACCCTGGGTATGAGGTACAGATCAAATGAGGAATGAGAACAAGGTACAGATCAATTGAAGATGGGAACTTGACATCGATCAAGGAAAAGCATGTTTAAGCTTGTTTTTAAAGTTAGAATGAGTAATAAAATAATTTTTGGATTCGGCTTTTGTACTATAAAGAAGCACAAAGATTAAATGAATGGTTTGCGCAAATGAACTGCACTTAATTACAGGTGTGTTTTTATTAAATGAAAATTACTAGTCCAAGTACAGATCCTAATCTATCTTGGAAGCTAATTCTACAATTTTGTCACCACAACGCTAAAAGACCTGTTTTGTAACTATAGAAACCACTGCAAAGAATGTACATGCAATAGTTAGATTATGTGGCAACATTTGCTCTCCAAGGTCGGGTTGCAAAAAAACATCTAAAATATTAAGGGAACTCACAACTATTATTTCAAAACAATAGGTTATTGTTCCAGAACAAAAGTTAAGAGGCCTCTCATGTTAAGAAGGTTTTATGCAACCTGGCCCAGGCCTCAGCTGTTCAAGGGGTGGACAACACTAACAAATGGATAAATATCAACTGGATACTGCAATTTAGTTTTCCTAATACCTATCTGCTGGACAGTGATTTACCAGGTGGATAGTGCTATCCAAAGGTTGAACAACCAGGCTCTGGATTAGAAGGCATGTTCCTGCAAAAGCAGATGCCTCTTTTGTCTTACTTTACTGGATTCCTAATTCTTTGAAGTATCTGTTACTGATAATAAACCTGCCCACCCTTGCCCTTTAGTTAAACGTCACACACTTTCACATCAAACACTTCAACCTCAGAGTGACACACCTATTAAACTAATCAAGTCCTCCACTGAGGGTGCCACTGTGTATCCCAATAAAATCAGCAAGCGTGCGGGGGATGATGGGAAGAGGTTAAAGGCGAAAGGCGAGGCCTCGCTTCCTCTCTTTCCCCTTCCCATAAAGGACCTGAACACAGTCCACTATATTTGTTGATCTTAACCTTCACGCAAACATTTTTACACTTCAGATACTCACTCTCAGACAATTCGGCCATTTGGTCATTTTCAGTTCAGTTCTGCATGGTGGTGCAATACCCAGATGGTTATTACGCGGGATGACGTAGTCAGCCAGCGTCTTAACCGTCCCGAAGAAAATTGTGTGATTCTTATTGGCTGCAACTTCGAATCATGTGCAAGTCACGTTGGATTGCACAAGCGGAATAAAGATACTGCGTCAGCAAAGAAGGGAAAAGTGAGCTTACTGGTTTCTTGATTTACAGTAAAAAAGCTAGAATGTCTAGAATTTATTACTAACGAAGTCGAAGCTCGCTCGGTCGCTTCGCAGCCTAAAAAGAACGCTCCGCTGGCTAAAAAACTCTTGAGGTCGACTTGCATGTAGCAATATGTAGCATGTCTATACCGCGTTGATGTTTAAAGGTCGTTCATGTAATTTGAGCAGTCCGTATTTTTGTGCATTGAAGTACGCGCGCGAAAGACTCTTACGGCACGCTTTACCGATTTCTTTACTGATTTTGAGAAAAAACCCGACTGTTTTACAGTCTACTATTAACATTATTAAGCTGCACAGCTTATCACGATAAGCTGCACAGCTTTCGATTTTAACAGCTTTTCAAAAAGTCTGTTACTGCTGTATCTGCGAGGTTAAAACATAACTTAAGATTGTTATTCCAGTAAAATACGATGTATAAAAAAGAAAACAGACGACTATTATAATCGGGAATAAATCTATAAAGTTCCACATTGTCTTTCGTGTTGTGACAAGTCATTTTTTTAATGATACGTACAGTAAAATACGTATCACGTACTAAAAATAAATACGCAAAAGCTAAATTTAGCGGTCAAAGTAGAGCTAGTTGGCTACCGAATCCACAAAAAGCTTATTTGTCCTGAACATTTCACCGATGATATAGAAAGAAAATACTTCCGTTCTGTGCTTAAACGACGACTTTCCAACAAAATGACGATCTATTCAAAAGAGATAATAGTTTTGGTGAGGCGAGGCCGCGGTTTCGTTGAAATCATAGCAGTTTTCCCGGAAAGCTCCACGGCCCACGGGATCTAAGTCAATCTTAAGCGAAATTTCTTTTCAAGCTATGTAGAAATGATTAGTAAAAAGAAAAGTGCCCTTATTTTTAACCCAAAATTTTTGTAAAAAAATACATAAACAGACCAGAATCTTACTTCTCCATTGAAAAAACATGAAATATTCTACGGCCTTGCCCATGTTTCTCATATGGCGCGAAAACTTAGTTTCATATGACAACATGCGCTTTTTTTTTCGGACGATCAGGAGGTCAAAGGACGTGATTTTTCATGAAAAAAAATATTCACAAAATTCTGCTTGACTTGTTCAGAAAATCATTTGTTTAATTTTTAATAATTAACTAACAGCTCTCTGATTTATTAATTTGGGCTAACAACTTGGAGGCCCGGGCACCCCGGCTAAAATGTTTGGTAGACCGAAGGGCTCCCTGAAAATTTTATTTAGGCGGCCATCTAGATCTTTTAGGTTAAACTGCTTGGGAGCCCTTCCCTAGAGCCCAGTCTTGCAGCCCTTTAGTTATTGGAAGTATGATACATTACCCATGCTATTCTTGAGTGTGGAAATGCAGTTTTTGAGGACATTAGGAAAGGGAATGCAAATTTAAGTGAACTACCCAATACTCTTAACATATATAGTGGTAATGGAACCCTTGTGTGTAACTCATCTTCTATAGTGTATTAGTCCTTAACAGAACATCTCCGTCTCCCCTGCACACATTTGTTGTTGATACACTACTCAACTTTCCATTGCCATCCAACATACCGGTAATTCTTTCTTACACCAACACATCCCGCGTAAATGCCTTCGGGCGTCTTCTTATTCTTTCATGCTACGCTTACGCTAAATAGATATATCCTTCATGTAATAGTAATATATTGTTTATCTCTCTGTATACTCCTGTGTACCCTGTATACCCACGTATAGTATACCATGTATACCCATGTATACCATGCATATCCCGTATACCATGTACACCCTGTATACCCTGTATACCGATGTATGCCCTGTATACCCTGTATTCCTATGTATACTCTGTATACCCTGTATTCCCATGTATACCCTGTATACCGATGTATACCCTGTTTACCCATGTACACCCTGTATACCAAACCACCCAGATAACCTTAGGTAACTAAGCCTTCAATTCAGTTGCCTCGTCCCCAGTCGCTCACGATCACGTTTTGCGTGCAAAGGAAGTCGGGGAAAGAATAAAACACGGGCGAAGCGCCGGCAAGGCGCGAGAAGTGGGGCGCTTTCCATTCAACAAAAATTCCGCTTTGAATTTTGGAAAATCCACGTGCCCAATGAAACGGTACATTCTGGTTGCACAGACCCGACCCAAGCCACCACGTATTTGGTTATCATTTGGTTATCGTTTTTGTAAGCAGGATACAAAAGAGCTGTGCTGAGGACAACAATTTTGTCGAATTATGCAAAGGGACATTTCGGTCCGTCCTAACGAAATGACCAGATCGGTCAAAGTAGACCACCTTCAAAGCTGGTTCCGAATATTCCGGTCGGACCAAACCGTAATGGTCCGTACCATTTGATGTACCTACCGAAATTTCAGCTTTGAGGAATATTTGAGTTAATAATTAAGTAGCCTGTTCCAGGCTCTCACATAGTAGGGATGACGCATAAGTGAAACGCACGCGAAATATGAGTGGGTGATCAGTTTCCTCACGTTTTATTTTGGCAAACCGGTCGATTCGTGGTGTTGGTAAATGGTTCGCAAAGTTCAGGACTGGCAAATTTCGTCCTGGAATCGCGTTTAGCATTTGTACAAATCAGTTCCACGTACCCGAAAACGGCTGGCAAGGCCTGAAACTGGTATCAAAGATGGCTTTGAAGAAATGGAACACAAATTTCCTTTTGGAATATTCCATCCGCAAAAACAGGACTACTTTTTCAGATGTTCCGTTGCTCTCGGAAATTGTCCGCTGGAAAGATCCAAAAAGTCGTGTTCCATTTACTTTCCAACCAGATTTCCCGGAAATTTTTGTAAACAACCAATTTCACGGACCCGACTATCTCGAAGTCTGGAAGAGGCTTATTATCAAGGAAAGCGTGAGAACTGAGTGATGGCTCCCCACTCGCGCTTCGCTTGGCTCCAGTACGCGGTTCCCCACTAAGCCTAGCTTGGGAAAGCCCGCGGTGGCGGATCCAGGGGAGGGACCCGGGGGGCCGCACCCCCCTTATTTCTAGACCAAACTGAGGCCCGAAAGGTCGAAAATAATTTTTTGGAGACCGCCCCCACCCCCCCCCCCCGCCCCTTATCACGGAAAGTTCCATAATGCTTACAGCTTATTGATGCCTGGTCACAAATTCCAGCACTCAACAGACCCTAAATGTATTTTCTAGCATTTTTCCTAAATTTGCAATTTTTAGCTTCAGTGACAGTGGCCGGATTTTCATTATTTTCTAATTAGCCCCCGATGGAGGTTTAATTGCAAATCAAAACATTTGTTTGAATATATGGGCTCTTGATATATGCTTGTTTCCTTTTTGCAAGACAGAATGTTTCATCCGATATCCAGACTACATTTCTTTCCGTTTTAAATTTTGCAGATTATTCTTCGATATGACGTCATTCTCATTCAGGAAATTCGTGATTCCTCAGGAAAAGCAATTGTGGACTTACTGTCTTTAGTAAACAAGTGAGTGTCGGTGTATACTAATGAATGTAGCCCTCGTTCGCTGGAAAAATGAGTAGAGTATCTCTAAGTAGAGGGTGGAAAGTAGAGAGATACTGGAAAGTGGAGAAAGATTAGACTGTAAAGTGGAGATAGAGAAATTGGACAGAAAGATTGGTTCTTCACTTATGGTCGCGCGCTAATTGAGTTGAGCCGTACACCTGCCTCGACTGTCGGCTAGCTCCAGCCTCGTTCCCAATCGTCCTCGGTGATCTCGGATGTGAGGTAGCCGGTCAAGCTTGTCGGACGCGCTTGGTTCCAAACCTCCTCTGCATACTCGGATAGCGCGAACTGGGCTGGGACTAGTGCAATTTAGTGCCAGTCCATTATCAGAAATACCAAAATTTAGGCGAGGAACGGAAACAAAGTTGGTCTTTTTTCCATATATACAAGGGTCAGAGGGACTAATTCTAGACCTCTCTCCTCCCTTGTTGTTAATTTACTTTCTCCCGCACCGCTCTCTCCTCCGCAGAGGTTCCCGCTGGGTATCCCATAAAAATAGCAGTAATGAAAAAACAGGAGGCGCGCGGGGGACGATGGGAAGAGGGAAATAACAGGACCCTCTGTTTTCTCTTCCCCCTTCCCATCGTGCCCTGCGCGTTTTTTTTTTCTTTCTCCCGGCCTCCCTACGACGAAAAGAGGCCTCTACGAAGGAGAGAGCCCGCACCGTCTTTCTCATCGTGGCCTTTATTCTAGTTGCGTTTAAGTGGCCTCGGTGGCTGTAGTCGGCCCAGGTCTTCAGAAAACCATTAAGTTAAGTTTAACCCTGGGTGAAGACAAATTTTAACCAGTATTCTTGACTGTAAAATGGAGCTGGAGCTTATAAAATACTGTCGAGCGTTTACTTCAAAATCCGGTTATTTTGGCAGAAAATGATACTCATAACAATGTATTGAAAAGCAAGCACACTCGTGGATTAAATAGATAAATAAATAAATAAAATAATGATTTGGAGGCATCACATCCACAAAGTGATTCTTCGTCTACCTGATTCCTGGTCGAATTTGAATTTGAATCAGAATTTGATTGATTGAATTGGATTAAAATTTTTATCCTGGATAATTAGCGCTAGTCGGCCCTTAGAAACTGAGCCCTGACCTTTATCAGACTCTATTATACTTAATCGTAATGTTGTTTCAGGTTTTTTACAAGATTATTTTGTTTGATTGCTGTTGTTTTTTTTATACATATTACAGAGCATCATCAAGAGGGCAATATGACCTGGAAATAAGCCCTCGGTTAGGAAGAACCTTCAGCAAAGAACAATACGCTTTTTTGTACAGGTGATAAGTCGATAGTTTCTCTCATAAAGACTATTTTTATAGACTTAGTTTGTGTGCCAAAAAACTCTCAGCAAGCTCTCAGCCCGCAATCAGAGGGTATTGGGATTTCAAGCGAATAAATAGTACTGGTGATGACGATGTGTCAATTTACTCAGGAACAGTGAAGCCGCACGTTTTACGAAAAAAACAAAGACTTCAATACTATTAAAGGCAAGACTCTCTTCAGCCTTCCCACTTCCAGTCTCTAGCTATAGGCAGCCCCCCCCCCCCCACCTTATCGACCCCTCTCCATGTTTAAATCAGGTTCCACCGTCTCTGCTATTGGACTGAGTATTTCAACTTCATTTTCAGTTTCTGAGCCATTCAGTGCTTCTCCTCAATTACAAGTATATACCACGCGGAACAATATTTTCAAAAGAATTTGAAGGTGTAAAGGAAGATGCTCAATTTTATATAGGTATAAGGTTTTACGTTTTCCGTGGTGGTCCTTTTTCGCCCATAGGAGAGACGTTTTATCTGTGAAAAAATCTTACGTTTACGATGATGGCCAGGAGAGTGAGAAGAACGACACGTTTGAAAGGGAACCATTCATTGTGCACTTCAAGCCGACAACGACAAGTAAGTAATGGTCTCATTTTATCAATGGTCCAATGAGTTAACTCTTGGATAAGCATACGTGAACGTTTTCCTGTATATCGTGAGTCACAGAATGAAGTGGGAAATAGTATTCGTAGTCTTCATGAAGAGCTATGTTCACTGACGGGATTATCGAGGTATACACCTAACATGTTTGGCACCTTGTCTTTCGGGAAAAATGTTGTAGATGACCCCTCTGTAGGTATGACCCGGCCAGAAACCAGAAAAGTTGAAAGAAAGAAATTGGTCACGGAGTACCTGCAAGCTGAGTTTTATTTTAGGCTAGGTACAAAACGAAAAGAAGGAAGTAATTAGGCCTTTCCAGATTCTGCTCCGAAAATGTCAAACGTTGCTCAAAATTGAAAAAAGTTGCTCAAAAATTTTGTAAAGTCGCTCGAATATTTTTAAGACAGCATGTTCAATTTAATTTTTTTTATTTTTAATTTTTAATGATGTACTAGTGAGCAGCACACTTACACTTCCAGTGAACTTTTTCACTTGGAAGAAGGAGAAACCATGCACGCCCGGGGCAACCAATTTTTTTTTTAAATAAAAAGTTTTACTAGAAAGATGTTTAGAATTTTAACCAAAAGAATTTCAACTTGTTTATTTTTAAAAAAAGGGGTTATTCAGCATTTTGGTTCAAAATAGCCCAAAAGTTACCAAAAAAGTGCTAGTTTTCCAAAAAGTTGCTCCTGAGTTGCTCTCTGACAAAAACGTTGCTCAAAATCCTAAAAGTTGCTAAAAGTTGCCGAATAGAATCTGGAAAGGCCAATCCGCATAAACGTAACAACTTTCTTTATTTTACCATAACATGTTGCCATGTTTCGACGGTACATCCGTCACCTTCAGTGTTACAAATTTTGAAATCGCCGTTGAATTTAAATCGCGCGCGATGTTACAAAGTTCGTTACATTGCGTTGGCAATATTGCGTACTGAAAAGTTTAAAATAAGTGACGCTTAGCTACTTACAGGGAGAGAGTCAGGTTTGTGAGTTTCACCTGCTGGTTGAGGTCGGGTTTCCCCCATTTTATGAACGTAGATTCCTTGAGCTTCACCTGGCCTTAGTAACTATACATATGTTGTTCAGAACTAAACTCGCGGAATTTCATTGCATTCCAGATGTTACGGATTTTGTCCTTGTTGCCATACACACTTCTCCATCTAAAGCCCCTCAGGAAATCAACGAGCTCGCGAATGTATATGACGACGTCATCAAGAGGCTCAGTATAACAGATGTCATCATTCTTGGGGACTTAAACGCGGCCTGTAGCTACATGAGTGACAACGACTGGCGGACAAATCGTTTGGCTAATGACAAACGATTTCATTGGCTCATTTCTGACTGTGTTGATACTAGTCTGGCAGGAGGACATTGTGCTTATGATCGGTGGGTTAAATAGGTCATTTCTGAATTCCAAAAACCCTCACTTTCAAAACGAGGCTAATTGTAGACCTTTCTTGTAAAATGAGTTTTGTCTCATCAGAAGTGCGCTGCGCTTCTGTGCTGGAGTTACATAGTGTTGACCTCAGTCCTTTTTTCGACTTCTTTTCTTTTCGTGTACCTTTAAATAGCTTTAAATACCTGTAAAACGGAGCACTGATGGAGGGAGAAAGGGGATAAAATGAGAGCATCTTGGGCCTCAGGTTTGTCAGTCAGGCCCCGGCTTTTCAAACGTTGGATAGCGCTATCCACTGGATAACTTTCGAATAAAACCTCTTTCACCGAGATTTCGCTCGTTGTCATTTGCTTTTCAGAATTAACATAACAAAAGAAATCCTCCATCCTGAATTTTGATTTAAGGCATACTGGACAGTAATCAAAGTTTACTGTGTTAGTTCCTATGTGGCTTACATTTCAGATTCGTTGCTGCCGGAGATGCCATCGTGGAATCCATAGTTGAATCAAGTGCGGGGAGTTTTGAATATGATCAAGTTTTGGGCGTCAAGGAAACTATGGTGTCGTATATTTATTGTTTGTTACTTTTTCTTTTCCATTTTTTGCATGCAGTCATCCTATTTTAATTATTGCATAGAAAAGACTGCATACATTTCTGTTATAGCCCTCCCGGTTATAAGCCCAACCAAATTGTGAACAGGAATTTTATTTCGGTTACAACCCACGGTTGTTGGTCTCATCTGTATCTATCTCTCTATATATGTTGTGGTTTAAATTTTATTTCCTTTTGTTTTAATTATCAGTTATTACCATACCACAAAACAAAGGGAAATAAAATTTAAACCAAGGATAAAATTGCACCACAACATATATATCTTGTTCTGTAATAAGTTACAACTAGACCTTTGAATTTTTTCTTTGACTTGAAATTAAGTACGTGTCGTTATTAGTTTGTTTGAGACATATAAACTTATACGCTTCCCAGGAAATAACACCATCCGGCAAACTTCTTACGAAATTGTATCAGCCCAGGTAACTTGGATTTTACGTTATTTAATTACCAATACAATTCATTCTACGCAGGCATCCAAGGTTAGTGATCACTATCCAATTGAAATGCAACTTCTTTCGAAGAGTAAGTATGGATCAGCTTTTCTTTTACTCAGTTCAAGAATGGCCAATCAAAATGAAAATCTGTAACAATTATAGGGGATAAAAACCACTTTTAGAAAACTGTGCAGCAAAGTTCACGCCGCAATTCACAAGGATAGGGCATATTTACGCAACTCATTGCAATCACAAGCTTTTCTCCCCTTTTTTGGATTTCGTCCTAGTAAAAAATGGAGCGCTGAAGCTTGCTTCGAATGCATAAACCCGTCCATATGTAATGAAAATTGATGACTACGATGGTTGTAAGAGCTGATCGGGGGCGAGTCGATGGTCGGGCAGCGGATCTTAATTATGATGCAGTGCTAAGTACATTTCATTCGTATGAACGTATTGCGAGATGAACTACTTTTTTGAAGAACTGCTACTCGGAGTTATTAATCGAATAATTTAAATGATTGAACTGCCCCTTTTGAGACACTGCTAGAGGGGACACTTCTTAATGAAGTTAATAATCAAAGTTAAAATGTCTTATAAAAGATCTGAGCTGTTCAATTTTTTTTTCTTCTCTGCAATCGCATTCAGGATTGAGATACACAAAACATCTCATCGCCATTTTTCTGTTTTCTCTTTGCTAGGCATGGCATCAACTTTAAAGAACATAAACAAGGCGGTTGAATACACGTTTAAGATGAAAAATCCTCCCAGCTTGAACAAAAAGACCGTTTATGGAATGAGGAAGACCTTGAAACAACGAAAATTTGCGGTGAAAACGACCTACTCCAGTACAAGGTCTATCAGCGGCGTGACATTCAGCAAAACCTTTAATAACAAAACAGAAGCTTTAAACCTTCTCTATGAAATTAAAGACAAAACTCAACCTGTAAACATGGTTTCTTTTGACCAGATTCAAATGGCGGAATTTCAGATTAAAGGGCCGTGGGGCGAGGATCGAAAACTGTCAGCTAACAGTTTTGGAGCGGTAAAACTTGTTTGCGAAATTCTACCCTCGGTCAGCTGCTGGGTTGCTTTAACAATCTAACGATGACGTCATGAATTGTCAAAGATTTCATTTAGTTTCTTAGCTTAGCGGTTAATTATCAAAGCCGGCTGTGCAATTCCCCTCCAGAGGTGAAAATAAAGATTTCATAACATTGATGAGGGTCAGTATTGTGTGGTTTGAATACAGGTGACTTTGAAGCGATTTATATCCCTTACTTTTTATAGCACTGGCATGGCTCTCTAGGGCAACTGAACGAGACTTGAAATTTCATTTACTATAGTACTGCAAGGTTTGCAATTTTAAAACTCAGTTTATTAAAAAAAAATATATTTGAACCAAACCTACCTAACCCCTTCTCGTCCCAGAGGAGTAAATTATGTTACGTACTTATACAAACTATTGAGCCTGTGTGGTGTGACTGGCCCCTGGCTGGGCGTGACCTAGCCTGGGACCAGGCTCCGCGGGGAACGACTGGGGATGAGTCAGGGGAAAAAGGAGGAGAAAATCGGCGTGGGATAAAAGAAAAAAAAATTCGGCGAGCGAACCGCTCGGCTCGCCTCGCTCGCCGATATTTTTCCTATTTGACTGCGTTTTTTGCCTTTTTTCCCCACTGCGTAGCCTGGTCCCAAGCCAGGCGTGACCATTCAAATGAAACCTCTTCTTCTCTTTGGTAGTAGTTTTGCATGCTATTTTTGTTTGGTGTGTATTTCTAGCTATTGAGTCAATGGGAAAGATTCTGTGGTCCGACTATTCAAATGGTGTATATTGGTTTTCAGTATTTTTGGAATTTTCTACATTTTTTAAACTCGGAAGAAGGCACTGGGGCCAATGTACCCAGCTGCCCACGTGATCACATCCTTTGTAAGTTGTGCCGTTGTCCAATCAGCGCCCGGACTTTATTTTGTTGCAGATTTCAAAATAGCCATATACAATCTTGTAAACATTTAGCTCTGCATAAAGGTAAAAGATTGAGTCATTTTTGATCCCTTCTGCTATGGCGAAAACATACTGACGCTGAGAAAAATGAATGCAAACACAGAGAGCAGCAGCGACTTATGCAGAGGTCCATTTTCGGCGACTAAGTTGGTGAGTATACAATCTAAGGTCATCTCGATCGTCAATGAAGTCGCATGCTAATTATCGACATTTTATTCGATTTAACATTTTCTACATGAAATGAGACATCTTCCATAGACAAAACAAGGAAATTTCCTCTGTCTTATTTCGCTTGCGTGTCCTTTTGCCCCTTAGTGGAATGACATCGTGCAACAGATGAAAAGCAATGTTTCAGTGAAACGAAGAAGATGGCGGATGAAAGTGTTCGAAGATGCGTTTGTAGCTTCTGAAGCATTAGACTGGCTTCATGGCTTCCTTAAGGAAAATCCAAACTTTGGAGCTGATGTGACTCGACAACAAGCTGTGCAACTTTGTAGTAAATTTCTCAAAAATGGAATCATAACGGACGCACGAGGAAAGCAATATAATGGAATGTTCGAAGACAACAACCATCTGTATCGGTTCACGGACAAGGTTCGATATTCGCCTTATAAGGCCAAGCGCCCTCCGAAAAATGAGAGATCTCAGGCGCCGAAGAGCGAGAAAGAAACAACCAGAACTGTAGCGGCACAAAAAAGGACGCTGAGTACAATTTATCAAGATGAGCCAACCGAAGATTGGTCAGTTTCTAACACTGTTTCAACGCCATCCAGTGGCAGTGGATACAATCTTCGATCTAATCCGCTTACGATCGGCCCTTCTAGAACACCTCTGGTTAATAGATTGAACGTTCAAAGCGCTAAAAGAGGTAATCCCGGAAACTCAGTTAAGAGTACAGGTGGTGTTAAGTTAAGAAGGAGGAGCAATCGTCGAGACGACTTACAAGATGTCATAATGAATCCTGCAGCTTTTGTTGCCCACAACCGGCGCTCATTATCTGATAAGGAAATTAGTGAAGTCTGGTGGAATATTGCCACCATTCGGTGAGTAAGACAGGCCTCTTTCAGATAAAGTTGAACCTCCATGTGCTTCATAAAACCAGTTTCCCAGTAAAACTGGAACCTGTTGTATATAGGTTACACGGGAGTGACCTCCTGGCATTTCAGGTCCACGTCGTGCAAAAAATTCTCCCGGTTAAAACATATAGTGATGCAAAACCTTTGAGATCAACACAAATTCTTGTCCAAAGACTGGGGCGCTTTCCATTCAACAAAAATTCTGGTGTGAAATTTTGGAAATTCCATGTGCCCAGTGGAACGGTACATTCTGGCTGCACAGATCAGACCCAAGCCACCACGCATTTGGTTATTGTTGTTGTAAGCAGGATGCAAAAGAATTGTACTGGAGACAGCAATTTTCACAAATGGAAAAGGACATTTCCGCCGGACCAACTGGAATGATTGGGTGCTTCGAAGTGGTCCACCTTCAAAGCTGGTCCCAAAGACTCCGGTCGGACCGAAACCAAAATGGTCCATTACATTGGGTTTCTGACCAAAATTTCCAGAATTTTGGGCTGAATGGAAAGTGCCCCTGGTTCCCATAAGCTGCCCACCTATCTGTAACAAAGCCACTGGTGCTGCCTCAGGGTATGGTTCCAAAGTTTTGAACATTAAGAGCTATTCCTCCAGTGGGGGGGGGGGGGGAGGGGTACTCCCTTATAAAAGTGGGCTAAACAGGTATGTGTTACTCAACAGGGTATGGTTTTCAGGTTCTTGAGGATATATCATTTCACCATTTAGCAATTTGTCATATTTTACAGCTTAAAGAGACTGATGGATCTAGATGATTCAGCTATAAATTCACTAAAAGATGATGACTATGATACAAGTTGTGTGCATCACAGTTCAATGAAACAAGAGTTTCCAAAAGGTAAAAATGCAACCTTGGAATATGGATTATGAATTAACATGTCAACACCAGGTACATAATTACTTTTCAACGCTGATTAAAAGTGCTTTTTAATGAAACATTTTTTATTCTTATTATTTTTCTAAACAGCTGCTGAAGTCTTACCTCAGTGGCTAATACCTGCAATGAAATGCCTGATACATTGTAAGTCAAGGAATAAAATTAATATTGATGCACAGTGCATTTTACTGTGCTTTTCAAAAAAACACAAAGTCCAATGTCTAAAAGCCAACTGAAGTTTGCGTTTTTCGCTGCCATCAATCATCTTAGCCGACCTCTTAGGAAACAGAACTCTACTTTAATGTGTTCAAAAGGTCATGGTTTGTGATTGGTGGATTTTGATGTATTTTGTGTGTTTCTGTGTTTCAAGGGTCATTGCTTGTGATCGTAATAAATGATTGATGGCAGGCAAAAAATGCAGTATTGTGAAGGCAGCTTTTGAACTTCAGAATTTGTGTGTTTTAGAAAGGCACAGTAAAAACAACTGGTTAAACTATAATTGCTTTGTTTCTCTAAAGGAAAGTCTACTATGGAAGTAATGAAATTTTGATGTTTGTCATACCTCCCAGAATAGCCTAGTGTGTAACTCTGTAGAGCAGCGTCACAAAGGGCTGGGGGCCAGGATTTCCCCAGCTTGCTATGAACGTGGTTAATAACTGTCTCAACATGGAAGGGTTACCTTAGACAGAAATATTGCAACCTTGGAGCAAATGTTAACAGGTCTTTTCCCAAATTTTTCTGTGCTGACTAAATTATTAGTGTTTTTTTTTCATGATGTGTTTAAAATTTAGGGCCAAATGGAGATTTTTCAAAGCAAAGCTTTCCCAAGTATGCAGGTTTTGAGCGAGATGTGTTCAAAGCAGTCGTGGAGTATTTTGATGAAGAAGAAAGATGTCCACTAGTTCCAAAGCGAATGCTACTAGTGTTCAAGAAAATAGTTGGTAATAATAATAATAATAATAATAATAATAATAATAATAATAATAATAATAATAATAATGATAATAAAAATAGTGATAATAATTATTATTAATAATAATGATAAGAAACAGATGGTTTTTGTTGGTGTTTACGTCAGATTACAGGCAACATTAAATTGTTAATTCCTGATGTATTTACCGTGTTTTTAAATAAAGATGATGATGAACACCCAGGGCTGTCTCTAAAAAGTTCAAGTTGCTGGGTATATGCAAGTAGGTGGGTTACTGAACAGCTAGCAGTGACAGATCCAGGGGAGGGGTGCCCACCCCTTATTTTCAGACCAAACTGAGGCCCTAAGGGCTGAAAAAAATTTGTTTTGAGACTGCCCCTCCCCCTTATCTCAGGCTCTGGATGACTGCACCCCCCCTACCCCCCTGACCATCTGAAGGTGGCTAAGGAGTTTTTTTGGCGTCATTTTCCTTTTGTTTGCGGCCCCCTGCTCCTAGTGACAGCCCTGGTCACCCCTGTAATAGATATCAACACAATGCTACCAAACCCACTGTGGTGCCTCCATTCATTATTAAATAATGGGGTAGTTTAAAAAATATTAACAATTTATATAATAATGTAATAATAAGTTATTAATGAAGCTGAATTTATACTGTCTTATTATTTTTCAGATTATCTGTTTAAATGCAAGCTTACAGCCATGCGATCTTTGCAGTACTGCTGTTTAATGATTCCCGTAAAGAACCGAGAATTGCTACAAGTGCTGTTGAAATTTATGGTTCGCTTACTCGACAATCATGCACTTTCATTAAGTGATGATTTACCTACAAAAGAAAAGGTAATTAAAATTGGTGGGAATGTTAATTGAGCTTCAAGTTTCTATCACAGATATCTTTGTATAATATCACTCATGAATCATAATACCAGTTAATTTTCAACAATGCCTACCACCTTACCATCTACTTGCTTGTGCAGCACTCTGGTTCATATGGTCACGTTTTCTCCGACATTACAAGAAACCCACTCTTTTTCACATCAAGTCTTATGTTTTTTAAAACGTTTATTATTGTCTTGCATTGACAGTTGATCCAGTCTTTTAGCCATGCCATATTTGGTGTAACAGCCGACATGGATGTTATCAGACTTCTGTACTTTATGCTGGAAAAATTTCCGGAATACTTCAAGGTAAATATCGCTTGGCAAACTACATCAGATTTTCTACTGAATTCTTAAAACCAATACTGGGGGGAGCTTAAGCAAGAACGCGGACGGGGGCGGCTACGAAAACGTCTCCTAAAAAGTTAAGTTGCGCTGCTTCAAACTTTGTCGCGCTTATTCCCTAGCGTTCAATTCGTCAAATGTTGGCAGTTTTTTCTGGAGTTGAATTCCAAAAGACTGCATCGAAGTGCAGGAAAAGAAAAAGAAAGTCGTTTTCTCGTGTTCACGGGTTCCACAAAAAGTGAAAATAGGCTTGTCAGATGTAAGTGTAGAGTTGTTGTTTTGCTAATTAAACGCATTGCGTTTTTACCGTTCTCGCTGCTTAAGCTCCCAAACGAGACTCAACGAGGATGTTGGTGCTCAAGAAGAGGAAAGGAGGGGAGGTCCCTCTCCCCTTCGCGTCTTTTCCTCACGTGCTCTGTAAACACTAACCAAAAAATAACTAGCACCTGCAAATCACGGTATTTCCTCTTTTCATTAACTGGTATGTGATGTACATTTTGCAGAACCCCGAAGGGCTTCAGTTTCAAGTGGAGCAGCGTCTCTTATTCCTTAGAAATTGTCGTGATAACAAGGTATGACCACACCCAAACCCCAAATAAACCCTTTCCCCTTTCTATTCTTTTGGAATATTTGCAAGCACCACAGAGCTGTCAAATGCGCTGACAACCGCGCCCTCTTTCTAGTTATTGTTTGGGGCATTTTTTTGTGTGAGAGTACACATATACGACCACACCCAAACACAAATAGACCCTTTCCTCTATCCACATGGAAGGATCAAGTAATCCTTGATGGAACGTTTCTAAGCAGCACAAACCTAAATGTACTTCCAACTGCACACTCTTAGTAATTATTTGGTACACATAAAGATCTTGAGATTTACGGTCATTTGGCGAACGTCAATGTCTTTGGTAGTTTCGATAGTGTTTTAAGTCAGTTTCCCAACTTCTTTCGCCTGACCAGTGACATTAAGCGTGTGATATTCTAGTTGACAGTACCATCCCAAGCTCTTCCCCCTGTCAAATCCTACTGTGAGAAGGTCACGCCACAAGAGTTCAAAGAGCAGTCATTGATCACATCGCAGCGTTCATTGAAGGACCTTCTCAACAAAATAATCGTGGACGAGAGCATCAGCGCAAAAGAGAGAAAGAGACAACTGAAACAGGTTCGTAAACTCAGACTGGCAATCCCGACGCGATACTGGTCCGGTCATTTCGACACAAAGTCGTCTCAGTGAATCTGCTGGACAATTTCGATCACTGACACTTACAGTATCGATAGCGCGTGAACAAGAAAAACCGATGGCGTGAGTATTCCTCGTTCTATAAGCTAACTTCTCGAAACTACACATCGGCTGAATCAACTTGTGTCGAAACGACCGGTAAAGACTGTATCGCATGATGAGATGCAGTGTACCGGAAAGGCGTGGTTATGTCGGGGTTTCGATTCAGGTAATTTGCTGTATTGTTTTTTTCACAGAAGATCCTGGAAAATGATGTATTTGTTACCCCTGTTTATTGAAATCATGTGCGAAGCAAAGTTCCCACGTTTTTTTGGCTCTTTTATTGCTGCAGAAACGCTTAGAGACGTCGAGTAGAAATGAAACTTCCATCACGGGTGAGGAAGAGAAGCAAAAACCAGGAGCCTATCCTCCTGCAAAAACGGGCATTTTTACCACTTAAGATAAAAGCAATAACGTTCACAACAACTTGCAAACTTTGTTCACGGTGTTTTTTCTTTTGACTTTCGCAGTTCGAAAAGACGTATCCTGAAATTTACCGTTCAAGATTGCCTGGCGACAACTTATCTACCTGTTCAACAGCATCACAGAGGTCCGAAAAGCTAAAACAGGTCATGAAACCGCTGGTCATTCTTAAGAACTTGCGATGATGGTTGAGAGTCATGTGATAGAGACGGCGCTTCTTATTCGCTTGCCTAAATGCAAGTTTTTTCTGTTTTATGAGGGCACGCGCAGTTGAAAGATAAGCTAGTTAACATTTCCCGCCTCTTCAGAAACTGCGTAGAGCCTGGTGCGAGTGAGAAGGGGGTGCAGCTTATTAGACTGTCCATTCCCCCCATAGACCTAAAACAACTCAGTTTGACGTTAAAATGCTTAATTTGGGGATTGAGTATTACGAATGCAAGGATCGCCCATTGATGTTTTAAAAACTAAAATTCAATATAATTCAAAAACACAGCAGGGGGATCTTCAATTTCTGTCATTCTTCAATTATATATCATTTTCTTGATTGCAGAGTTGAGGGTGAGGTTTTTTTTGCCTCATGCGGGAACTCAAAGTAAAGTCATGTCATATGTTATAAAACGCCCACTTTTCAATAGTGATTTCTGTCGGCCAGCTCTGCGTATCATGGCGAACTCAAGCGTTTCCCCGTTTATAACCAATTTATTATTTTTATCCCCTTTTTATAATAGGCTAATCAAATACAAAATGTTTTGAATTAATTTTATATGGAGATATACTGGTTTCCACCTGAATGTTGAAGCCATTTGCCGACAAATTTCGGTAACAAATATGTACATGTAATGTATTATTGAAAAATACTGATGTTACATTTATAAAATAAGAATAAATTTAAACGAAAGTAGCTATGAAAGTTTGATTTTTTTTTCAAGCTTACGATGATGGGCTAGCTTATTATTAGGAAGAATACATTCCAAATATCTGTACTCAAATATTTTCCCTTGTTTAAAACGAGGGGTTGTACCAATGTCAATATTTTTGTTTTATTATTTGAAATTCTCATTGTAATTTTCGGTAATGAGAATTATGAATAGAAAACAGAGAAATACAATTGATTAAAATGTGAAAATGAAAACTTCCCTCGTTTATTCTTTTCTTTTTTTTTTCAGCCGAAAAGATCATACATACGTAAACCCCAATCTAATACAGTGCCGTCCCGCTCGCTTACCCAATTTTGTGTCTAGCTGCACGATCCTTTCGTCACACACTTCGCTATCTTTTTACCCTGCTCCACCCCTGTTATGTAGCCACCATGTACGTAGCCATTGTACAACTCGTGCGTCGCCTCTCCCGAGAAAAACACGGCTCCGACTGGCCTCCGAAGATGGGCGAAATCACTACTCGATATCCCGATTGGTACGTTCGAGTAGGATCCCAGGAAATACGGATCCAGCCCCCATTTTGGGTAGAAGATACCAAGTGGATCCGGAATTTTAGGACCATACATGTTTTTCAGTACCTCCATTATTTCTGTTTGGGTTTGTTCATTACTCTGGTATTGCAGTCTGACCGACTCCTCCCCTGTTACAGTGATCAGAAGGATGTTGGTTCCTTTTGGTAAACGAGAATCCGCTTCCAGGTCCTGCATTGTAGTGTAATAACCCCTACGTCTAGATGCGTAAAGAATATACTCGTTATCGTCCCAGAATTTCGTTGGAAATTTTAAGAAAATTTTGGTATAAATGGCCATGTTCACCTTAAAAATGGGCTCCAAAATCCATTTGGGCAGTTGAGGTGTAAATTTAACAAGTCCGCTTTTCAGTACACCAATACTAAATGTGACTAGAGCATAGTCTGCGGTGTACACATCGCCATTAGCGGAAGTAACGTAAACACCTTCCTCATTCCAATTTACTTCTGTTACAGTTGTGTTCAATTGCAACCGTGGATCCTTTGGTTCCAGAAACATATCCGCGAGACAGTCCACAATGTGAACATACCCCCTGGGATCGGTTACAAAGAACCCTGCGCCACCAACTGAGTGAATACTCCCATTGTCCGCGATCCATGTTCTTAACGAGGTGTATTTGGGAGGGACAGCGTATTCAAAGTCATATTGAAAATATTCCGCGGCATCCTCTTCTGGCGTAACCGGAAGCCAGTTGGCCAGCCTCAATGCAACGCGGATAGAAATATCTCCTTTATGCAGCTTTCGACGATGAAGTCTTATTTTATTCAAGATCTCTTCAGCACGCTTCAACTGTGCCATATTTCCTTTCATTGTTGTGTTAAATCCGCTTTCATTTCTAATCACGAAATTTCCGTTTTCAAGCTTTCCCTTTAAGCCACATATCAGAGCTAAATCCGTGATGGGATTATTCTTGACTCCTTGAATCCAATTCGCTCCAAGCTCGATAGTGGTGTTGAAGAACTGCATCTTTCTCATTCGTCCGCCGATCCTGTCCGTTCCTTCCAAGATTATGAAATCTTTAATTCCATGATCACTCAATGTCTTTGCTGCAGCAATTCCTGAAATCCCACCTCCGAGAATTAATACCGTTGTGCTCTTCTGCTTTTCGGCAACCTTAGCTGTCAGCTGAGTTATGATACCGCAGCAAGTCAAGAAAGCAACTAAATAAAATAAATCTTTAATGGCCATCTTGTTTTCATTTGATACTTTTAAAATACCATGATTACCGGAAATAAAAAAAATATATTCCTCGTGGCAAGCACGTGATAATGACACGAGTGTCACAATAGCGATGTTTCTGTAAGGCTCCTGCCTGTTCCTAACTTTCTTAACTGTAAAACAGTCCGTATTTACACGCGAGCAGTCAAACAAGAGGTCTGGAACGAGGCTGAAAACGGAAAGTGAGACTGAGGAGAGACGGTAAAACTCTCGCCTCACACGCGTGTGAGACTCGCGCGCTTAGCGCGTAAGACTCTTACGCCACGCTTTACCGATTTGTTTACTGATTTTGAGAAAAAACCGACTGTTTTGCAGTCAACTAACTTTCACGCGACTCCGCGTTCAAAAAACTACAGCGCTCGCCTTCTGATCCCGCCATCTACGAAGGCTACGTTTTTGGTCTTGCCCTTTAGTAGCCTCCCACACAGACGTTATTTTGTCTCGCGCGTTTATTTCATTAATTAATTTCTTTATTTACCAATTAAGTCCTCATTCTTAACAGAGTATCGCAGACTGCGTTAAATAATAAAAATTACAACAATAAATGCAACAATAACATAAAATTACTAATCAATATGTAAGATTACACAGGGATTGCCCAAATGAACATAGTGAGGTAGATGCCAACGTCTGCCTTGGAGGCTACCACGCCAGCGTTTTACAGAATAAAGGTATTTAGTAAAATCCAACTGGTGATCTATTATCAATTCTGCGTTGTGATTGGTTGAGCTACTACTAGGCTATATGTTCACATATTAGATCAGAAATTCGGACGAGGGATTAAGTGTAAAGAAGATTAACGCAGTTATAGATATAAACGCAACTTTTTCAGCTGCGGAAAGAAAGCCCTGTCTTACTAAATGAGAAGGCCTGGTCACTCAGTTGGTTAGCGACTCTAGACATTCTAAGGTTCGTCACAAAAGATTTAACTTCTCGGGGATGGCAAAAAATAACCCCAATCTTGCCCTGGAAATAAAGTAGTAAGAGGTTCATATTTGGCTTATTTCGAAAAAACTTTGTTGTGAAGAATCAACAACGGAACGAGATGTTTTGCAACAAAATAACAGATTTAGAGAGAACTTACTCGAAAAAACAATGAGAACCAGCTTAAGAATAGCAGGATGAGATTCGGCTTCAGCTCAGCGCAGGTCTGAGCGGCAGTCAAGCGCTTTCCGACTGAGCTAATCCTCCTATGGTTTGAACAACTGATCAAACAAATTTTCGCGGGCGAAGAAATGATCGCACTGATTAAATGTTCGAATCAGTCTACTATATTCGCAGTCAATCAAGATGCTCTGATCAGATTAACGTTTCATCTCTGGGCATGAAGTGATCGGTTTCGCAGTTTTTGGTTTCTTTGCAACATTTCTCTAGTTGCACGAACCTTTCTGTACGCACATAGCTATCTTCTCTGCTTGCTGCACGCCTGTTATATACCCACCATGAACGTAACCATTGTACAACTCGTGCGTGGCTTCTCCCGAGAAAAATACAGACCCGACTGGCTTCTGAAGATTGACGTAATCGTCGCTCGATATTCCGATCGGAAGGTTTGACCAGCATCCGAAGAAATATCGATCCCGTCCCCATTTAGGGTAGTGGATACCAAGTGGCTCAGGGATATTTGGACCATACATGTTTTTCAGTACCTCCATTATTTCTTCCTGTGTTTGCTCATCACTTTGGTATTCCAGTCTGGCCGATTCGTCTCCGGTTACAGTGACCAGAAGGATGTTGGTTCCTTTTGGTAAACGAGAATCCGCTTCTAGATTCTGCATCATGGAATAATAACCCCTTCTTTTGGAAGCGTAAAGAATGTACTCGTTATCGTCCCAAAATTTCCCTGGAAATTTTAAGAAAATTTTGGTATAGACAACCATGTTGATCTTGAAAATCGCCTCCAGTTTCCAGTTGGGCAGTTGAGGTGTAAATTTGACAAGTCCACTTTTCAGTACACCAATACTAAATGTGACCAGAGCATAATCTGCAGTGTACACATCGCCATTGTCAGAAGTGACGTAAACACCGTTCTCATTCCATTTCACTTCCGTTACAGTTGTGTTCAATTGCAGCCGTGGATCCTTTGGTTCCAGAAACATATCCGCGAGACAGTCCACAATGTGAACATACCCCCTGGGATCGGTTACAAAGAACTGCTCGCCACCAACCGAGTGAATACTCCCATTGTCCGCGATCCATGTTCTTAACGAGATGTATTTGGGAGGGACGGCGTATTCAAAGTCATATTCAAAATATTCTGCAGCATCTTCTTCCGGTGTGAGAGGAAGCCAGTTTGCAAGTCGCAATGCAACGCGCGTAGAAATATCCGCCTGGTGCAACTTTCGACGCTGGAGTCGTATTTTGTCCAGGACTTCTTCATCATATTTCAGTTGCGCCATTTTCCCTTTCATTGTTGTGTTGTATCCAGTTTCATTTCGTATCACAAAAGATCTGACCTCAACCTTTCCTTTCAATCCACATTTTAGCGCCAAATCTTCAATGGGGTTGTTCTTGACTCCTTGAATCCAATTTGCTCCCAGCTCAATGGTGTTGTTGAAAAACTCCATCTTTCTCATTCGTCCGCCGATCCTGTCCGTTCCTTCCAAGATTATGAAATCCTTAATTCCATGATCGCTCAATGTTTTTGCTGCAGCAATTCCTGAAATCCCGCCTCCAAGAATTAATACCGTTGTGTTTTTTTGCACTGCAGCGACCTTGGTTATGATATTACAGCCGGTCAGGAAAGCAGCTAGCAAAAACGCGCTTTTAACGGCCATGATGTCCAGAAAAGCGATCTGGTTTGCACAGAATGAGATGTCGAAATTTAAAAAGATCCATGCCTCGTGTGACAGCCACGTGCTACTGGGGCGAGTACAAGCAGATAAATTTCGACCGTGATTTCTCTAGCGATCTGGGTCCAAATACGTCATCAAAACATGAAGCTTTTCATCGCAAAGATAATCCAGCACGTAAGATGGGTTTTGGTCGTGAAGATGGCGACATTTTGTAGTCGTAAAACGCTTAGGGCTTCTGTATTTTCAATGATAGGGACCTGAAATATTGCTCAGTTATTCTGGAAGGTCATAATGCCCGTGGAAGGGACAAATCCGCTCATAAACGCCAGAGATAGGCTATTCCGCGCCCTGTTCTTTAAAATGGCGCTCATGTATGCTCGCTCTTTTCCTCCTCCAGTTCGTCTTCTTCTCGAGATGGGAGTTCTCATGAAGGTGCGTTAATATATTTGTTTGTAAATCCGGATGTTCAAGAGAAATGTTTACGTGTGCACAGCTGTTTTGAAAGTAGTTAAAACAAAATTTTGTGACATAATCAGCCAGCACTTGGAAACAGCAGAATCGCAGGACACATCTGTAGCTCATTAATACCTAGCCTCACATTAGAATCGCGACGAAGCGTGAAGTTTAAAAGCCTGTAATGGCCACATTACAAACCAATATAGTACCTTGCATGATTTCTGAATGTTAAAATTAGAATAATCATGCGAACGATGGCCTGTACCTTCGCAAATCTGTCGCAAATGTAGCCGTTACTTGGTGCTTTATGGTATGAAAAAATATCTGGTGTTCAATATCCTACTTTTTCGTGACTTTGAAGTTTGAATTTTGAGCAAAAATTATTCTCAGAGTATTTAAAGTCGATTGTAATTATTTCGGTTGTTGAATTATTTTATATGCAGCCTTTCATAGTTTTATATTGCTGTATTCGTCTACAACTGGGTCAACCTTTTGTTTGCATGTGCCAAGAAAACGTTACTGTTACTAGCACCATGTTCATTTTGGAACAGTACTGTACTCTGGGATATATGGTTATTTCCCAGCTTTGGGACTTATCAGTGTTGCTCATAAAAGTTAAGTTACAGCTTGTTCACCGTTTTGCTACCATTTGTGCCAAATATTTTGATACTATATTTCGTGTAAAGATTGAAATGTGGTTTTGTTGTATTTTTTTTGTTGGGATCAGCTAGTACAAGGTGGTTAATATTTCATATATTTTAAGCCCCTTTGTAAACCAGTCATGCACTCAGTTTAAAAGTGGATTTCAAGAATTGTCTCACGTCTCCGGGCTTTAACTAAAGGGGTAGTAAACATCATAGGTAAAAACAAACAACTGTGAAAAATATTTGATCTTAATTGTGTGCGAACGTAGTCTGATTAATTTCCAAAGAAACTGTGGTATTGTGTCAGTGGAAGAGTGAAATGTAAAGATTTGTTTTTGTTAACTGAGTTGATAGGGCAGATTGGCCACTGTAGGGTGATAGAGAACCTGATGTTTGAAGTGCTAGCTCTTTGGGAACATTTCCAGTTAAAAAAAATTACTTCTGATGTAAACAAATGCCCCAAAATATCAATGGTTTTTAAAATTTAAAAACGGCCTTAGAGATGTACAACTGGTACATGTACAGTATGTGTGTTTAGTTTCATATGTGAGTCATAGTGTTAACTTGTCCATACAATACTTTTACGCTAACTGGCCTCAGTAATAATCATAATATTAAGCTTTTCATGGTTATATTACAGTTTGACAGTAGAAATGTTTATTCATGTTTTCTCTTTTTCTTTTTTTTCACAGGCGATGACTTGTTTTGTGATATTAGCATATATACACAATGCATTTTCAAGGACTCCTATTAACTGCTTGGATCATGTGAAGGATCAGTGGCCAAGAGATGGAGTCCTTAGAGTAGTTATTTCAAGAAGTGCTGCCATGAGCAGATTATCAGAAAATGACACAACAAGAACTAATGCTTCTAACAGCAATATTTCAGAACCTTTGCATGTAAATATTAGTCAATTAGGAGCTGATGTTATATCAGATCAAGAGAATTCGTCTTCTGTGAAAGACGTTTACAGTCATTTGTCAGATGGTAAGCCACAAAAGAATCCTCTTCCAGTTAGAGACACTGTTGTACCTAGTGCCTTTGAACTGCTGGCACCGATCAAAGTGGAAGGTAGGTCATAAAACACTTACATGTACTTGTCCTTTTGTTCCCCTGCCTCAATTAGCTTAAACTAACTGCAGGTTGGGTGAAATACTGTAAAATTCCGAAAATAAGGCCCTCCATGTACAAGCCCCCCAAACTGGCAATGCAAAAAAAACCCTCCGTTTTTTTGCCCCTCCAAATATAAGTTCCCCTGGGGGCTTGTACTTGGAAAATGGCCCTCAAATACAAAGTAAAACAAAGCAAAAACGGTAAATTTACTTCCAACTATAAGGCTAGCTCAATCGCTTTTGAAATGCAAATTTCCCTCCGTAGATAAGCCCCTTCGAATATAAGCCCCTCCAAAAATAAGCCTCTCAAAAAAGGCCTTGGAAAAATATAAGCCCTGGGGCTTATTTCTGAATTTTATGGTATTTCCCTTTTAACTTGTAAATGCCCGAAGGACATTTCACAAGTTATTGCTGTGGAATGTGGTATGCAAATGAGTCACTCACTCACTTGTGGACTCAGGTCAGCTCGCTCCGAAGTCACCCGATATGAAAACGACGTGTCGTTGTTATTGCCGAAGTGTACCTTGAGCGACATCATGTGTGTATTCACTCACACCACCTTGTGATGAGAGAACCCCTGGGAATGAGGTTGTCATGCTCATGTTCACTGTCACATCCGCTGCAGAAACGTCACTGTAGGTCGTGTATATACATTGTACGCTGCGAGTATCTTGATCATGAGCACTGCTGGGACGGTTTAAATTTACAGTAACATGACAAAGGAAGACCATTGTCAATAAATAGCGATATTAACGTAATTGGTTATACCCCAGACGTGTGAATCTTTGCAGTGTGGTCTCTAGGGGGGGTTAAGCGATCAAGAAATGAATTACAGTCTCTGCCAAAAAGTCGTTTTCTAAGCCGTTTCACGCCAAAAATCCAGCTAGTTATGCATACGGATGGATAAATAAAAAGACAGTAAGGCCATTTCTCAACTGACAGTCTAAACTATTACTGTTTACGAGAGACAAGTGACAAATCCATAATAACTCAAGGTATATTTCTCTACACGTCATGTACCCATGCTCAAGACTATGGTCAAGACTATCATGTTACCATGCTTTGGTTAGGAAATTATAGTTAAAAATACTGTTTTTATAATATTGTGTCGTTTTTCACTTATTTTTCGCTGAAAGGTTATTTGCAATAGTAGTGTCTGAATATGCTATATCCTGCAATTGAATTCTTTAAAAAAATACTTTATTTCATCACATGAATTCTTTTTTAATAAAGGAAACAAAAAAACAATGAATTTACAGTACGAGTTCGCCACAGTTTTTACTTTGATTCCTTTTGATTCTCTTTTTATTCCTTGTACTCTGTTTGAAGTGACATACATATGTAAAGTTGTTGTTGTTGTTGTTGTTGTTGTTGTTGTTGTTAACTTTGGTGTAAGGTGACTTAAGACTATCATTTTGTAGCTGGAGATTTGCATATGTTAAATTCAGGTTAAAATTTTTTAACCTAGGTTGATTCTCGTCCTTTGCCTCGTAGCCCTCATTCATGACTAATTACAGCTAGGAGACAAAGGAAAACGAGAATCAACCTACGGTAGGTTTAAAAATTGACCTGTAACACATACATGTAGTGACTGAAGAAATTAAAAGTCAACATAATATTATGTAATGTGCATGTATGTCCAACACATTTTCTGGTTGTCTTACTCAAAATACATGTAATGGTGACCACCTTGGATATACAGCTGTTGATGTATGCAAAAAAAGAAAACTTATTTGCAATTCTTCTCTGGCAGATGATTGTCTGCAGGGGAGGGATTAATAAGACATGTAATATAAAATTACTCCTAATGTTGCTTTGTGTAGGGGAAACAAAAGAAGAGTATGCTGTAGAGTATGCTTTGGAATATGGCTTCTTGCGGCTGTCACCGGAATCCAGGAAGAAACTTGGCATTCCCGTGTTGCTTGTGGAACTGGGTAAGTTCTTTATCTGTAGATTATTGTGACAGGTCTTTGAATGTGTTAGCGTAGGACTGTGTTCTGGTGGTGCCAGGTGACCACCTGATCACCTACCCGAGACAACCAACCCCTCCCCAAGGTCAACATTAACACTTACTTCTCACTTAGGGAAAGACTGTGACTTAGGGAAGGGGTAGGTGGTCAGTTAACCAGAAACCTCAAGTGATCTGTAGTGCCTGTTAGCCCCAAAGAAAAAATCCCCAAGGACACAAAATAATTCATGGCATGTGTCCTGTAGGGCATAAAGATCAATCAGTCGATCTGAACATGTGTATTTGTAGAAATACATGTATCCAGTCCATTTGTGTAACTTCTGTGGCAGTTATACTGTATTATGGCTGTTGTTTACCGATATATATTTCTTTTAGCCTTTGTTGTGCTTTAAAATAGAAGGATTATGTTTTAATATTTCAGTATTCTGTAATACAGAGTTGTGCAGCCTGTCTTCAGAGTAAATTTCTGGTTACATAAAGGCCCAATCATTTTCAATTTTGGACTTGTTTTTTTTAGCGGAGGTTCATTGGTTCTGGACTGGGAATCATGATTTTTCACAAGATGAGTCCCAGGACTGAACATAACTATTTGTAACAACATCACTGTTGTTACATCTACTTCAGTGTTATCCTGGTTGAATTGGAATTTGGAAGGGTTGGTTTTTGATGAGAGGGGAAAACTGGAGGTACCTGGAGAAAAATTTCTCCGGGCAAAGGAGAGAACCAACAACAAACTCTACCCACATATGGCTCGATACTGGGATTTGAACCCGGGCCACATTGGTGGGAGACAAGTGCTCTCACCACTGTGCCTCTACCATAGATCTGCCACTGTCTAAGGAGGCTGTTTTTGTTTAGACCTGTTGTGGATCAAGCCTTTCTTGGGGGGGGGGGGGGGGGGGCAGGGGAAAGTGATGGTTTACAGCGGTAAATCCCCTAGACTCTCCACCCTGAGTCTGCCTGCCACTGTGTAATCATCCAAACTGTTTCTGTTTAGACCCTGCTGTGGAGCAGTGTTTTGGTGATGCTTTAAGCCGGTTTTTATTGGATGAGTTCCTTGGGTATGATGATGTACTTATGTCAAGTGTCAAGAGACTGGCTGAATACGAGGATAACAAAGGTACATTGTGTATTGAATGTAATGTTTTGAATAGGTCACTGGGGAGACTGATGTTACTTAATTGGTGCCATAATTTTTTTAATCGTTACAAGCTGTTTTAGACTAATAATATTTTAGTCTGCCTTTTCTCTAAAAATCTATCGGGGTCTTTCACAGTGAACATTTTGGGAAACAAAGGTCTGTCACTGAGTAGTTGGTTAGTGGTTTTGTTGATTAGTGAGTTTGAGCTGCAGGGCTGTGCACCGCTGGCAACTGGTGACTTCCTTTTGTAAAATCTGAGTTTTGCGTTAAACCTAAGTATGCTGCTGAAGTCCTTGGTTTTTAAAGATTCGAAGCTGTAGAGTGCCTTTTAGATATGATTTTCCCCAGACTTCAGCCTTTAACCATGACTTCAGCCCTTTATGAGACGTACTTTCCCATCACTTGTGATTTATCCATCAGGTTCAACAGTATCATACATGTTTTTTTGCAGGTTATTTGCGTAATGTTGTCACTGGAGATCACTTTAGGTTTGTTAGCATGTGGATGGCTCGAACTTCATACCTTGTGGCCTTAGTTCTCATGTTCATTTTTGTAAGTTTTTTCTTTTGTGAAACATTATGAACAAGGAGTTATTTTTTACTTGTATGTGTGTGGCTCAATTTAGTCCTTGTTTTAAATCTTATTTTCTATTGTTTTCAATATCACCGTACCCAAGAACAATTATTGGACAATGAAAATTTAAACCAAGGATAAAATTAATTTGAACGACAGCTGCACTGTATAACATACATTAATATGCAGCCTTTCTGATTCTTTTCAAGGGTTTATTTTCATTACTTTGTAAAACATGGTTAGTTTTATTAAAGGATGCAGCTTTGTTGGTTTCTACAACTTGAAATATTTTTCTGCATGACATTTACTTGCCAAATGGGAAGATGCTTTGTGAAATTGAAATTATGATTGACATAGACTTTGACATGGTACAGTAGTACAGATCTGTTATTGCTATAGCCCAACACAAGAGACCGGTAACCTGAAAGGCAGGCTGAATATAGATAACTTTTTAGTGAGTACGACTCACGTGTTACATTGTTTTATTTTTCAGACTATTTCAATATCAATGCTTTTGAGGTATTGTCATCACCAGATCTTTGTGTTTATTGGTAAGTCTAAGCTATTTTTTGTTAAGGCTGTCCCTAAATGTTATAGTTACATTGTAATACTGGTAGTAATTTCAAATAAGGAGTGCATCCAACAGGGAAGTGTGGTGGAGCAAGGGGAGTGCGAATGACCCGTTAACCTCAAGGAAGGGCAGAAAAGAGAAAGCCCCTGAAAAAAACTGTGTCACAGGGACACCTAATAGGGAGTTTAAAATACTAGGACGGCTATGGCAGCGAAGATGTCGCTTAGAATTTGAATTTGTGTTCTTTCAATCGTCATCACGGTTATTCCAACTGGCCTACTTTGTCAAATGCGAGCGAAGTCTCTTGGAGTTAAATTCCTATGAATTATTTCCAAGTTCAGAAAAAGAAAGATAATTTCGTTGTTGCTGGTTCATGTCCCTATAAATTAATGTGATGTGAAAGTACAATCATGTTAGGTATTTTCAAGTCATAGTCGTGCAGTGATGGCAATGAAATGTCCAAAAAAAAGTGTGCAGCACGTGCAGAGTTTTTGTTTTGCCTATTCAGCTTACTGCTTTTTTGACGTTCTCGTTTTCATCATCTTTGTGGCATCTTAAACTCCCAAATTTATTAAAGTGGTGTTACATGGAAACGTTTGATGAGAGATGCAGTTGGGACTGCACCTTCCTCTGCACCATTTAATGCTAGCGCTTGTTTTTATGTGAGTTGCAGTTACACTGTGTTAACGAAGTGTTATTTCTTTTTGTCAGTAAACCTACTTCAAATGCTGGATCTGAATGTGACAATAGCCTTTCCAGCAGCTCCGCTTTTTACAGTGATCCTGTCTCTTGTGGGTAAGCTTATTTGTCTGAATTGGATGTAAAATTAGGCAATAACACTCGGAAATCCCCAGTTTTAGTAGAGGTAAAAACACCTTCTTAGTTAATGGCCATAAGAGCATCTTCACAACTTGAGCTGGAAAAGAGTTTCCAAGTTGGTCGCCTAAGAAATTGATTGTGAATTTATAAAAGAAAACAAAATGGTAAGGTAATTTTCCGAATTGTTCTGAAACGGGAAGAAATTTTGTTCAAGCTGATCAGATGAGTTTTACATTAATAAATTATACATGTCTGTATGGACAATTTTTTGTTGAAAATAAATAATGCTTATTGCTTGCCAAAGTCTCAAGGCCAAGCTTCTCAAAATAATTAAAATTAAAAAAAACTTGCATGTCAAGTTTTTTGCTTAATGCTTTGTGTGTGTTTGTTTATTGATTTCTACTATTTTTTCAATAGGAATGGAAGCTATTATGTCAGAATTCTTTAATGACACCACAACCAGCTTTTATATCATTCTTATTGTATGGACAGCTGATCAGTATGATGCTATTTGCTGCCACACACAACAGAGTAAAAAGTTTTGGCTCAGGTTTGGGAAAATGCATACATTTATCTGCTAAATTCTAGAACTATCCATTTGAAGCTTTCCCGTATTTTTGGGCAAAATCTAAGGTTAAACCTTAAAGATATTTCACCTGCAGTCGGTGACAAATAGTTGAGTAAGGCTCTTAGCCCTAAAGGGCCTTTTTGACATTTGTTGACTTCAAAAGGGGAAAAGTTCTCCCCTACTCCCTCCAAGTAATTTTGTGGTGCTGTTTGAGCTATCTGTAAGGGGTATAGAATGGTTCTTCGAAAAACGTGGTTCTCAGAAAATTTTTGCCTGATCTCGAAATCTTGGAAGCGTTTGTGATAGGTCTCGAAGTCTTGTTTTCGGGTGATTTTGTGTGTCAACAGTCTTTAATGTTTTTATGTCTTGGTCATAAATTTTGAAGCCCGGGTCTCGCAAAGTCTCGTATCTACCGTTTTATACTCCTTCTGTAGGAAACAACATGTGCTCCAGTTTTGAATGGAGGGGAGGATGGAGGGTTGAAGGTTGAATATTATAATGTCCTTTGTTTCCCAATTTACCTATGTAGCGATCCACTATTTTCTGGTAAATGTACATTTGGAAGTGGGGCATTGCTTCTTGAATTTATATATTTTTCTTTCTGAGTTGGAGTAAGAAGGGAGTCCATAGGCATATCCAAAGACTTCCCCATCTGTGATCTAGTTTTGTCTATTTACACTGAATCATGTAGGATCCTTATTTTTGCCACTGGCGTAATGAGGTGAAGCTGTGATTGAGTACTAATGATCCACCTTTGACAATGTTTTGATGGATTTTTTGACTGCTTTTCACAGGTTTTTCTACTTGTATCACTTTGCATTTTATGCTTATCATTATCGCTTCAATGGACAATACAGTGGACTTGCATTGGTGACTTCATGGCTTTTTATACAGGTACTTGAATCATTTACTTATATTTGTTGTGAAAATAAAGGTAGTTGTGGAAAGGTTGGAGTCCCAACTTTTGGGTCTATTGTAAACCTAACCATGTGTTTCAACAGGTGTTATGTTACTGAACACCAAGGAGAATGTTGAGTGTAAATTAAGGAGAATCACTAAATAATGTCATGCTCTGTGCTCTGCCCTGGTGCTTTGCACTTGTACTCTGCTCCTTTAACAAGTCCTAAACTTCCATTCTACATACAGTCGACTCCCAGTAACTCAAACCCTCTATAACTCGAACCTCCCACTAACTTGAAGCAATTTTCAATTCCCTTCAGATCATTTTCAAGATAATTTTACCCTCGATAACTTGAACTCCCGATAACTCGAACTGTTTTCTGTTTCCCTTGAAAGTTTGAATTATCGGGAGTTGACTGTAATTATGCTTTAATAATTTAAAGATTTAACTTGCTTTCGACCACCTCACTTTTTCAACAGCATTCCATGTTGTTCTTCTTCCATCATTATGAGTTACCAGTGATCCTGAGTCATCAGGCTGATCCAGAAGAAGACCTGTTAGCAGATCCTATTGCTGCACTCACAGATGAGGTGAATGTTCCTCCAGTTGATGAACATCCAAACCAGCAACCTGCAGCTCATGAGAACATTCCACAACTCGATGTTCCTTTCAATGGTGGTAAGTAGATGCTACTTAACTGTGCTAACGCATCAGGAGAAACCACAGGAGAAGGTCCATACAGTGGAAGCCCCAGCTTAAGTTTTTCCCTTGGTAATTAAGCTGTTTTCTTCAACTGGACATTGAATGTAGTTGTTGAAGCGTACCGCATAGTAATGTTGTGTTTTTGGCCAGCCTGTGGTGTTTCATTTATTTATTCCTACATGTGATGTTTTGACCTCGCTCAATACATGAAGGCCTTGGTCTGAGATTTCCCTGTAATGACCTCACTCTCAGTTAATAAGTGGTCTGTAAAGTCCTTGAAAGTTCAAAGAAGGGTCTTGGGAATTGCTCATTTTTGGCTTGAAGTAGTGTACAAAGTCTGAATTTAACACTCTTTAGTAATATTAATCTATAACAAATTTTCAGTCCTTCCACAACTATTTTTTCGGTACAGATGATGAAGGACAACAGCTGATCTTTGGAAGTAACACAAGAGAGAGTATCCATTTATCCACAGAGGAAGGTGAGCTGAGATCTTGAATTCAATGCACCTGTATATGGATTCTTTTTATTCTAGCACTCTTTCACAAATATTTTTCTTGAGGCCTTAGTTGATGCGAGGGAACATACAGCTGTAGGCCACCACCATATTAACAGTTCTCCCTTTTCCTCTTTCTTGGAAGAGAGAAACAAAGCCAGCTTCTTTTACCAAGACCAAATAATTTATTCTTGAAATAACAGAGTAATAAGCTATAATAACAGTGACCCCCAGCCACCCCACCCCATTTTTTGATCATTGTTCAGCAGGTTATAGACAATCTGAATGTTGCGAGATTTAGGACAAAAGGTTCAATTTTTTAACAAAGATCCCTTAATACACAGATGGAAGAGTTAGCATCGGAACATCATTGACAAGACGGCGGGGGCCCCGCTCAAATGAGACCCAGTCCGAATATGAGGAACACAACAGCAGTTATTTCTTGCCCAGTCATGCCAACACGGAAAGTGAATTAGAGAGGTTTGGAGGCACAACCACAGGGTATCGCTCCTGGCAACAGGCTTCTGATAGCTCAGTTGTAGAACAAGGTTCTGGTCAAAACCATTAACCATCACTTTATAATATTGCTTGGGTGAGTAAATGCTTCACAGGTGCACTCGTGTTTGTACTGAATGAATTAGAAAGTGTTCTTTTGAACTTCTCCATTCATTCTATGTCCACTGCATGCCTTCATTTGCTAATACAGTGGAACCTTATTATAACGAACCTCTATACAACAAAGTCTTCGGTATAACAAATTATTTCCTTTACCCCAGTAATAGTAAAATATATGGAAAAGAACTTTGTTATAATGAAACCTTGCTATAGCGAACAAATTTTGCTACAATCAGGGACAAAAGTAGTTGACACAGTTGTTTAAAACGGGTGCTTTTCACAAACATTTAATTCGTTTATTATTTCATTCCTTTTAAATGCTGTAAATCCCCTCACCCCCCGAAGCAATGTTGTCTTAAGTAAAAAAAAGACTTGAGGGTCCAAAATTTAACATTGATTTTGGGGGGAAGGGGTTGGGGTAGACAGGGGAAGGGAATAAGTATATCCACTATGCAAAAAAGGGCCATTTTACGGAAGTGTGTCAACACTTTGTCCCTCGTTGTAGTCCCTTGGCTCTTTGTTATATCGAGGTTCCACTGTAAATGTTTTGACAATATTACCGGTATAGATATGTATGCGTTATTGACCAAACATGAAGTCAAGATGGCTGTATATTGGCCAGGTTCTTTTATGTATTTGTTAAGGACCGAGACAAAGTCAAAATTTTACATGAACGCAAAACAAAGATGGAAGAAAGAAAGAAAATAAACAAGGCCAATATCAAGCCACCATTTTGACTGAACAAGCTTGGTCAATTACCAGTAATGATTTATTATGTGGCCATAACAAAATCTGATCTTGTGGGACAAAGTGTTAAGCGAGCAAGATAGACCCATTTTGCTCGCTCAAGTAGCCAATCATATCAAAGTTTTCACTTGATCTTGTCTACTCGTGGAACCAGCCAAAATCATTAATTTTGTATTATCCAACATAATTACTTATAATATGTTAATGATGGAAATGATCCTCAAAGATTTTAAAATAGACTTTGCCCCGTGAGTTAAGTCCATTTTGTTCAGTTTTGCTAATTACTTGCTGTAAAACTTTACTTTTAGTGACAAAATTACTTGTAATGATAGTACAAAATCTCAACTCCATGACAAAGGAATGTCTCCCATGCATTATAATTCAAATTGACAAACAACTCAGAGTTAGTTAAGTTGAAAAACTATTTCAGGCTCAGTAATATTTGGAACACCCTAATTGCTTTGTTATATACTGTGCTATCAAAAAGAAAAGACTGACAGCACTTTCTACTCAAATTTCTTAGCCTCCAAAAGGTGGCATAAGAGAAACAATATTAAAAAAATCCCACACCATTGCAATCTGTTTAATTTTGTTAATTAGTTTTGTTTCATTTTGTCTTCTTTTGTATTTGCTGTTGCATCAAATTGGTCACCAGTTTTTGCTTGCACAGCTGTTTTATTGTTTAAGCAAGTTCCCTTTAATAGTGTCCCATGAAATGCACAGTGAACAGTTTGCAGAGTATACATCTTCATATGGGCTACTAAACTCACTTGTTCTGGCGCCGGTTGTTCAAACTTTGGATAGCACTATGCACTGGATAAATCGCTCTCCAGTGGATAAGTATTTTAGAAACCAATAGAGTGATTTTGCTTAACCCGTGAAACAGGTAGTGGAATACTATGCACTTTTATGCACCAATTCCATTGTCTTTTTTTGTTTCCCTCTTGCTGTTCTGCACTATTTGTTAGTATCTGTTTCATGGTTCAATTTAGTATTGTATAGATTTAGCCGAAAAGCAAAGCTCTCGATAATATTTGAAATTTGTTCAAACAAAATTTAAAATCGTGTAATGTTAAGCGGGGAAGGTAACGAGGTCGGTGAAAAAAACAATAGGTCTAATTAGCATTTCCCATTAGGTAGATTTAATTACCCATGGTGCTCCGCTGGCATGCACTTTGCGCGTGTGAGAACTCTGCTAAAATTGCTCTAAAACATTATCCACTAGATAGAGATTTGTCTAGTGCTTAGCGCTATCCACCTTTTGAATTGGGGCCTGAACCCAGTTGTTCAAAAGGTGGATAACCCTATCCACCAGATAAATCACTATCCAGCGGATAGTGCAATCAGTTTTTGTGATACTTGTTCACTGGATAGTGATTTATGCGGTGGATAGCGCTATCCAACTTTTGAACAACGGGGGCCTGGTTGTTAATAATTTATGTCTGAGTGCTTGCTTCGTATACATGTACGTAATATTCTTCACCCTTTGTCACAAGGTGTCCGACAATTAACCTGTGTGCCACACAAGATGTCTATCAATTGGATCCTTTTTTGCTGAGGGAAATTTTCTACAGCCTGTTGTTGGACTGGGTTCAAATTTGGATGAGGAAGTTACACCATGATATACATGTAATGAACACACAGCTGGCTATTTATGATGCGGATAGCAGATGTTTATACATGCAGATAGAAACTGTTTCAACCTGTTGTTGGGATGGCCATAATCTTGGATACAAAAGGTCCACCCTGATGTGATTATCATACCTGGATATTTATCATGCAGTTGGCAAATGGAAAATGTTGATTTTCTTCAGCCTCTTCTTTATACTCGGATTATGCACTTCAACCCTGATTTTATAGACACATAACACATCACACAAACGGGCTATTTTGTATGCAGATGGCAAACTTTGCAACATTTAGTGTTGATAATGCTCAATGCCCAGCTTGAGAGGGTAACTGCAGCTGTACAAGTAGCATCGTTGGTGTTTGCTGATATTCTAGTGCCTCCTTATGCCTCAAGCTGAAATCCGTGCCAACGTCTCCACATGTATCTTTGCCAAAAATCATTTCATTAAAAAGGAGAGAAGCACTAAACAGTGGCTGACTATAGATATTGTATATCTTAGAAAGGATGACTTACAAAATGGAACTGTAGAGTGACAGATAAAAATAATATCTTTATTTACATCTTACCTAGACAAGTGCATACCCTGGAGAATTATTTTTTGATGCAGATGTCCACTTCAGTGCTTGGTACAAGAGAGAACAGAAAGGATCAGAAAAAAAAAAGAAACCTTATTCCTCTGATAGAAGTTCTTTGAAATTTTTCTCAAGTTATTATTAGTCACAGAAAATTATGGAAAATGCAATTTTGAAAATGCTGTATCTTTTGAGTGGATACTATTTTTCATATAGTACTATCATTAGATACCCCATAATTATAAAACCAAAAACTGGCACCAAATTTGTGACGTATTCCCCAACAAAACTATCAAGATCTGAAGATAACTAAGAGGACAAGTTTGAATTTCTTGTTGTTTTGTCACTACAGATAACCCGAGAAAGAGATTACCTCCAAAACAGGGCGAATCATGGCTGATTATCTTTCTCGGCCTTTATCCTCTCATTGTTAAGGAACATGCCACTAGTTTTTGTTCAGATTTCATGGTCATGCTAGCTCAGATGAGAAGTTCAGTTCGACTGTTGATTTAAGAAACACCTGCTCGATTCACAGGTAACGAAGCCTTTTCAAGGCCTAATTTGAAAGTTTTTTAAGTTTATGAACCAATCATTTTATTCTTTGGTCTTATGTAGAAAGCAGAGGAAAGGTGTAACAGTTAATAAAGAGGTAATGCAGAGATTATATGGATATGTTGTTTATCTTTAACACTGGGATGCGGGGTATACCCAATGATTTTTACATTTTTTGTCCTGTTTACCATCAAGACAGAACTATGTGATGATGATGATGATGATGATGATGATGACGTTAATAAGTCAACGCTATGCTCTAAGGAAAATTGAAGGCAGCTCAGAGTTCTGACCCTGTAAAACTTAGGGTGCCCAGCATAATTATTGTTTAAATGAAGAAACTCAGATTTTCTAGTCCCCTGACAGCAAAAGTTGGGGACTGGGGGACACTGGGCACAGCTAAAGCACAGTCCTGTAAGTGGTCAGAATGTTATTAGACACCCACTGACATCTGTTTTTGTCATTAATATTTCTTTTCTTCTATGAGCAGTTTCTTTGTCTTGTGTTGCAGAAAGTTTCCATATTTACTGTAGTTTTGTCTTGAAATCGATTCTTTATAAAGTCTCTGTTTATTGTAATAAATTGAGCCACATCGGTCATCTCTTGGATTGATGAACGAATGGTGAAAGTTCTGATGAGTAAACAAAAACTTGTGCCAAGTTATCCAACTCGTAAGTCTGTGAAGAAATTGTGTCTACGATTTGCAAGCCTCCAACACTCTGAAAACAAGAAAAGAAAAACACTTCATCAGTAGGTGAAATGTGATTGTCCGGGTAAGTGTAGCCCTGAATAGGATTGTTGTTGACAGTGACTGGCGTTTTGACAACCTGTGGGGTAGTCATCTTTAGAGCCAAAGTGAGTTGTATCATGTCAGTTGATGGTATTTATTTTTCCTTCCTCTGTGGGGTATAAGAGACTACTTGACTAAGAAGAAGGAGATTAGAGGCCAGGACAATTCAAGGACTTGGGAGGGACACAAAAGGGACTCTAAAAGGACACAAGGTGCACAAGAGGGACACCACAGGGTACCAGGGGTACACTAGAGGGGGACAAGAAGGAAACTAAAGGGACACAAAAAGAACGCTAAAGGGGCAAAAGAGGTGAAATACAGGGGCACAAGAAGGAAACTGGAGGAGCATTCATGAGTCATACTAGAGGAACACCACAGGGCACAAGAGGTGAACTACAGGCTGGGGCACAAAATGTGAACTAGATGGACACTAGCACAACACAAGAAGCCTACAGCAACGACACAAGTGGGAAATTACAGGGACAGTAGAGGAACTGATCTGTAAGACACAGATATAAGACACCAGATGTTGTCATTGCCAGAAATTGTAAAGTCCCCATCTGTTCTTTTTTGTCCGCAAAGAGTAAAAAATGTTAAAGAGACAGGGTGTAGCAGTCTCGGTTGTTTTTGTTCTTAACAGAGACAACTAGATGGATGTCAAACAGTTACGTGATTTCTTCCAGAACAAATTGAGTTCACATATGGGAAAGATGATTAGTATTGAAAATAAATTATTATTTGAACCGAATATATAGAAGTAAATCAACATGACACTGCCCTTGAATTAATGAAACAATGCAAAACTACAGGACTGTTAGAGAACTCAAAATTTCAATCTTATAAATCATAATTGCATAAAACTATAAATCATACCTGCATTCCAGCAGCAAGAGGGAGAAGATTGAAATGTAATTCCACTGAATTTCCTGGAAGAAGAGGACCCAGATTCTACAACAATACCAACAGAAAACTGCTTTAGAAAACGTTACAGGTCAAGATCTTGTTTCAATTGAAATCCTTCCTCACCTTTGTTGCCATAAGGGGTTTTCTGATGGCAAGCATTTTGGTGATGTATGAGTAGAAAAAGAGAAATCTACTGAAGAGTAATTTCTTATGATGCTGTTTATTACAATACCATACAATTAAACATGTTTCAAAGTTTCAGAATATCCAAGACATACCTTTCCAGATGTACCACACCACATCAGTCCACCATCTTTACTTTTGGTCATAAACAGTTTCAGTTCCATCTTTCTGTCACTGATAAGAACAAGAATTGACATATCATGAATATTACAGCTGTATGTACCCAGTGGTACAATTTCCATGTGTTCTTTACTTTCAGACCAAGTAAGCCAGTCCTGGTTGATATACAGGTACACTGTAAAAATTCTCAAGATTTAATCATAATCTAGTAGTTTTCCTGTTTAATCTAAAATCTTTTAGACCCAAAAGCGATGAACATCACTCAAAATCAAGGACATGTCCAAAGATGAATATGATTGATAACTTTGACAACTTCTCTCTACTAATAGGAAATGTAAAGTTGCAACAATGGGAATTTAACTTTGATAATTATTAGGGTTTAAACGTTCAACTTCTGCTGAAAACACTACTTACCAAGTGTTTCTGAGTTTTATTTTCAGTGGGAACCTGTTTTCCACTAAAACGGCATCTGGGATTTGAACAATGCTCATTTTGATGTCTAACACAGGAGGAGGCTGAAAAAAGTTTAAAATGATATTCTGTTAATAATGATTATTGTCTCCACAAATTGAACTGTTACTATTTATCACTGCATGTATGTGGGAAGATGTTTGGCTTCATTTGGTAAACATAGCTGCCACAAAATGACAAGGATAACTTATGGGCAATTTTGAAGCTTCTAAGTCCTGGGAATAACCTTATGCACCTTTTAGGTGTAAAGAGAAAACATGGTGACAATGAGACAGTTCCTTTGTTTAAGGAAATGGGGAAAAGGTCTTTAATTGCCGCATTATCTGTTAAACTGTATGGAATTATAATCCCACTGTTCAACTTTCAGCTTCTTTCCACTCAGTAACTTCTCAATTCAGTTTACATTTATTTTTATTTATTTATTATTTATTTTCTTTTCTATCATTTATCCTCCAATCTTCTTCACCACCTTCCCCTATGGCTTTGCAATGATAGGAAGAGCCAATATCAAATGATCAGTAACTATAGAGTGTTTTTGCCCTCGTGGCCAGCATCTATGCAAATCTATTGGAATAAAAGAAAGCGTTTAAATAGGAAAAGAGTCCAACTCCAACAGGATTGGTTTGGAACACCAATATGGCTGTCGTGACATCATGTGCAAACACTCTATTTAATTCGTTTGCAAATTGTCTTCCCCATCTTTAACTACATGATATTTCTTGACACTGTAAGGAGTTAAATGTTTATCTTTTAGGGTATACAATGGAGAATGTTAAGAGCATTTAATTCTTTTGATAATGTACTCACAACTCTCTGTAATTGGCTCGTTTGAAGTCTACCCCTTTCTCCAAATGCTGTTCTCCATACAATGTCTAACTTCCCCACAACATTTGCAACCTAGTTATAAAGAAAAAAAATCAGTGCCAAATGCCACCAGCTGATTTAGGGGAAACATCTGTGTTTAAGTTTGGGGGGTGGGGGTGGGGGGAGGAGGTGGTTAGGGCATTCAATAATTATTTGGAAGTCTTGTAGTTTTGAATAAAGTATGAGTGAAGTCAAGGGGTGGGCTGTGAAGTTTTTGTTCATTGGAGGAAGGAGTGAAGTATTTTTGAAGACCTCTTTTTAACAGAGGACTTTTCTAACCCCTTGAGTGAGTCATAAATAAATCAGTAACTGAAACCTTAAAAAGAGGAATGACGTAAGTATAATTATGCTTGATAATGAGGCAGTTCTCATACCTTAACATTCTTGTAAGTGGGTTGCACTGGTGTCAGCTTGTACAGATACTGCCTTGTGTCATTTGGGTTCATGTACGATCCTCGTCCAAATATACTCTCTGCGACAGCTTCATCCCTGTTAATGCAAAACAGAGTCCTTTCAGTTACTCCTGTTATGTTTAGTGTACAGTACCAAAGGTGGAAATTACCCCTGGGAGTGAGGGTGAAGCCAACAGGTGAGGTGTCCCGGAGAAATTGTCCCTAACTTTCAGGGCAGTCATTATGGTTTTAAGTAGCTGGTTGTGTAGGAAAAGTAGCTGGTCATTTATCCCACAAATCTTCCTATATTTGCTATGTTTGACATTTTCAAACTTGAGTAGCCGGCTGATTTTACTGCTGCAGTAGCTGGCTAAAAAAGCCAGCTGCCAGCAGCTAATGACAGCCTTGATCTCAGACCTCCCCCGCCCCCAGGAAAAAAGGCGTGATCCAATAATTTCCCAAAGAAACTTTACAATGTAAGTCATTACATGTACAATGTCTTTCATCTCACCCACTAACATCCTTTTTCTGGTCAGCTGGGATGAAATTGAGGTCTGTAACAGTGTAAACGGCTGAGGGCTCCAACTGTACTGACTCCATTACCATAGGACTTGAAGTTATGTTCTGTACTTGTGCTTCAAGGAATACTTCATCATCCTTGCACCAAACAAAAACAAACCCTCAGGAGTTTAATTAACCATGGTATCAATATAATGAATACAGATGGTTGCATGAGAAAAGCAATCTAAAACACAAACAAAAGAAGAGTTTCATGCTTACCATGGCATTATAAAACTTTGTTTTAACATCCAGAGGTTTAAGGACCTGGTGGAGTTAAAATCAGTTGAGAAAAGCATGAACCTTGTAGAGTTTATTTATAGTTTAAAAGTTGTTGCAATTTTTGTAATTCAAAATTAATCACCTGAAATTTAAAGAATTTCCTAAAGTACATTTTATCGCCATTTATGGTTGCATAGCTCACAGCACAAACAAGTCTGTAAGGAAAAGTAAAACAAAATTGTTGCAACAAACATTTCTGTTGTACTTTCCACATGGCCAGTATATTGGCACACTACTTGGTAATTGGCAAGACCCCAGAAAGGATTTGTGGCCATTAATTGTTATTGTTTGTTTGGTGGGGAGGGGGTGGGGGAGGAAGGCTCAGTGGTGAGAGGACTTTCCCCTCCAAGCCAAGCTTTAGTTCAGACCTGTGCCCACATTTAATTTTTACGGGCCTCAGAATCAGGCTACCTTTCTCTGACAGGATTTCACCTCTCCTCATGCAGAAACCAACACTTCCGTAAAAATTTCATGTGATCTGGAACACATGAACATGCACTGTACACAAGTTTGTTTGTGTTTTGTCTGTCAACTCTCTTTAGAGGGGTCAGGGAGTATGAATATTCTTTCAATAGTAGGCTGATTTTGGCTGATTTAGCTACAGAAAGGGGAAAGCAAGTGGAAAGGACTAAACTCAACTGCTGATGCCCAATTTGCTGCTCTGGTATTGGTCAAGCCAGTTGTTTGGTTTGCGTGTGCCGTTGTCAACTGACATTCCCGTTCTGTTGCTAAATCAGCCTATTTTTCTGAAACAGCACATTGTGTGTTTTCAAGAAATATACATGATTTACCCAATTCCAGGACATAAATGTGGTTAAGAAGCAAAAGAACAATGCATGAATAATGGGTAACTGGCACTTTATTGCAGGAAAAATCTGGTTGAAGCTCACGGATGACTTTTATTTTTGAAAACTCACATGTGTGTTCCCAGTTCTTTCACTTCATGGTGAATAACCTGATCAAAGCTCTCTTCTGGATCAAGTTTAGGAACTGGCATGTTGGATGTACCAGACAGAGTCAATCTTTGAGATGATGTTTGCAAATCAGTCTGAAATTTTCAAAGAAAGTGGTAGCGTAATGACTTAATTAATCAATCTCCTTGAACTTGGTATTATGTTATTATATACTTCCACAAAGGTCCAGACTATCCAGTATTGAAACATGTCAAGAAACAAACTCAAGGCATTTGATTTAACTTTGCAGAGGCTCCAATTTCTCAGTTTCTGCAGAAAGACTGGTATAAGTCTGCATTTGAGAGTCTGTAATTAAATTCTTATTTTTCCTAGAAGATACAATGTAGCATGGCCATGGCTTGTACCTGAGATGATTTTCTCTGCATGTCTTACAGAACAAATAATTTCAACCTACAGTTTATTATGAATTAGTTGTAGCAATTGAAAATTGATTTGCAAAAGATCTAGGTATAGTATTACAGTGGAAGCCAAACACTAGCTCTCGTAAGCGGACAGCAAGGCCACCTTCACAAGACCCCACTTCCCTCAACTCCTATACAAACTTTGTATTTTTACATTCTTGTAAGCGGTCAGCTCCAGTAACAAATACCTTTTTTATGTCCAGTGGATGAATGCTTACAAGAGCTTCCATAGTAGTTACAAGTAAATGTAGATTTATTTTATACAGACCTTAATAACAATATCTTTAACTGGCTGGTTACTGTCATTGTGGACACTAACATAACTTGAAAAAACTTCACCAAGGAAAATATTTCTGTGATGTGAAGAAAAACAAATAGTTAATAAAATAATAAAATTAATAACATCACCAATATTATAATCTTAAAAAGTTAAAGTTCTGTGTAATATTACTACCTTTTGTACAATGCTCTTAATTTTGTCACTAAGAATTTCTGTTTTGATTGGCTGGCAGCCATATTGGCTGTCAATATTAGTTGATTAAATAATGTACATGTATTGAAAGGGAACAGATCTAGCTTATAAAATTAATGTTTGTTGTTCATAACCATTCATCAGTTTTCACAATGGTTAAACTACAAAATTAATAACATAACATTAAGTCCCAAACTACCAGTAAGTATATCTCAGTTCAACTTACCCGAATGTCTGTGGCAAAACAAATAATTCCCCTAAAGCAAAGGTACTGAGTCCTTTTACTGAAGTTATATCAGATAGATGTGCATCCTCAAATGTATTTCCTAAGAAAAACCATTTTACTAACTATTGTTAAGTGTATCATTGTAATTTATAATAATTTTTTATTATACTAGTTATTATGATTATGATTATTATAATAATTTATTTTATCATCATTATTATTAGCTAATACATACATGTATTACTTACTGTATATGTTGGGTTTAATAAAAAGCTGGTGAAAATTGATATAAACAAGAATAATACTGGTAAGTGGTACAAATGCCAGCGAGATAGATTTTACATACACAACAAAAATGGCCCTACGATTTAGAATTTTTCTTAGGTGTTGCAATAAAAATAATAAAGTAGAGTCCAGGGTTATCACTAATGGCCGGGGGAATTTCTGCATGCAATAAAATTTACAGTTAGTGATGAAAAAGATGCTTGTCAAAATAAAGCAGGCTGCTGGATGGTTGTTCACAGGGTGAAAGTGACACCTGTACCGGCAGGGGTATTTGCAGAACACCGAATGCCGTAGGCAGAATGCCAAATGACTCTGAAGTTTGGCAATTAGGGTTAGGAAACTGAGTGAATCAAGTTTCAGGTTTCTCCCAGAATAATGACCCTGATTCACTCAACCTTCTAACACTATTTACTAAACTGCAAAGTCATTTGGCATTCTGCATCTGATTCAGCATTCGACGAATGCAGAACACCGAATGACTCTTAAGTTTGGTGACTAGGGTGAGGAAACTGAGTGAATAAAGTTTCAGGTCTGTTTTCTTAGTTTAATGACCCTAAAATAATGTGACCTGATTCACCTAGTTTTCTAACCCCAATCACTAAAGTCAGAGTCATTCGGCATTCTTCATTTGGCTTTCAGCAACATACCCCTGCCGCACTACTATTGATGGGATACATCATAAGCAGAATACAAAGGAAGACTTTCCACACATCCTTCTAATAAAATTTTTTACAAAAAATGTGATTTACCTGGCAGATCTTGAGATTCATTTGTTACAGGCACACTGGTGTAAAGTGATGGTCTAGTCAGTCTCATGACTACAAAGTATAATTTAAAAATACTTTATTACAAGTAATACTCTATTCAACAGTACGTATAAAATAAACCCCACCCACTATTTGGCAGTAAATTACTGAAGTGCAGGTACACAAAATTTCCAGTAAATCACTGCTGAGAGAATCACAATTTTTATTGAGCAACCACTTCTGTTTACCCGCGAGGATGGATGGGGAGGGGGAGTGGGGCGGGGGGTCATAAGCAACTTTCTAAAGATTTGGTTGTCCAGTGGAAGCTGAAGAGAATGGAAATAGTTTTAGTATGCTAAAATGATGCGATTACTAATTTTCCGCTGAATTTCGAGAGATCCCTGGAGGAGATCCCACCCGAAAACTATAAAAAAGAAGCTATGAGGCTTGAACATCTTTTGCAGGCAAGAAAAACTCCATCGAACATCACTGGGAGATGTGGATGACAAAACGGCATCAATCTGTACAAGGTATACTAACAAATACAGATAGAAACATACCCTTCAAAGTCAACGAATGTTCTCTTTCTCTGAGTCCGGCGTCCATTTTGTTTTGACTGGAACGCCAAGACCAAAACCAGCGCTTTCCTCCCTAAAAATACGCGTTACTTTTGTGCGCGTGTACTGATATTCATCTCCGCTGTTCAAACCAGTGTTTGGATCACTGTTAACTCCACAGTTTCCAGCCGCTTGATACGTTTTACATGGCTTCAGCTACACCTTTATTGCCAAAAGCAAAGGCTCGACAGAATGTAAGTTTACTTAAATGGTCATTCGGTATATTATAATAGACATGGGTTACTTATTTTCCTTGTAAGTTATACGATATAGTTATTGTAGGTTAAAAATTATCCGTTGCCATACACCCCTCCCAAGGCAGGTTAGAATTTCCTTCGTTTCTTCTCGTTTCTTAGACCTAAATACTGTCAGTTATATATTGGTATTCGTAGGATTTATTTTTGGGAGGGAGCGTGGCCGAGCGGCTAGAGCGCTGGACTTGTAATTCGGAGTCCCCGAGTTTAAGTCCCTCCCCTACCGCTAGCTGGATTTGTTCTCGTTTGTCCCGAGTTCAAATCCTCCACCACGTTTGTAGAATAGCCAACTGATTCGGCCCATTCGCTTCCGGCCAGTTGGGATTCTGAACCATATTATGTTCAATTTAAATTATGCGTTTCCTTATCCCTGAAAAGCCCAATAAGGGAAAAGAATAATTAAAGTATGATTATTATTATTATTATTATTATACATTGTATTCACTATCTGTCTTCTCATTGGCTGAGGGCCTACAGCTAATTTCGGAAATCAGCGTTAGTTATCAGCTAGCAGATAACGATCTAATCTGTATTCTGTGAAAAGCAATGCATGATTTCCAATAACAATATCACTTCAGGTTCTTTGCTTGGTGTTACATGGTCTTACATGATGTTACATGGTGTGACATGGTGTTACATGGTGTTACACAGTGTTAGTCGGTGTTACATGGTTTTACAGCATGATTCAGGGTGGTACATGGTGTTACAGGGTGCTACACCGTGTTACAGGGTGCTACATGGTGTTACATGTTACACAGTGTTACATGGTGTTGCATGGTGTTATATGGTGTTACACGGTGTTTTTTTTGTTACACGGTGTTACATGATGTTACGCGGTGTTACATGGTGTTACATGGTTTTACACGGTGTTACATAGTGTTACATGGTTTACATGGTTTTACACGGTGTTACATGGTGTTACACTGTGTTACATGGTGTTTCATTGTGTTACACCGTGTTACATGGTGTTACACGGTGTTACATGGTGTTACATGGTTTTACATGGTGTTACGCAGTTTTATATGGTGTTACACGGTGTTACATGGTGTTAGATGTGTTACATTTGTTCCTAATTAAAGCCTCATAGTTATGCTAGAATTTTGATGTATAGAATATGGACTATTAAAAATGGCTAGTATATTGTATTAACCCATTCTCCCCTGAGCTTCAGGTTTTTTATTTATTTTTTGTCGCTTATTATTATTATTATTACTATTATTAGTGAGCATTCAGTTGTGTCAGTTGTGATTATTTGCCAATTCTCCAAATTGTTGTTTGCAAGTAAAGGTATGTTGTCCATGTTTCAGGTGTTGGAATGTCGAGTTTGTGAAGATGTATTTAAACTTCAGGGTGACAAAGTTCCAAGGTTGTTACTGTGTGGACATACAGTATGTCATGACTGTCTGACACGCCTTCCTGTAAATGGGCGACTGCTTCATTGTCCCTTTGATAGACAGTCAACAGAATTGAGTGACTCCGGTGTTTGGGGTCTTAAGAAAAACTTTGCTTTATTGGAACTTCTTGAACGTCTGCAAGTTCTGAATGAACCACTTACATCTCCTGACATTGATAGTGGGAGTGATGCAGTGCAATGTGATGAGAATGAAGAACATACAGCAAGTATTTATTGTACAGTTTGTGAAACCAATTTATGTCGTGATTGTGAAGAGATAACCCATTCCACTAAAACCCTCATAAAGCACAGGAGAATTCCAGTCTCAGAGCGACCCAAGGAGAAGCCCAAATGCACACAGCATTCTGCCCACGTGATTGAATTTACTTGCTTAGAGGAAGGATGTAGAGATAACTCATTAATGTGTTTTGTGTGCCGTGACTATGGAAAACATCAAGGACACAAACACACCCTCTTAGAAAATGAAGCGGAAAATATGCGTGCATCTGTGACTAACGTCATTCAGCATGTCAGGACGTTTACTGGTGAAGTAGATGGGTCAGCAGCCAAGCTTACTTCAGTTATTGAGGCAATTGAAGGTAGCTAAAATCTAATATATTGTTCCAGAAAACATCCATACCCCGTCGGTGGAAGGTTTTGGTTTACCCCTGTCTGCTTCCCCACCCCCAGTCACTCTAATCAATAATAATGTTATTATAACAAGGCTGCTGCTCAAGAACATTTTTGGGAGATTTCTGGGAGCCTATTGATGGATAAAATCAAATAAGTAAGCAGGTGCTGGAAACTTGATTTACCCATCTCGAAACTCGATTTGATTGAGTTTCTAATTTCCACAAAAGTTCTTGTTTGTTTACTTTTTTCAGTGGAAATTTTTTGCGTATGGTTGACAAACAAAAGTTTTATGTTTTCGTTTCAAAAGCACAAAATGAGCAGGGAATTCTGTCTTCGTTCATTGGAAGTAGGCATAGAGGCTATTGCCTTAAGAATCATAAGTTTTAGGCAACCATGCGGTGTCTGTCAGAGCATCTGGCGATTGGGCACCCGTTAGGCAGCAGCCTTGTGTAACATCACATTCTTCCACTGTAACACTTCACTGACATTTGGTATTATAAAAATTTAAGTCTATTTGGCTTATTATTTATTACGGCAGTATTTGATTTTTGTAGAATTCAGTGTTTCTGTCTTCTGATTTGGTGCCGGTTGTCAACTTGTTAAAATTGCTTGTACTTTAGGTGGAGTTGCAATGCACGAGGGTGACCATGGTAATGTTATTGCTCAGCATCTGGACGGTACAGCTGAAGAGGCCAGACACAAGGTGCGGGCATATTTTGATGATCTACGTGAGACAGTCAACAGACAAGAAGAAGCTGGGCTTGCTGTGGTGAATAATTATGTTCGAGAAAAGTTGCTGTCCCTGCGTCAGCAACAGGAAGATATGGCTGTTCTTATGTCACAAGTTACATCTGTATGTGTGGAATGTGAGAGAGCATTAAAGAGAAGTGATGCTGAGGTAAGCTGGCATATTTGTAGAGTAGTGCTGCAACAGTATACTGATTCAGAACCCCTTCACATGAGCCCGGTTACCGGGATGAAGTTTACCTTGGGTTCATGTGAGAAATTTCAGCCCGGTTTTCGAGAGGAGAAAAGGTCAAAGATCCTGGGGATGAGTTCTGGCGCCAAATTCGAGAAACACAGCAAACATGGTGAAACACAAAAATTTTAACTTTCGTGCCTTTCATAGCTTCTGCAACTCTTAAAGCTGTATCACTGCAGTTAAATGGGATGCTTATGATGTGGAAATACAGCAGGCAAGGCAAGAAGATTGCATTCGGACCACCAGAATTCATCCTGCTTTCATCCAGGGTTACTGGGCTGAAGTGTTTTGAGAAATTCAGATTGACCTGTATTTGTCACTTGTCAGCTGTACCAACTTATTGCCCTGACAAGCGAAATAAGTTCTTGTTACAGCTTTATGGTTGTTGGTAACTAGTCTTGACATGCACAGTTATGTATCATATTGTTAATACATCATGGCCCCTATATCATGATCGTATTATTCTGATAAGTTCAGGTAATTTAAAATAAATTAGCATGGCTAGCTAGCCTTGTGATATAAGTGTCTTTACAATTTCCTTTCTTAAATCAGGTGGCAGTTGTTCAAATGGTGGATAGGAAGCACTATACACCAGAAAAATCACTTTCCAGTAGATAAGTATTAGGAAAACTAATATTATTGTGTCATCCACTGGATGGAGATTTGTACAGTGGATAGCTCTATCCACCTTGTGAACAGCTGACGGCCGAAGTATATCCACTGTACATTAATATTTTTATTATAAAGGAAATAAAGGGAGATGTAAAGAATCAACCATAAGAGGACACAGAAAAAATCAGAGCCCCAGATGGAATTCGAACCCACGACCCTCCGTGTTCTAGATCGGATGCTCTGACCTCTGAGCTACTGAGGACTCGTTGGCGAGCAAGGGTCATGAGTTCGAATCCCATCTGGGGCTCAGATTTTTTCTGTGTCCTCTTATGGTTGATTCTTTACATCTCCCTTTATTTCCTTTATAATATTAATATCAGTGGTATACATTAATATTTTGTTACCAAAAAAATACTTTCAGGTGATAGAAGCCAGAAACAGTATTCACAGTCTCCTGGAAACAGTACAAGAGCAACAGGAGCAGTTTACTAACATAGCAAGCCTGTGTGATACTGATGCTGCCATCCCTGTGGCCTTTACAAAGGACAACAGAGTTCATATTGGTCCAAAAATGGAGATGCGGCTTGTTGTACTGGGACTTGATGGTGCTGGGAAAACTTCAATTTTGTTCAAAATGAAACAAGATGAATTTGTCTCACCAATCACAACCATTGGTAAATATGTACCGAACCTTAGGTTCTTTATAAAATTAAGATGAACTTCAGTGGGGGATGCAGGGGAGGGGACTGGGGGGCCCTTCCACCTTGTTTTTAGACCAAACTGAGGCCTGAAGGGCCGAAAAAAAATTTTTCTCTAAGGGTCTGGATCAATGCACCCCCCCTCTTATCTGAAGGTCCTGAATCCACCACTGAACTTTATCTGTTTTGTTAAAAGTTTATGCTTTCAATTCATTCAAGTTATACGTTAAAATAATGAGAATTATTTTTTCCCATCAGGTTTTAATGTGGAGACAGTTGAACACCGTAGCTTAAAATTCACTCTATGGGATGTTGGTGGACTACAGAAACTCCGCCCATTGTGGCGGCATTATTATCTCAACACACAAGGTTAACTTGTAAATCTTAAATAATGTGCATTTAAACATACTTTTAGCGTCTTAATGTAGTTAGAGGCTCCTGGCAGCTTGAAAAGAGAAATATATGATGGCAGTAATGATGATGATGATGATGATGATGTTAATAATAAGCAATAATATTATTGGATAAGTTTTTGTGATATCCAGAATAATCAAGGTCTCAGTAAGTGTTATCAGCCTTGGCCATAAACACCATACCTTGACGTTGATTTTTCTGGATATTGCAATTTCCCAGGTAAGGGAATCAGAGACAATCTTGGATTCTGAATTGCAGGCGGTGGATTCTGCATTCCAATTGTTAGTGGGATTTCGGAGTCCAAAGCCCAGTTATTCGGATTCCACAAGCAAATTGTTTTTAGATTTTGAATTCCACAAGCAAAACTTCTTGGACTCCAGAATCTGGAATCCGGATTCCCTTACACAGGGCGATAATTGGGATAATGGTGATGTTCAGGGTTGTTCAGGATGTTGATCTGAATTACCAGCGTTCAGCAAGCCTGAAAGTACATGGTTGTTGCAGTGGTGTTACACCTTTTAACCCTTTAAGTCCCAATAGTGACAAAGATCAATTTTCTCCTGACAATATCCATACCCTGTCAAGAGATAAGTTATGAGAATTAATAAAGTGATCACCCAAGAGAAAATGCCTTGATCTATTGTCAAATTCTCTCAACTAATTCTTCAAGGAAATGTATGAAGATCAGTTTGGAGAAATTGTATGTGGATATTGGCGCTTAAAGGGTTAACTTTGCACTTGCTAACTATGAAGACAGTGATGTGCTATTGGAAGTTCACTTTACTATTACTATATTATTATGTTCAATTGTTTCCTTTTTTGCTTCTTCCTGCAGCTGTGATTTTTGTCATTGACAGCACAAATATTGAGCGCATTTCTGAGGCTCATGAAGAGCTTGCCAAATTAATGGCAGAGAAACGACTGAAAGATGCGTTGCTGTTGATATTTGCCAACAAACAGGTACATGTTTGTCTAAAAACCTTTTTTTTTTCATGATTTCTAGTATAGTGTTACAACTACAATATTACATGCAAAAAAGAGCTTTAATAGCCCACATTCGATATATTAAAATTCTAGCACGACTCGAAGGCTTCGCGAAATGTCGGCTGTTCTCTCAGGTTATGTGCGTCGCTGAAAATTTTAATAGTCCAAATATTTCAAGACGTTGAAACTAAGATTTTAAGCTCCCCATTTTATTTTCATTAGGACCTACCGAGTGCGCTTACTGTGGATTCGCTGACAGAAAAACTCGCTCTTCACAAGCTCTGTTGTGGAAGGAGTTGGAACATATTTGCCTGTGATGCACACTCTGGTGAAGGCTTACATGAAGGACTAGACTGGCTTGCAAGGCAGCTCATGTCGGAGTTTGCGCTGTAAATCTCTATCTTGCCTTTGTATTGTGTAAAGAAGTCTGGTCATGCGCAACCATAGGATCCAAAGGGAAATGAACAAAAATATATGCGATAGTTCGAGAGTGTAAAAAATAAAAAAAATGTATGTGCGGTTTCGACTGTTCGCGTTCAAGCCAAATAAGTACCGACATCTAGCACTGCCAAGGCCCTTAATTTTTCCCATTCGCGACCCCTCAAAGAGGGTCGTACAGGTGTATTTTTTGTTACGTGATTACTTGTTTTTCTTTTTCCTGAATCGTGAATTCAATAAATTATTCCTCGTGTTCCGTGACCGAAAGGTTGTCCGTGCCCCGAGAACAGCTCGAATTGATAAACGATATTCGTGACTTTATTACTTATTTTTCCCTGATTGGACAAAAGGACTAATGAACTAGTTATGTTCGTGCTTTAAGGGACTCATTCAAGCCCTTATTGGATGAAGTGTGATGGCAATTTGCATGGACCGAGATTAAAAACTCTAGTGTTAAAAAACATAAGTCAGAACAGTTTAGAACTTGGAAGGACTTGGACAGAGAGACAATTTTCGTTTATTCGATTAATAGTTTTTGAATTTGCTTGGTAGTTTTTTTTGTGAATTTGAATTCGGTCAAATTGTAAAATTCGTAGCTAAGAGTTTGTGTACAATTCTTGAACATAGTTCATTCTCGTGAACACTGATTTTCAGTTTCGAGACTTCCCAAAGATAAATAAAGGCTATGAAAGCATGAAATGAGAATGATGAATTTTTGTAAGTTGCTATTTGCAGTCTTGCTTTTTCTTTTCGCCACTTTCAAGCTGTTTTTCAGACACTCTTTTGCCGCTTATTCCTTTGCCTAAGAGCAAGATCAAAAGCGGTACTTCACATACTGCTTGTGTGACTCGAAAACTGATATGAAAGTTTGATATCCGTGAGTCGTGATTAGTTATTTTTTTGGTCCGTGAACAGTGCCAGAGGACCCCCCCCCCCCCACCCCCCCTCGCCCCGCTTCCCCGCCTGTACGACCCTCTTCCTCCCAAACATCTCCGGCCGTATGGCTACTAAGGCCCTGTCCACAACAATTGGGATATTTTGGAAACCCCATATTCTTTACACACAAAAAATCTACCAAAGGATAATCATTTGCACACAAAATTTAAAAACGTTCGACTTTATTTTCATTATTTACAAAATTCACTCATTTTTTATCTTTATAAGCAAAAGCAACTACGACGCTAGAAGAGCAACAGACCTCTTTCAAAATTGCGGCCGATTAACATAATCTCTTAAATGTATGATAATTAGCCTTTCTGGCCTCGTTAACATGTGCAAAGTACAAAAGAATTCTTACTTTCATACGAGGTCAGAAGGCTAATTATCATACGTATAAAAGAATATATTAAAACGGCGCCATTTTGAAAAAGGTCTATGTACATTCCTGTTCGTAATCAGAACAAAAACGACATAAATACCACTAGCACCGAGACACGATCTGTGAAGGTACCGTAAAATTCCGAAAATAAGCCCCTCCAAATATAAGCCCCCCAAACTCGTAACGCAAAAAACCTTCCGTTAAATCGCCCCTCCAAATATAAGTCCCCCTTAAACCAGAGCAAAAACGGTAAATTTCCTTCTAACTATAAGACTAGCCCAATCGATTTTGAAACGCAAATTTCCCTCCATAGATAAGCCCCTCCCCCCCTCGTCAAGTTTGGTGCTTTCAAATTAAAATAACCACAATACAGTCAACTCCCTTTATTGCGGACACTGTAAGGACTTCGAGTTTGTGTCCTCATCAGCAGGTGTCCGTAATAGCGAGAGTTTATTTCAGTCAAACGTCTGTAATTTGTTTTTACGGGGATTTAGCTGCTGTCCGTATTATCGGGGTGTCCGCAAGGCGACAGTTGACTGTATTTACACCAGGTATCGTCGCAAAAAAGGTTTTCTAGAAATTAGTTTAACGTTCTAAATGTAATAAGTGGTTGCATCCAAATTGCATTGCACTCAGTAGAAAGCTACTGGACATTGTTATGCTCCTATCGCAAAAACGGTCTTAACCGGTTCCCACTGTACTACTCACAACCATACCACGGTTCAGTGGTTGTCGTATTAGGGGGCTTAAAAATGTTAGTGATTTCGGTGGAAGGACAGACTACTTCGTTATCACCAGATGATGAGTGGTAACCAACACAAACATGGCCAACACAATTTTTAAAACTAGAAGTCGCAATAACGTTTCTCTGTAAATTACTTCGCGTCCTACCTAAACGTCCTAGTTGTTTTCCTTGTTTGCATTCAGATTGCATTACATTGCATTTAAGAGAAACGTGCAAGGCGATATTATGCTCCTGTCGCAAAGAACGGTCTAAACAGGCCCAACTATGCTACTAACATCTCTGGGCCCTTTGCAAAGAAACTGTCACATAGGAGAAAAATTTCTTGCTGGAGGGCTAACAACTCAATGTGATCTTGAAAAGAAAAGATGAGCTTTGGGAACGATGTAATCTCTTTGTTTTACTTGCCCTACTCCTTCGTGTCCACCAAGATCATTGTACGTTTCTGGGAAACTGCACACCTACCCCTCTCCTTAGTCAACATTTTGCCTTAAGTGAGAAGTAACTGTTAACGTTGGCTTAGGGGAGGGGTAGGTGGGCAGTTTTTCAGAAACGTATAATGATCAGGAGTCTTTAACGTATGTGACTGTTCTCTGCAAAGGGCCCATGGAACGTTCGGTGATTTTTGTAGTAGACTATAAGTATTTGAATTTAGTGAATTCCAGGGATGGCTGTACTCTTTGCCTCTTCATCATCGGAATCTTCATGAGTGGTAAGCAGCACAAACATGGCCAGACACACAGCAGTAACAACTAGAATCAGTACTCCAAACACGATGTTGTAAAGCCTGAATTTCTGGGAGGTGGATTAAAAACAAAACAGATTAGCATTGCAAATGGGTTTGAAGGTTGGATTCATGTGGGAGTCATAGGTAGGTGGAATTCTTGGAAGAAGAAGTGTAGTCTATCAAAATCTCTCAAATAATTCTTTAGGAAAATCTATGGAGATCAGGCTGCCACATGCAACGGTAAACATAAGCTGGAGAGATCATATATCTAACAAGGATTTTCCTCCAGTTTCAATAAGTCTCCAAAAACGTCGCCTGTAGTTAAGTCGCCACTGTTGGAGAAGCAAGAATGAGACTGTTTCCCAACTAACACTTTGAGATCCAAAACACAGCAGACGCTCAAGGGGGCGCCCAGAAACAACATTTATTGACCAACTAGAGAGTGACAGCGGTCTTTCGAGGCAGGATCTCGCATCTGTCATGGCCAACAAACGGGAATGGGACAGACTTATAAAATCAGTGCGGGTGTGACCGAAATAGATAGATACATGGAGATCAGATTGGAGAATCTGTTGGTGGAAATTGAGGCTTAAAGGGTTATGTTGTTACACCACAGGATTTCGTTTGTTACAGTAACAGAAATCTTGTAATAAAATAGCAGTTCCTTCCGCTGGAGATCATCCCAGTCTCAAGGCGTTTTCGGCAGGTCAATCCTAGGCTCTACCGTGAGCTGAGACATCACCGAAAGACTCGCCCACTCTTTCCCAGACTTCGCGCGGACAACGGGGCAAGAGTGAACGCTTGGGTACTAGGCTGCGGGAGATGTAGAGTTAATTGTTCAGTCACCTACCTTCGTTAAATTACTATGCGCTTGACTAAGGCGAACTGGAGCGACTTCCACCTCATCATCGTGAGGCCTGGCAAGCACCCGGTAATCTTCAGCACTTTTATCTTCGCTAAAAGCCAAGTAGAGCTCAAATGCCATTATGAATGCGAGAACTAGGAGATATACTATCATGACATACACAGCTGAGTCTTCCAAATGAAATGCTGGTAATACTGAACCCAGAAAAATGTTTACCACTACAGGAAAAAAAGCAAAACAAACATAAAACTAGTCAACATCCTTTCATTAGACATTTTTTAGGAGACGCCTACATGGTTCCTGCCCGTTCTTCAGTCATTTAAGGAGGACACACGTCTGTAAAAAGGAAAGTTAGTGTTGGTCCCAGCGGTTAATGTCTAAGTAAGAGTTTAGAGTACAATGAAATTATACTTAGCATTGAGCTACTCAAAACGTGCATTACCACCCGAGAAATATAAATTTCTGAAGTTAAAAAAAACAGTCGTATTTAATTCGCAGGATTTCTCCACGAATTCTCTTTATTGAGTCCCAGGGGCGCATACAACTGTATTTCCCAGAATCATTTTACACTTAACAGCTCTTCTTTCTAAAGCAACCGAGTATCATTAATCTAAAATTGGACTCTGCGGCATTTACCCAATAATTTCATGCCGATATTATTGACAACCCAAGTGACCCACAATATTTTGCCTTCTAACCATGTTTAATTTGAACCGAATTTTCTGCAAAACCGAAGACTGTTAAAAATGTTCTGAAACAAAGCGAAGGCAGCCGAAGACTTCCGAAGCTGACCCATGGAAATTCATTTACAGTTGGCCGGGCATGGTACTCAACTAAAGCACACCAGTAGAACATGGAGGTTAGGTCCCAGGCCTGCCCGTATTAAGAGACGCAACACCAACTTCATTAATGTGTACTTGTAACCTCGTAACAATAGGAAAGTTCATATTAAAGGTTTCGTAAAATTTTAAAAACTTTGAAAACATCACCATTATCCATTAATCACTGATGGTAAGTAAGCTCATACAATTTCTATACTATAAATACCTGCTTACGATTATCAGAAATGATCATGATTTTACTTTGAACACGCCACAAAAATTTGGATGTTGTAAAATTAGGAACACGGAACGGGGAACAGGGAACATGGAGCAGGCAATGGAAACGGGAAAAACGAAAAATCGGAACAAAACTAACTTTATCCCCTAGCCCTATCAGTGACGTCATTATCCATTCTCTCTTTTCTTCCCGTTTTTCAGTTTTCCATTTCTACATATGCTCGTTACCCTGCTCCTTTTAGTTAGTAACACCCCTTAATTTTTTTAATTACATGGTTTGACTAAATTTTTGTCCTTTACCTGCCAAAGCCAGTGTTAATAATCCAAAGGTTCGATGCGCCCAGTTGAAATACATCCGTCTAAGAGTAAAGATCGAACCTCAAGTTACGAAACTTTTTCTTTATTTTCAGGTCATTATACTGAGGTGTTTGTGAAAGAGCCGTTTTTAATTGGTGGGTTTCTTGGTGTTGCGGACGAGTGCAATCACAAAATGGCATAACACAAAAGACTGAAAAGACACACCACACTTGCTGTTTTCCGCCAAACCAAGAAATACCCTTTAATTGCAATGGTTATTGTGGTTGATTGGTAATTGACTCTTGGGCTTATATTGAGAAAACTCAGGACGGCTTTCTTGGTGGTTTCCGAACGAGCTGTGTAACACACTTACAATGTAACAACAAATAAGAAATAACAGTTATTTAAACTCATCACTAATAGATGAGCTTGGGCGTTGGTGCCTACAAAGTTGGTGGAGCCAGGCAATGCTCTCGCATGAGGAGGAGGTATCCATGGAAACCCTGCGAGCGGCCCCCACCAAGCACCGACCCAATACTTACCTAGCCCATACCTCAAGAAGGAGGGAGGGATGGGAAAAACCAAAGCACAAACTGACACGCAAACAGCAAGCTATTGCAACAACACTTTGCGAAGAACTGCAAGCAAGCAACTGCGTATATAAGTCACGAGGTGTTCCTGCTAGAGGCATCGGGCCACCCCTACTATAGATGAGGAAACAGCTGACCAGCATTGCTTCGAGGTTAACTTTGAATAAATTACATTTAGCCACATTTAAATACCTTTTTCCATCCGGAGGAGGTCTGAAAAAAGCTAAAACTGGTTGAATTACTGCTATCAACAGAACAATAGTACCAATGATTGGATGAGCTCCAGCGTCCTACAGTAATAAAAACATAGTTCATTTCTTCATCGCTGAACTGATTGTGCTCAATAAACCGTGTGAACGATCAAAGATCTTGTGACGCAGTGATAGCATCCATTTGCTTTGATCTTGCGCCTAGGGAAAGAGGAATGTAACGGTTCTGATAAAAACTAAGGGGTGTCGGTCGGCAATTTTCGAAATCGTTCGTGAAGGGTACGAGAATCTTGTTCGCTGCGCGTGGCTCACGTTCACTTTCTATATTTCTAAAACAACAAACTGATGATTATGCTTACGTAGAAATACCTCCTCTCCCTCCCCCCGCTCCCCCCGCATTGATACGCCCACGATAGGCAATAGAGACCTTAACGACGAAAAAGACTACGAGTACTAGATTTGACTGAGAGTCTTTTCGCGTATTCTCAAAAAATAGACTGCACCCCGGAAAGATGCATTGTACTTTTGATTCGCCTAAAAAGTTAGCACTGTTATCTTTATGGAAAGAGGATTAGCCTTCTCCGATCGCATAATGATAAAACTTCTAACATTTGATAACTTCTTTCCGGCACTACGACATTCTTGATAAAACTAGTTGTAGAATGACGACGGCTATCACGTTCTCTGGTTCACGCGCGAGCACTGCTAAGTATTGAGAAAATCTTGTACTCGTAGTCGTTCTCGTGTTAGAATCTAAAGGTTTCTAATAATATTACAATAGCAGTACCTCAGACCACTTTCCAACATATACAAAGGCAAGAATAGCTCCAGCAACGGTACATACTGTCGTCAGTATCATAAAAGTTCGATGTAACTGTAATATAAAACAGATAGAAGTAAGCAGATGTAGTTGAAGTTTAAGCGTGTGCCAAAAAACAGACTGTGCAAACAGGCGTTAAAAATACTGCTTAAACGACCCATAAAAACCAGTACTGTACCTGAAACCAGATCCTCTTTCTACACATTTCTTTTACACCCCATACTGTCCTCATGAATCGCGCAACGAACATTCCTATTGTCGCAAATCCTACCCATGCCACTACCATCAAAATAGCTTTAAAAAAAACAAGAAAACAAACAATAGAAATTTCACAGTATAGTGCCCACGGAGAACAGGGGCGTGGTAGCAAGGAGGAATTGATAAACAGGCGGGAGGGTACGAGAGGCGGGAAACAACGTCCACTACTGTCAACAGTTCATTTAATTTTTCCAAGGGAAACCTGGCGTGCAGTCTTGTTTACGAACCCCTCTCCCTTCATTATAAAGGCTTGTTTGTGTTACCGTAATTTCGTAAACGCGCAGGAACTAGAGAAGAGGCGCGGGGAACGCTGGGAATTGCAATCCAATGCGCGCGATTCTGATCGGCGAAGGTAAGAGTTTAAATACAGTTGTACCTACCATGAAGTTGAATAAGAAAAAGGTCGAATTCAGAAGCTTCAAGAATCTCTATTTCAGCGAGATTGACAGGGCTCATGGAGTGAGCTTTCCAACTGTGTTCTCTTAATGAATTATCACCTCCTGAATGGTGCAAATACAAAAACATGCAAAAGTCTTCGTTACATTTCAGGTGAGTACGGTCCACGTGCTCCCCACTGGTTTTCGTCATTCACATTGAGGCTTTGAATTTTACCGTTTTAAACATCAAGCAGTAAGTTGGCAAATTATATTGGACAACTTTATAGGCTCAAAACAGTACGTTCGGAAATTTAAGCTTATTAAAGTGGAATAAGCTTAAGTTTTAAGTTCTTTTTGGGAATTTGACCCAAATTAATCATCACAGCGAGCGTGACTGGGTAGTCCTGGGGTTCAAATCCTTGAGACAACTGGTTTGCCTAGTTTGCCACCTGTTATCATTACTTTCTATCTTGTTAAAATAATTAGTTTGAAATATCTACGTTGCAGTTAATTTTTTATTTCAGTTAATTTTTGTTTTTCCTTTGTTTTAAATTCATTAGCATACATTACCATAACCAAAAACAATGGAAAAATACAACATATATTTTTCTCATTATACCCGGGACCACGGTAGAGAGCATAATAAAAGTTATTATCATTATCATTATCATTATTATGATTATCATGGTTCCTACGTGAGGATGCTTAAAAGTTTTCTGAAGAAAAAAAATTCATATTTTATTCACAGTTTCTGACAGTTTCTTTAGACTTCATTCCATGTTTGCATTATTATCAACCTGAGAAGCACTATTCAATCTAAGGGTGCAAAGAAAGTCAGTTTAACAGCTTGCCATTTGGGCAAGCTGTACCTAGCATTTACTAGCCTGAAAAAAAATTGACGAGCAGGATTCATAATTTGAATTCTCCCAAAAGAATCACTTGCCCATAGGGCAAGTTAAGAACAGAATTCACTAGCCCAGTAGCAAAATCCACCAGCCCCAGGCTATCGGACACCACTTCCTTTGCATGCTGAATCATGCCATAAATTCTTTTGACATTCCCCTACTTGTGAGAAAGTAAAGCAAGCTTTTCAGTCACAGTCTTTGATTATAATTCAACATTAATATCAATTCAAACTGTGCCAAAACTCTGAATATGGATAATAAATATTACTAGTAATACCCAAAGGTTATGGAGTGTGGGCGACAACGATCAAAGGTCAAAACACTTTTGTTCCAACGTTCAGTGTGCTTTGTGTAAGTTCCGCATTACAAATGGTCAAAACACACGTGATCAAATTATGAGGGATAGAAGGTCCAAACACGCGTGATCAAATTGCATGCCATGCATTCCATTCATTGTTAGTGGAAGTCCAAATGAATTTTGGCTACATACATGCGATGCATGCGCGATAACAACCTGGAGATTAGGATTGCATGCTCCTCTTGTCGCCTGCAAAAATGTGCTGTAAAGCACTGAAAAAAGAGTTCTCTACAGGGCTCAAAAAAAAGTTCCATCTAGTAGTCCAGGACAAGTAGATTATCTTCCTCTTGAGCAAGTAACTTTTGACAAGCCCCAGTATCTGCATCCAAATTCTCCCAACTGATCTCAATGTCATATTTAGCTCTGAAGGTCTCGTTTAGGGTTGCACGTGAAAAAATATAAAAATATGTGTATTGTCTGTGTTTTACCATGGTCTCTTTTAGGGGTAAAAAAAAGCTTGGGCTATGCCCAGATCAGTGTCTTTTGGGGTTTAATTCAAAATTTCTGATGAGCATCCCCCACCCCTTTCATATGTGGGCTACCAGCATTCAACTAGTTATCGATAATAATGAACTCACACCTATGGGTCCTGATGCAAAGATAACAAACAAATCCTTGTTGAGGTCAGCTGACATCATACTGCTCTTTTTTTCTCTCTTGAACCTACATAAAAAACATGAACCATGCAAACTTGAAGCAAACCTGCAAACAAACTGTGCACACTTCTATTTAATTCTCGCCCCCCTCCCGACTGCATCTGGAAGCACAAAGTAATATCATATCATTCTATATTATAATGACTCTTTCAATATAAAAGGTAATACCTCGGTGAGGGGATGTGGGGGGTTGGTTACTACCTGGTGAGTGGGCCCAAATTGTGTAACCCCAATAAGCCTCATCAGGCTAAAACTAAACCTGTACAATCCCACTGGCACAGCACAGGAATGTACTCATAAAGACTTCCTTTTTCCAATGCACAAAACCAGAAAAAGAAGTCCAATAATTGGACTTATTAAAATTCCATTACCTGCCCCTGATTCATACAGCACAGAAACAGAACCCAAAATGCTTCCTTTTTTCCCAAACACTAACTATCAGGTGCACTCAGGGCTGTGCTCTAGCAGAGCCTGGTGGCCCCTGGCGCCTAACTCTTGCCCTCGGGTGACTAGAAAATCTCAGATTTTTAATACAAATCATATGCTGGGCACCCTAGATTTTACAGGTTCAGAGAACTGGGCTCCCTTCAATTTCCCTTAGAGCACAGCCTTGGGCACTGGTTAAAGAAAAAATCATTGATGCCTCTAATTAGCAGAAATGCCTGATTGCTTTGAAATTTGTTGGTTTTGTTTTTAAATGTCAACCACTCACTTCTATTTAATCATTCAGGCACTTTAAGTTGAGACATTTAACCACTGGAGATCACTACTATTGTAGCAATATTTTAAAAACATGTCATTTAGTTGGGTTATAATTAAGTGACATTCAATTACTTGCACTTGGTGTTCCCATGTTCTCTCACGACTTCTTGAAATATTAGCTCTGGTATTTCCTGGCAAATGATGACAACAAAAGATAAAAAATTAAATGCCACATTAAAAAAAAAATTGTTCACTGAAGTACAAGTAAATATGAAAAAAAAAACAAATGTTTTAAAGGTATTTTTGAGAGTATTAATTTTGGGGATAGTTGGTAGTACTGGTTTGCTGATCACCAATAATAAATCACTCATTGAAAATGTTAGGCAACACAGTAAAGCAGTTAAAAATATTTGACAAAATATAAGAATAATTGTTGACAGTATTAAAAACTTGTATACTGTCTTTTTAGTGGACTCCTAATGCAACCACCCAATCTTTATGATAAATCCATTGACGGCTCTTTTCTGATACATTTAGCCCATATGTTTTTGTTGTTTCTCTCTGTTGGTATGTAGGGATGTCTTGCTCACATGGGAAAACTCACCTTAAGTTTATATCACTTTGACTTATTCATACAGATGAAAAGTAAATTGAATTCTTAAAAAAAAGATCTTTCGTATTTATAATTGGTGAGCGAGGGTGACACAGAGGTACAAGAGCACTTGCCTCCCACTGAAGTGGCCTGGGGTTAATCCTGGTGTTGACACCATAAATGTGGGTTGATTTTCTGGTTGATTCTTTCCCTTGTTGTAAGAGGTTTTTCTCCATGTACCCAGTTTTCCCCTCTCCTCGAAAACCAACACTTCCAAATTCCAATTTGCTCAGGAACTCAAGGACACTTTTAAGTAAGTTCTTAATAGCTCCTAAGTGCTTTTTGGATATTGGTTAACAAATTACCATTCTTACAATAATCAATGATCAGTTGGTTGGGTCAATCCATTAATTTCTGATAATCAACTATAAAATGTAAGCTAAATGCCAGTATTGCAAGTACTAGTTAATGAATCACAGTTGCAAATAACCTGATGGCAACACTCCAGGAATCACATGCAGATGTATTTAAGCACAATTATTTTCTCACTTTTAATTATTAGTGTCAGATATTTGAAAGCTGGTTATTTCCTGCAGCCAATTGTACAACGCTTGTAAGTCGCTAATGCACCACTGCACCAGTGTCACACATTTTGCATGGGTAATTGTTTGACCTTTGGTCTTTCTTAAATTTCTTCAAACCAGCAAGTTCTGTATTTAACTCTTACCTTTCTAGTTTTAATAGGTGTGTCATGTCCTTTAACAGGATAATGGCCAATCACATTACTTTCATTGTTAAGAGATGAACATATGATGGAATCTGTACCATCCTAAAGTTAAAGACCCCAATGGCTATTAAATAAATTTCATTACAAGTTATTTATGACAATATATATATCATAAGTTTCAAGGGGGAGGGGAACACATTCTTGAAGGTATGGGTGAATACTCAGTTCAGTACAGTTTATTGTTTTGCCATGATGATGAACAAAAAAAAAACAAGAAAATCTAAATAAAAAGCTAATGGCGAGGAAGCCCAAGGGAAGCCACTGGCAGGGGTTTCAATAAAAATTGAAGTAGCCAGCAGGTTTGAATAGAGTAACTGACTGTATCAACAGGGGGCTGTTAGTCCCCTTTTTCTTATAGGGTGGGGGAGGGGGTCCGGGGGCATGCTTATCCAGAAAATTTTGAAATTTCAAAGCCCTAAAATGCGATTTTCAGCGTTCTGGGGACTAAATTGAGGATAAAAGAGCATTGTTTTTTTATTCTAGAAAATGTAGCTTTCATTCACCTTTCAATTTATCAGTTACATAATCCATTCTTACAAGCAATGAACAAATGATGAAAACTAGATTACCTACTTTGCACGTAAACAAATTCTGTGTAAAACTGTGAAAATTGACTGAAATATAGCATTCACATGGCTGAAGCATAATGTAAAACCAGTGGGCCTTGTGCTTTTCATACAGATTTTATGATATATTTTTGCTTACAAGGTTATATTCAAACTAGTTACTTTTTCTTTCTGGAAAAAAGCAGCTGACTTCTATGACCAAAGTAGCCGACGCATTTTGCTGGCTGTCGGTGCTTATTGAAACCCCTGAGTGGGATTATAAGGAGTGGGCTTCCTTAGTTTAACTAAAATATGAACAGAAGGGTGAGGATTTAAGGAGAAGGGGAGGGTGAGCCTTGGTCGTCTCCACTGAAACATTGCAACCAAAAGAGTTTATTACCATAATGGCTTTGTGGTTGAATCCAACTGATATCCATTTTTCCTTACTGCTCAATTCAAACGTAATGGATGATTCATCGGGTCTATATGACATGAAGTAATCACAGTCACTTGTTCGAGATGAACAAGATTCTGGCCTAAAGAAGCAACCTTTTGTTTTGCCACAATCTTCTGTAGAGAACTGTAAACGGATGGAAAATGTTAAAATATTGTTACTTTGATCATGATGTATTACCAATCCATAAGTCAAGCTAATTTTGTAACCCTAACTTCCTCCTACCCTTATGGTCTTGGAGTTAAAGTTGTTATTCTAGTTTTTATCATAGATTTGTAATGGCCTGTGGCTAAATGTAAAAGATAATATTATTATTAACTACTGTACATGGAGCAAACCTTACCAACAGCTGTGGATTTATTGGTCTTACTGGACTGCGGCTGTCACTAACAGGAACTGCAAAGAAACAATTTATTTTGTAAAAACTAATATACAGACTGACATGTCTCAAACTATCATTGCTTCAATACCTTAATATGACAGTGCAGATCTAACTACCCACAAGTATTTTTAACGAGTTTGGAACAATAGTAAGCATTTCAATGCTCGTTTTTTTTTCCTTTTTGACTTCCTAATATTCTCAGGTAATACATTGCATGGACATGCATCAAATCCATAAAATGAGTTCTTTAGTTGTTTGAGACGTGAAAGCATCGTAGCAAAACATTTGTTAGCAAAGCTGCTGATCTGGTGTTGTTATAGGAATAAAATTTTAATGCACACACATGTAAGAGACAATTTAAAAATATGACAGAGGGCAATATTAAAAAAAGTCTATTGAGGCTAAATATTCAGACCCTAAGAAAATAAGGGGATTTTTATGTAAGCTTTATGTCCAGCCATGTCCAAACCTCTGCTAAAGCACATGGGTTTGCAGGGTGTTCATTACAATAAAAAATTATCTCGCTAACGTTCAGTAGCCTGTGACTATTTTTTATTCAGATATTCTCCTGTAATGTTACACCTTTCTCCTGCTACTAGAAATCGATGAAAACCCTGGGTTTGTATTGTAAAGGGTTGCATGGCTGAATAATGTTTTTAACTGTTTGTGGCTCTTATCTAAAAGAATTTGTATAAAATTGTACTGTTATACACATTAGCAATACTTTTTATATGCTTTCAATCTACTAATGTGCTTAGATTAAATTATGTAATAATGATAAGAACTAAATTAGTTTTTCGCTTAATTAATCAATTTTCTGAATATAAAATTTAACAGTGAAAACTGTCAGTTTTTGTTCTGAATGTATTGAAGAAGAAAACATAACTCTTCAAATTTTTAAAAGGAGCTGTTAATATGTTCTTCAAGAGTCAATTAACATTTTTATTAAATTAGTTGTTAATTAATAAAATCAAATGAAATAGATATGATCAGTGCAAATAATGTGGACATGCACATGCAAATCAAAATAAACCTCATGAATGGAAATTTTAGTGAACAGTGGTGCATTATATCCATGGGCTTTCTGAGAACATTCACAGTGTAAATGAAAACATTTAACATTTCAAAACCCTTTTTTCCTTAGGATCATTCAATTTTGGCTAATCAAAGACTCTCACGGCATTGTGCACTTGTGTCAAAGGTAGCTTTACCCTCATTTATACTGCAAATTAAATTCATTTTATTGAGTGAACAAAAACTCTTTGCTGTCTTTACCATGAGGGCAGGTTGTTATAATGTGGCTTCCTCACGAAGTATCAATTTTAAGGAGTCAATAACGTGCAATTACTTTTAATATTATTGCAATCCTTAAGTGATAAGTGACATTACGAATTACAATGCTTCAGCTGCAATTTGCATACGTTGAGGTACACGGTTTTCCGTATAAACACTGATCAAACCTACTCAACCAATGATCTGTTATTTTTGGCGGTGATGCTTTTTTTCAAGCCTCAATTCTTTCAGTAAATAAAACTTGAAAAGCTGTTTTAGGCTTTTAAATTTAGATCAAGACAAAAAGGCTTCATGATCATTCTTCCGCATCATCTGGGTTTGCAGTTACTGCTTTGCAGCTTGTGCCTTGAGGATGCACAAACTCACGCAATCTTCAGCGAATCTTACCTTCAGCGATGAAAACAGCAAGAACAATAGTAGTGAATAAGACGTCAAGGACTGCCATACCCCAAGAAATTAAAGAACTGTGAGAAAACGTTTCACGGAAATGAAACGTTGTCCACTGGCACTGGCATTCTGAAGCGTCAGATTTTTTTGGTTAGTCACCAGTCTACCGAAAAACGGGCAAACAAAGTGGGCGTGGTCAAGTCAAGAATTTTGTTAGGGCAGCTAGCGGGGGTTGTTTGGCTCACTTAAGGGGAACAAACAAAACTTGTATAGACTTGACTAGAGGTGGGGGGGGGGGGGGGGAAGGGGGTGGAGAAAAATAACGCGCCTGTTACCAATCCATTGTTCTGGTACCTCCCACGTTCACTACTTGAACGTCTGGAACAAAATGGCCATCACGCAGTCATGTTGCCCGGTCATTTTGTCATGACTATGATGTTCGTTTATTTCCAAGTGTTCCAGAAATGACGTTAAAACAAACGAAATGTTTAAATTAAGAGAAAAGACGTTCTTGAATTGCTTCCAACTGGTATTTGGAAAAAGGCTGATTTACTAACTTTTTGAAATTAAGTATTGACAGGCCAGACACGACTGATAAGCTCGTTATAATGGTCCCGGCGGGACCATTTTTGAACAACAGGTTTTCCCTCTTTTCTTACTCGTCGCTGATTTTGGACATTTTTGCCGACAGGGACAACAAATACAACACGGACAACAGGGACATCAAGGACAACAGAGACAACATTAGGTGATGCGCGGTCTTCGTAGTTGTTATTTTTATTTCCTGTGGTTTATGCCTGACTCGTCCCCAGTCGTCTCTCATTATTAGTATTTGGCGTGGAAGATGGAAACGGGCTCTTTAACGAAGGGGATGACGGGAAGGAAAAAGGGAGAAGGGAGAGTCTCCCCGCCTGTCGCCTTCCCTTCTTCCCCGAGCGCAGAACTCAAGCGCTTCCCTAGTACGATGATAATTAATGAGTAGAGACAACTTGGAGACGACTGGGGACGAGACAGGGTTTTTGCTGCTGTTGTTGTTTCAATTCTGGTAGCCAGAAAGGAAACAATTTATGGGTAATGGCTCTTGCTTTGATTGGTCCTTTTGACATAACCGCCGTTAGTCGATAGGGAGCTTAAGCAACAACGACAGCGACGGCCACGAAGACGTCACTTAAATCTGAATCAGTTCGCACGACTTCAAACTTTATCGCGCTTATTCCAACTTCTTCTCCAATTTGTCAAATGTTGGCAAATTTTTCTGGAGTTGAATTCCAAAAGACTATATCAAAGTTCAGGAAAAGAAAAAGGAAGTCGTTGTCTTGTGTTCATGTCTTCGAGAAACGTGAATTTAGGCACTTTCTCGTTGTAGTCATGCAACGACGGCAAAGAAATGTACAAAAAGCGTGATGCACGTGCAAAGTTGTTGTTTTTGCTAATATAAACCTATTGCTTTTTTTTGCCGTTCTCGTTGCCGTCGTCCTCGTCGTTGCTTAAGCTCCCTATGTGGGCGTAGGAGGGAGGAAGAGCCACAACAATCGACTGCATGCAGGCGTTTTTTTCTTTTCCCCTTAGTCTCGCCTTCGTGTAAAATGACGCGTTCTCCTCGCTTGGCTCATAAGGTGATTGTTATGCTTCAGAATAGGCCATTTTACAGTTGTGTGCTCAGTGCCCTGGGGCCCTTTTCTCGAAAGTCCCGATAATTAACGGGCCCGGTAAGCTGTCTCCGTTTACATTAAAGATCGAAGTTTCAATAGTTTTGCATCTAGCATGATAAAACTATCAGTTAGTGAAATAAAATGGAGTAGTCTGCTAGCCAGGACCCGCGCTCTTATTCTTTATATTTCGATTTAAATATTTGATTTCGGGCCCGAAAAGTCATTACTCCTGCCTTTGAATAGATGTGAGGCTGGCGGTGACCTTGTTTTGTTCTCCAACCTCGTTCCCAAGGTTCTCTCTCTTGCTTTGGGAAAAAGCCTGGAAACGAGGTTGGTATCTGAGGTGGATCGCACACTTTTAAGAGTCAACACCTCCACTTTCATTTTATTATTATTAAAAGGATTACAAATTGAAACAAATCCAGAAAGTAAGATAAAGAGTGTCTTCATGCAGTGCTACCCTTGCGCATTCTGGCACTGGCCAAAGGTCTGTCCGTTATCGGCTGTCACATACACGCTATTAAGAAAGAAGATAGTTATAAACATGAGTGAAAACTGTAAGATACACATTTATGACCTTTTCTTACTTTTTATTAAAAGATCTAAAATATGGAAATTTGCTGGACAAAATATAGTGAGTTAAACTGCTAATGAACTTGTGAAATATTCAACAATTTTAATTAAACAATGTGTGACCCCAAAGTTCAAATATATCGCCATATGCAATGCAGTGAGGCTTAAAAGGTATCTGGGGTCTCACGTGATGTCATGCTGTTCCTTAAGCAGAGAGTTACCGTAAAATTCCAAAAATAATCCCCGGGGCTTATATTTTTCAAAGGCCCTTTTTGAGGGGCTTATTTTTGGAGGGGCTTATGTACGGAGGGAAATTTGCGTTTCAAAATCGATTGGGCTAGCTTGTAGTGGGAAGGAAATTTACCATTTTTGCTTTGTTTTTCTTTGTATTCGAGGGCAAATTCCAAGTACAAGCCCCCTCGGGGGGGGAGGGGGGTAATATTAGGAGGGGCGATTTAACGGAGCGTTTTTTGCGTTACGATTTTGGGGGGCTTATTTTCGGAATTTTACGGTATTCGCCATTTGCACATCTCCAATAGTAACCCTTGTTTGCCCGTCAAAAGTTTGCATAAGCATATTTGTTTGCATATTTGTCCTGGGTATTATAGTCGTCCAAAGAGAAATTAAAGACAAAGCTTATACAAAATGTTTGGAAGCAAAAATGGTGTATTATGGGAAATGTGCAAATGGCGAATGAACTTTTGTGCATCAGCGAACTTAACATGCGGAGGGGGGAGGGGGGGGGGGGGGGTGCAGACTCCTTTATTTGGCCTAAACGGGTATGTATCACTTAACAGGGTATATATTTTTCAGGGGGCTGAGTCACTAGAAAATCAAATTTCATGATGAAAGTTTAAAAAATGACTGAAATTGTACGCAAAAGGAAATGACTCAAGATCAAGAAATTATAGTAAAAAAGTGTGGCAAAATGAGCGGTTTTTGTCTGAAACAGGGTCAGGGATTTAAAAAGACCTCTACGGCACACCTCTACTCAAACATTTCTTGTGTGCGCCCCCTCCCCCCCCCCCCGCAAATTAAGGTCTAAATGGCTAATGTTCTACGCTGAATTCTCCTTAATTTGTAGCATTGCAAAAGTCAACTCCGGCATCATTAGTATGGAATTTCTGTGCACATTTCTCAGAGGTGATTCGCGGCAAAAACCAGTGACTGTTAATTTTCTCAGGCTAAGCTAGCCTGGGGCCTGCCTTTTTTGTGGGGAAGAACGGCGAATATCAGGAGGAGCTCAAGGGAAGGGGCAAACCGAGCGGGGATTAAGGAGGAAAAGGGTACATTGGCCTTTCCTTCTCGCAGTCGTTCGCAGGCTCGCTTCGCTTCGTGTTTTTTGTTCTTTCCGCGCAGTTCACCGTTTTTCCCCAGCAAGGGGAGTGGTCTTCTCACCGTTTTAAGGCTTACTCTTGAAAAGTTCAATTTTACCAAAATGTTTAATGTGATCAAGTCGCTACCAACCCATCGGACGTAGTGATCTAAGAAAATTATTTTGAAATTTCTTACCAGGTTTGCGGGAAATAACAATACACAGTCTGGCCATTAAATGTATTGCATTCCACGGAAGGTACTTCGGGGTCTTCCTTCTAAAAGAGAACAATTAACGGGCCTTTTTTTAGTGCAAAGTTAAATTCTACAAAACAATGAAAGGTTTGAACCCAGGAGTCATTTCAGAAGGAGGTTGAGCGTGATCGTCCGGGTGGACGTAGTCCTGAATAGGACTGTTGTTGACCGGGTTCGCTGACGTTTGGACAACATGTGCGGTAGTCATCTTCAGAGTCAAAGTGAGATGTGTCACGTCAGTTGATGGTATTAAACTCTGGTTATAGACCTGATTGGTCAATTAAGTTGCCATGTTATTGATCGTCTGTCAGTTAAGCCGTGATGTCATTGGTGCGTTTCGATCCGTCTATTGTCACTGTTAACAGTCGTTCATTGTTAGTCAAATTGTCGGTTGTCCAGTCACTGTCTAGTTATTCTCTTGTAGTTAGAATTGGCTTGAATCCGTCAGTAACTCTTTTGTACGGTGCCGGTAACTGTTAACTACGGTTCAGTGGCGTTTGTTCTAAGTTACTTAGTTAGTAAACCAGCTTTCTAAAGTGAGTCGTTGATAGTAGTCTGTAGAATACGTAATACATGTCGTAGATGTCCCATGCAGTCGATTTCATGTATCGTCAGTAAATAGTGTTCTGCAGCAATGTGATTGTTGACGTCACATTTCTTGTAGCTCGTTTGTGCCTTCGGCAGGACAAGTCTCTGGCACCCGGGGTATTTAGGTATCTGTCATCAAAATTAACGTCACTTCCGCTTTGGGTCGAAAGTGTTCTCAGCATCATACGCTTAAGCCGAACAGTGATTTTTCAAACCAAACCTGATCTTCTCGATCTGCATATGCATCTTCATCCTCGTAGAGTTCATCTGCATATCCTGGCTCTTCATTTTTATCTGCGTAAGCGTTTTCATCCTCTTCCTGAAGAAGTCCACCTGCATATCCGGAATCTTCATCTTCATCTGCATAGTCATATTCATAGAGTCGATTAAATTTTTCCCCCAGAGGGGTCCACCTGGCCATTGCCATGGAAACCAGCATCAACGAAGCAATAACTGTAAACAGCTTCATCTGGAGCATAAACATTTTAAACAAAGTAACCATTTATTCAGTATATATATGTTGTTCTAACTTTTGAGTCTGTGCACGAAATCCCATGATGTGGCCATTTAAATATAACCTCTTTGGCAAAACGTTCACACGGTATGATTTGTTTTCAATATTAAGCATCATTTCCTTTATTCCCGTAACTGAATGAAGTCGAGGAATTAAGTAGAAATGGATCTTTTGTCTTAAGCCCGTGCAAACGGACGCAACGGACGCAACGTTGTGGACCACCAACTCCCAGTGCAACATTGTTGGAAGTTGTTGCGTTCGTTTGCACGCGTAGCTAAAACTTTAACCGGTTTCAATCTTTGCGTAACAATTCCCAGCAACACGCAGCAACATAGAACAGGGTGTTTAAATAGACGCGATATGTGACATCCAACAATGTTGGGAGTTGTTGGCCAACAATGTTTCGTCCGTCTGCACGGAGCTTTAGAGGGATGCCCACGGACAATATCGAAATAAGAGGTTTGTCGCAGCCGAGCGGGGATTTAACTAAAAAGGGTTGAATTTTAAAAATAATGCCCCAGTTTTGTTGTTTTAAACTATTATTTTGGCATTGAAACGGTTTTTTGTCGTTTGTTGGTCAAGACGGATGGCAAGGGTAAACATGGATTGATTAGCAAAGAATTGACCTGAAAAAAGCAATATCTTCGCTGTCTTCGAGACATGGCCCTTTTTAAAATATGTGGAGGGGATGCGAATTAGTGATGCATAAAAAGCAATGCTCAGTGCTTTCAGTACAAGTGCATTTTGTAGCATTAATCGCACAGAATTAATTAATTTTCACAGAATCTTTTGTAAAGGGGATTTTAAGGTACATCAGGTTTAACAATTATAATTACATCGAGATTGGATTGATTGTCTTCTTCACAAAAACTTTAAGACAAATCGAAAGGTAATTTCACATTCTGTGAGTATTTAATAGAATTTTAAAGAATTACTGGAACTCGCCAGAAGACTGTGTGTATCATGACGGAGTAAATAGAAGTTGCTTGCTGCTAAAATTTCGTGCACTTCCAGTTAATATCGAAGATTGATAAACATGAATACAATTAACATTGTGTATAATCTGTATTGAAGAATAAAACGGCCAACTTCAAAAGGCTTTGAGCTTTAAAATCATTACTAGAACGCTCTCACTTAGCAATATATGTTAATTTTATTGTTTAAATTTTAGTCTTAAGAAGTAAATGGCCGTTATACATGGATGGTTTCAGCACAGCAGAATTCCTTTACTAATATGGTTCTTAATGGTAACTTAAAACACCACGGCGAGAAAAAAATAATTCAAGTTAGAAATTATGTGATATCTTTCCCAGTTTTTTTCTGATTATCTTATTAAAAGATATCATCGTGTCCTTGTGTCATTCAGGCTCGGCTTGATGAAAAGGTGTGTTGTCACATTACAAAACTCCAGTCAATGAAAAAAATACAGGTACCACTGACCTACTGATCAGCATCTTACAACATCAAAATGACTGATCATGACCAAAAACCCAACACTGAATGTGACCAACAGTAAAACAAAGGACACTACAGAGAGAACTGTAAAATCAAGAAAACTACTACTACTAGTTTTGTTGTTTTAGACTATATTTTGGCCGGCATTGAAACGGTTTTTTGTCGTTTGTTGGTCAAGATGGATGACAAGGGTGAACATGGATTGATTAGCACAGAATTGACCTAAAACAGCAATATATCCTCGTGACATGGCCCTTTGAAAAATACGTGGAGAGGATGCGAAAAGTGTTATCTTTATGTTAAATCGATCATTGAAATGCTAAAATAGCAATACTCAGTGCTCTCAGTACAAGTGCACTTTGTAGCATTAATCGACAGCTCAACTTTTGTTTCTTTCGACCACGCTCAAGGAAAAAGACCGGCGTAAAAGGAATCCAAATCAAGCATGTTTCTATTATTTTGCTGTGTAGGCCGATCGCCTTGAGGCAACCGTAGAAATATGCAATGTGGTACAAAGTGGTTTAACCGAAGTCTTTGTGTGGCAACTAATAAATTCCAATGGAGCCTCTTTAGCAGTTCTGTGCCTTAAAAGGTCTGAAAGCCAAGAAGCTTTCCGTGGCTGGCTAGGAATCACCATCGATTCCTACGGCGATAGATTTTATGTTTTTTAATAGTAATTAAAATTAATTTCCTTCGAAGTTCAAAGTGTGCATGGTTATTTAGTAAGCTTAATGGCGTTAGGAACGTATTCATGACCAACAGATCTTATGAACAGGAAAATAAATATGTTTGGCCGATTTAAACTGGTTAAATCACTTCTCAAGAAGTGAAGAAGCATTTACCCACCTTAATTCAAAATTCGTTCTGTCCGTAGTTTCTTACGCTACAGAATGAGTGCTTAATCAAATTGACTGAGGGTGGTAAGATACTTCCCTTAATCTTTAAAAGGTAGCCGGGGGAGGAGCTTACTGATTTACCGGCAACTACTTTATCCTCTCTAGTTGTAAAAAGCCCGCTTTTTGTCGCAGATCTTTTGTGAAGGGGAATTATAAGTTTCGTCGGTAGTTTCAATACAATCGAGATCGGATTTATTTTCTTCTTGGCAAACACTTTAGAGAAATCAGAGAGCACTTTACCGACAGAACTTTAAGGAACGTACAAAGGGAGTCGGGATTGTGAAAGGCAGTTGAGATATGCATTTCGTGACTGAACTGATGAATCTACAAATTGCTTTCTACTCTGCACTTTGGGTTAATGTAGCGGATTAACTCGAATACAATTAACATTGTGTATGGAAGAACAAAACAGCCAACTTCAATAAGCTTTTGCCTTGAAATCAGGACTACAACGCTGTTACATATAAGTATATTTTATTGTTTAAATTTTAGTCGTTAGAAGTAATGGCCGTGATAGATAGATGGTTTCACAAAAGCAGAATTCCTTCACTTATAATGGGCTCACCGCCGTAGCCAGTATGAGGCGAACCGAGGCACTCGCCTGGGTAAAATTTTACCAAATACTGTCGATTTTTATTTTTTTTATCAGACTGATAATATTAGAAGATTTCATACGGCTGATTTCGTACAACGGACCGTGTGTTCGCCTCGGTTGTAGTTTCTTCCTGGCTACGGCCCTGGGGCTTGTTATTAATAATTAAGTAGAAAAAAAAGACTTACTCAAGCTTGGAAGTTGTATCTCTCGCCTAGAGATTACTCTGGAACGACTAGACAGGCTTTAACGGCCTTTATCTCCTGATGAATCGTGCAATCAGGCGGATTGAACTATATTCTTAATACTGCTGAAAAACATCAAAGAAGATGCCGTGGCTATCTATCAAAGTTCTTGATATCTTTGGTAACTTTTCTGCAAACTTAACTAAACTTTGACTTTTCCTTGTCCATCCTTATCTGCAGTATGGAACCGTTGTTTTAGGCACTAATTCTCAAAAAAGAGAAATCTCTAAATCCCATTTGATTACGGACAGTTTACTTCGTCCCAGAGGAAAAATTGTTACATTTTCTCTAAATTCAGTCCTCTTAATACGGTCACCTCGTTAATACGGGCACTTTCTATGGCCCCCTCAGTGGCCATATTAATGGAGTTTCGGCTGTAGTTCCTTTTCATTACTAATAGTGGCGGGGAGGAGCCTTTTGTCCAATCATAAAGTCCTTTTGTACGTAATCTTCTGTAAAGGGTATTTTAAGGTACATCAGTTTTAACAATTATAATTTCATCGAGATGGAACGACGATTTTTAAGAACTTCTCCTACCAATAAAAAGTTCGCGATTCAAATCAGAAAGATTAGTGAACTTTCATGTATGTAACTGTTACTTACGTAGCACCAACTAGTTTGAGATAGGTTTTTTATTTTCCCATTTTCCTTATTCTCGGTCCTGTTATCATGTTTATAGTTTTAACAATTATCCCACAGCTTTTAGCCATGTAAATAATTTTATATTGATTATTTTATGTCATTCTAACTAATTTTGTATTTTTCTTTTAAAACTGGGCGCATTAGCCAGTTATAGGCGAATCTTTGTTGACATGTTTGTTCACCCAATTTTTGTTTTCATATGGGAACACCCCTTACGTGTGAACATATGCTGTCCGTGGGCTATGAAAATTTTTAAAGGGGCCAAGGCCATTGCGAGTACTACGGATGGTGATATTAATAATCCAGTTGCAAATAAAAAGACAACAATGTGTCAGTAATTACTGACAGCTCTTCAAATCTCAAGTCAGTCTGTTGAAACGAAATTCTCCTGCATTTCATAATCAGGGCAAGGTTCATGTTTAGAAATAGATTTTAGTGTCTGTACCCAGGGGCTTCTTGAGATTTTCGCGTTAGTCGCAGAGCAAGGAAATATGAGAATTTTTGGCGTGCAACATTAAAATATTAAGAAAGTTTCCGATCCCTTGCGACGTGACTACAGCATAAAATTCCGAGAAATACTGGATGTGACGTCATTCCGTCCAACAATAATTTGGCGTCAAGCCGTTATATGTGTTTAACAAACAATGGTTCGATCATTAATGCATTGTGTTACTTCAGTTCATAACTGACTTGTGTTTTGGGTAATAACAGGTACGTCTTAGCGGTAGTTTAATTATACAATTCATTTCCCTTTCACTAACGAGGCAGATTAAGAATAGAAGTTAGCATGTAAATACATGCAAAATACTAACAAAAAATTTACAAGCAATTTTGCACCTTGTGCCTACGGTAAATACTCGCTATTTTAAAACTGATTGAGCTTTTCATTCCTTATCGTGTGGACTGCCAAGAACAAACTGAAACAATCTCAAGCGACTAAAGAAGGTGGAAAAGAAAAACACTAGTTAAAAAAGTATGTTTTGGAACAATTCTAGTCAGGTTAATGAAACTTCACTTCAACAGAACAGGGATGATGGAAATCTTGAGACTACTTTATATAAAGGTATATTTGGCAGCATCGCAGTTCTTGCTTTCCTGGGCAATCTTCTGCTGTGCTTCGTTATTTGCAGACGTCGAGATCTCCTTTCCAAGCCCTACAACATTTTGATTCTGAATCTCACAGCTACAGATTTATTGACAGGTATGAGTAAATCATTATTATAGTAATAAATCCTATTCTCCAGTAGCTCAGTGGTTAGAGCGTCCGAGCAAGTACTAGGAGGGTCGTGAGTTCGATTCTCATCTGGGGCTCGGAATTTTTTTCTGAGCTTTCTGGTCTTAGAATTCTTCTCATTGAATACTTTTAACTATTTGCTTATTTTTACTTAAGCACATAGCAAAGCACTGCACTGTTTGGCCTCAGTTCTGGCTAAAATTCATTTTATAACGGTAAGTTTATTATGTGCCTTATAGTAGATAAAGTAAACTTTATTGGAGCGGTTTTTTTCCCAGTGAAGGAGGAAAATTAAAGTTACTGCTTAACAGTAGTCATTTCGAAATTCGTATTTAAATATTTCTAACAGACAACAAGATAGGTGATAACTTAAACAATGTTAGCGTTTACTGAGCTCCAATACGGTACGATAAGTGGGCTTTTGTTTGGCCACAAAACGGTGATCATGATTTGGCAAGTAATTTGAACATCGACTAGTTTTTCAAAAAACAAAGTCATGAGAATGAATATTCTGTGAGCATACGCAGCTGATATTAAAAGGATTGTCTCCGGGCTGCTTGAAATGATCGAGTCTAGACAGCTGTCCCTTCGTTGACAGTTTTCATCTCAAAGAGCAGGAAAAGGCTTGGTTCCTCCTGGCTCGGCTTCTTGAAAATTTGTCCAAGGATATTAAATGTCAAATTTTTGACTGATGAGTAACTAAGGTCCTCAAAAAATTTTATTCTTATTACCCCTCGTCATGACTCCTATGCATACATTATCTTGAGTACAGTAATTATACAACTTGTTGAAATAGTAGTAGGTAACAAAGGCGTGAATAGGAAGCCTATCGAAAGATGTGTTATGGTCATTGTGAAATAGAGATTATTGTCCTTTTCAGTATCGCCCAGGCTTGTTTATGATGATAACAAAAAAACTGAAATTCAGCAAAATATCTACATGGCCTACAATACCTGTCTTGCTACATCATCAAATCGTTATCATTTCCGTTGTTCTTGGCTGTTTTTTCAATGTCGTACAAAACGCTCGATTACCCAAAGGCATGTTCTCATTGAGGTTAGAGATGAAGGATAGGAGTGCGTTTGGTGGAAAATCATGCGAATAACCTCGTCGTTATATTATAAAAACAAATCGTTGTTTATAATTAAAAGAAAACAGTATTTCGTAGTTTATAAAAATATCATATGTACTGTTATTTATAACTTTTCAGAGGGTCCCCAGTAGATTTTCCGGGATCCGGGATTTCCCTTATTTGAGGCTCGGGATTCGATCGGAATTTTAAACCAAAATCGGGGCGAGATTCGGGATTGAGGGTATGTGCGGGAGGTGGGATGCCAAAAATAACCCTCGGAATTATGGGACTGCACGAATTACGGATTGAAGAAACCTGTTCATTTTTTTACAGTTTTTGGCGTTTCAGGAAAGATTTAACTTTGTCAGAAGAGTTGTTTTATTCGAGAGCTCATGCATTGTTTTGAATTGGTAGTGAAAAACCCTGCTTAGTACACAGTACAATAAGATCTGTGAATGTTTGATTCATGTATTTTAACTTGGGAAAAGGTCGAGATGAAGTGGATCTGGATGTAACATTGATTTTCGAAACATCCTGTGGTGTTGTCTAGACCGCGCCTCTAGGCTCAACGATAAAGTTGTAACTTTTAAAACTGTGGGTGACACTCCCAAAGAGTAATTACTTTACAAAAGAAATTTAATGTGGTACTCTTCATGGCTGCTTTAATAGTCCAGCCATATGGTGTAAAAAAATAGCTGAATTGTGCACTTTGGGGTAAAAGCATCAAACTCGGCACAGTGATAGTACTAGTTGCACTAATTATTTTTATCTATGGACCCCACTCAAATATGCACGGGGGGAGGCACATTGTTCCCTTGGGGGGGAGGGGTCATGGCCTTTTTTCTTGGTCTCAAAAACGGGAAGAAAGCGGCCTAAAAAACTTTTGCATTCCCATTTTCTTCAAAGTAGTGGGAGGTAACCCTATAAAATACCTGTTACTTTTCTGGGAGATTTTCTAAAATTATTTTAAAAGAGTGTGTAAGTGATTCTTGTTACAAGGGAAAGCCACGTAGAGGCAAGTTGAGTTCTGAAGGGCGGAATTAATTTGAGTTAAAGCATTACAATATTATACATGCACCCCCTGACTCATCAAAACACTTCATTAATATTTTTGAGACACCTCCTGATAGAACAAACAAGACTGCACACGAAAGAAACAAAAGGTCAGGCTACTCAAGGAAATTCTGCATGGCGGACAGAAATGGCTGGTCTTTTTGCTCTCTCGTTTGTGAAAGACAGTATGCCGTTTTTCACCCTTGAAAAGATAAGATGTTTCATTTTTACACTTTGATTGAAGTGAATTGCACTTTTTGGGAATTTAATTGCTCAGCCAAACTACCGCAAAAATAAAACATGAGACACTTACAGACACCTTCAACGACATGCAACGGGGAGTTATTAACCACTTTTAATGCGGGCGACAAGAAAAGCCCGCAGTTTTCATCTTCAGGTTATTATTATGCATGCATCGCAGGTATGTAGCCGGCATTCGTTTAGACAGTTATATAACAGTCATATAACTGTCATATAACTGTTATATAACATATATGACAGCAGACATCTGCTGTCATATAACTGTTATCAGACGTAACAGTTATATAACTGTTATATAACAGTCATATAACAGTTATATAACAGTATCAGGCCCGTAACCAGGATTTTTATGTGGGGGGGGGGGGGGGGGGGGGTGCCAACGGGGCCAAAGTGGACCAAACTACCGAAGGCTTACCGAAATGTATTTTTTATTGTCTGATCCGTTTATTTAGGAAAGAAGCAATACATGAGAAATTGTAACGGCAAAGTACACGGTAGGAACTGAATATTACATTTGTCGAATACAACTGTTTGAATTAAGTTATAAAGGAGTAATTTTACGATGTAAAATGATACATCAAAATACTGCGGAACTAATCCCTCAGAATAATCCCGAGCTCAAGCCTCTGTGGGTGTTTGGTGGCAAAAAGATTTACAACCTCATCCAATGATAATGTATGTGCATTAGTGCAAGGGACGACAGCCTTCCCTGGTCCATGCATGCCCTGTTATATGTATGCAGCCGCTTTAAAGAACTCACACTTCTTTCGTCCCAGCTCGCTGCAGGGATTGTGGCGTATATCATGAGGAGCGCATATATATTTGGGAAGAGATCATCATCGCACTCCTTAAGAGCTTTGGCTGCTGTATTTGGCCTGTCTCCCTTCAGTTTTGAGATTTAGCTGCAGCCTTCCTCTTTCTATTTTCCTGTTCTCTCCTACCCATAACGTGTTACACAAAAGACTAATTTTGCATCTTCGGGCGTTCATGCGCTCGTACAAATAGAGAATACTACCCGACGCGTTAGCGGACTGACAAAAATCGTGAGATCGCTCGCTTGTCATTGGCTCGCTCGTCGTAAACTCCCGTGCAAAGCTCGGACATCTGTGCGCTCATTGAAATGTTCTGAATGGCTCGGGCTACTAGAATGCAGCTGGTTTTATTTTCCCAGTGAATACACTACTGCTTTTTCCATTCTTTGATTTTGTTTAAATATCACTGTTAAGTTTGAAACTTCAGTTTAACCGACTGCACTCCTTAACTTGGACATCAAAAGTTGGAGTATCAAAATGCGGACCTTTAGGGCCTGTGGGAAGGGGGGGTGCGAACGCACCCCGTGCACCCCCCTGGTTACGGGCCTGAGTATAACTGTTATATATAACTGTTATATAACAGCAGACAGTCTGATAAAAGTTATATGATGTTATATAACTGTTATATGACAGTTATATCACTGTTATATCTAACTGTTATCAGACGTCTGCAGTAATGTTATATAACAGTTATGTAACTGTTATATGACTGTTATATAACAGTTATATAACAGTGAAATAACTGTCATATAACAGTTATATCGTTTGTTATATAACTGTTATATAACAGTTATATGACTGTTATATAACAGTTATATAACAGTCATATAACATCATATAACTGTTATCAGACGTTTGCTGTTATATAACAGTTATATAACTGTTATATAACAGTCATATAACAGTTATATAACAGTATAACAGTATAACTGTTATATATAACTGTTTTATAACAGCAGACGTCTAATAACAGTTATATTTTATATAACTGTTATATGACAGTTGTATCACTGTTATATAACAGTTATATAACATCATATAACTGTTATCAGACGTCTGCTGTTATATAACAATTATATAACTGTTACATATAACAGTTACATAACTGTCATATAACAGTTATATAACTGTTATATGACTGTTATATAACAGTGATACAACAAAGTAATATCAGACGTCTGCTGTCATATAACAGTCATATAACAGTTATATAACAGTATAACAGTATAACTGTTATAACTGTTATATATAACTGTTTTATAACAGTTATATGTTATATAACTGTCATATAACAGTTATATAACTGTTAATGTTATATAACAGTTATACCGTTTGTCATATAACAGTTATATGACTGTTATATAACAGTGATATAACTGTTATCAGACGTCTGCTGTTATATAACAGTTATATAATTGTTAGATATGACAGTTATACCGTTATATAACAGTCAATAACTGTTATATAACAGTTATATGACGGTTATATAACAGTTATACCGTTTGTTATATAACAGTTATACAGTTATATGACAGTTATACCGTTTGTTAAATAACAGTGATATAACTGTCATATAACAGTTATATAACATCATATAACTGTTATCAGACGTCTGCTGTTATATAACAGTTATGTATTTGTTAGATATGACAGTTATATCGTTATATAACAGTCAATAACTGTTATATAACGGTTATATAACTGTTATATGACTGTTATATAACAGTTATATGACAGTGATATAACTGTCATATAACGGTTATATAACTGCAGTTATACCGTTTGTTATATAACAGTTATATGACTGTTTTATGGCTGTTATATAACAGTGATATAACTGTCATATAACAGTTATATAACATCATATAACTGTTATCAGACGTCTGCTGTTATATAACTGTTCTATAACAGTTATATAACTGTTGTATTACAGTGATATAACTTATATAACTATGTTACATATGTTATATAACTGTCATCAGACGTCTGATAACAGTTATATGTTAACTGTTATATAACTATTATATGACTGTTATATAACAGTTATATAACAGCGATATGACTGTTATATAACAGTTATACCGTTATATAACAGTCAATAACTGTTATATAACGGTTATATAACTGTTATATGACTGTTATATAACAGTTATATGACAGTGATATAACTGTCATATAACAGTTATATAACAGTGATTTAACTGTCATATAACAGCAATATAACAGCATATAACTGTTATCAGACGTCTGCTGTTATATAACTGTTATATAACAGTGATATAACATCATATAACTGTTATCAGACGTCTGATTACAGTTATATTACATATGTTATATAACAGTTATATAACATATGTAACATAGTTATATAACAGTTATATGATATGTAACATAGTTATAACTGTTATAGAACTGTTATATGACAGTTATATCACTGTTATATAACAGTCATCTTACAGTTATATAACTGTTATATAACAGCAGACGTCTCATTACAGTTATATGATGTTGTATAACTGTTATATGACAGTTATATCACTGTTATATAACAGTTATATAACTGTTAACGTACATATAACAGTTAACATATAACTGTTATCAGACGTCTGATGACAGTTATATTACATATGTTATATAACTGTTATATAACATAGTTATACAACTGTATAGTTATATAACTGTTATATAACTGTATAGTTATATTAGCTGTGTTGAAACCTTTCCCGCCCCCCCCCCCCACGCCACCTAGAAAGTTGGATTAAATAGACCTTGTTAAACTTCCCTAGGACACCATTCCCTATTGATATAGCAGCTTTCTTTTCAATAACGGCAGTTAAATTGGAAACTGCAACCACCCTACCCCCCTGAGTACAAAATGTCCTCCCTGTCTGGGGTCCATAGCTAATATTGTTCAGCAGCCCAAGTACTATTACCATGCCAAATTTGGTGCTTTTACCCCAGAGTGCACAATTTTTTTACCATATGGCTTGACTATAATTATATTTATCTGCCATTTTTAACTTAATATGATCTTTTGCAGTTTTTGCTTCTGTGTTAGAAGTGCGGAATGACATATTTTCTGTTGCATTGTGTTGGGTAAAATTAATTAGATGTTTCTTTTACACAATAAAATTTTCCCTCCTAGAAGGAATTTTCTGATAAAATTACCATATAAACATATATTCTAATACTTTGCGAAAAAATTCTTTGAAAGCAATTGCAGATCAAATCGCATCTATTACCAAAAGGCAAACACTGGCTTAAACAAACATTGGCCACGGGCTTTTTGATTGTACAAATTTTTAAAGGCTTATGTTTCTCATCTTCGGCGGAAATCGGTGTTGAAAAAAATACTGATAAACTTATGACTTGAAACAACTTATCGAAAGCTAATGAAACGTCATTTCATAAAAACATAGTTGACAGCAATTTGAAGGCGATGTTGTTTTCAAGCATATTTGGAAGCATTGCGGTACTCTCTTTCCTGGGCAATCTCCTGCTATGTCTTGTGATCTGCAGACGTCGAAAGCGCCCTTCGAAGCCGTATAACATTTTGATGATAAATCGCGCAACCATGGATATGTTGATACGTTTGAATTTTTTTCAAACAAATTTAGTCAGATTTTAATCATAACTCATAACTTATTTCTCCTTTGGCACATGCGTTATGGTATACGTACATCATTAACCCAGAGTAGCTGTAAAAGCTATTTTAAATTTCATCGAGAAAGCGAAAACAATATAATGATACAAAAGAAAGAAAGGAAAAAAGGAAGCAGATAAAGAACAAATATATTAAGGGAAAATGCAAAACTATGATAAAAAGAAATTAACTGCTCATTAGATGATTGTATCATTGTATTTGCTTAAATGAAATTTGACGCGATTTGAATTTAAACTCGTTAAAGAATGTCATGGATCTCAAGTCTTCAATGAGTTATTTCATGTTTCATGCATATCTAAAAAAATTGGACTAAGTATCTTTTTTGGCTTGTTTTTATTTTATCCGTAAGAAAGTAAACTAGGTTAATGTTATTGCGTGCGGTAATTACTGTATAGATTACATCTTTTCGTTCGAAATACTAGTAGTAGCAAAATATCTGTTCTGGCCATTGCGAACTGGCTAAACATTATTCTCCGGCTTTTCAGTATCTCAGGCGTGTTTATGATGTTTCCAAAGAACAGAAAACTCAGCAAAAATTTAACTGCTGCTGCTATTATATTATGCTTACTGCTACATCTTGTGAGGGTTATTATTTTCTGGAGTTGTTGGCCTTAAAAAATGTTTTCTATTGTAAATTAAGAAGATACTTTTGGTTTGACCGTAGAGTCTGTAGACTTTCAAACTTCGAGCATGACATCTATTCCTGTTACACTGGAACACTCAGCCAACAGGCGCGGATCCAGGATATCTTTTAGGAGGGGGTGCACTGGTCTCTTGCTCTACTTCAACACCAATAAACCACATTTTTTTGCAGAATACCAGTTGTATTAGAAAACCACAGGTCATCTCGGGGGGGGGGGGGGGGGGGTTGCGCACCCCCTGCACCCTCCCCCTAGATCCGCCCCCGGCCAAGAAATTTTGAGGCAAACCTAAAAGCGGAGCATCCACAGGAAGAAAAAAGTGACAGGTTACTAAATATATTCGCTATACTTGAAAACAGATCAGAATCCGCGAAAAAGGAGACTATAGTAGCTGGGAACAGAGAGGTACACAAAATATTTATGACTTAAAGCCCAAGTGAGCCGGGCATCCTTGTATTGTGAATCAACATGACATAAAAAATGACAATAAGACACCGGTAAAATTTCTGGCGGTTTTTAAGTTATATCAAAATCTAGGCAGAATGTTTCATATCTTGGAGTTTTTTTTACCATTTTACACTCAAGTCCGCCTAAGATAAATAACTCAAGTAAAACTGGCAAGAATAGATTTACTGAACAAAAAACTGACAATTTCAATTGACCAAAAATAAATCGACCAATTGACAAATTACAAACGACAGATCGAAACGCACCACTACATTGTTCACGAGCACAATGACACCACAACTTAAGGTGGCTCCCTAGAGTATTTACTAATAACCCTTGCTGTCTAACGTACGTTACAGAACGAAGCCCAGTCACTTTGTCTTTGCGATTTTGTTCCCGAGATTCACAGCTAAAGTTACCCATATAAGAAGGTTCCTTTACCAAGTTTCATTTTCTGGATTAAGGCCGTTGACATGGCAACATCGCATCCTTAGCCAGACAGTAATTTTGTCATTTTTGATCATTTTTTCTTAATATTTCTTATTTCCCTCGGTAAAATGTCTTTAAACTTTGCCACTTTATATTAACGATATTGCTTAACATTTTAAAGTGGAAAAAACATGGGGTCGTTAAGACGGTTTTGCCAATATTTTGAAATTTGTTATTTTTCTTAATGGAGGAATTTAGCTCTTACAGATTTTAACAAAAATAGGACAGTACAAAGGTACTGCAACTGTTAAGAAATGAGGCGATTTTTAAAAAAATTTACCGAGGGAAACGCGAGAAATTCACGGTTAATTAACTACGTTGACGTCACAAAAATCCGAAAAACACGCGTGGTTCGGGGTCGTATGAGCAAAATACGCACGCGAGCCATCACGCCCGCATGCGCATAATGCACAAAACTACTGAAAACATGTGGTTTCTTTGAAGAGTACGAAAGCCATTGTTTTGAAGCCGTTTATTAGTATTATTACGGTGATATCTCGCCAGTTGAAAAAGGAGAGATAGCGGATTCAATTTTTTACCTAACACAGGATGTTTTCTTCGAAGTACTTGACTATTGTAGCTAAAATTCGAACCGTGGTGGTCACTCGTGAGGATGGCGATCGTCGGCGATGAAGACGGTGGTTGTGCAAGGATCGCAATAAGCCCTTCATTTCCTAATCTGGTGTACACTGTTTGCAGATCTTCAAATGTCAGCCCACTTCCGGATACTTTTTCAACCTTGTTCTTCTTTAGGGATAATTTCGACGGCGAAGTTTTTCTTTAAAAGTCTGCTGTAAATTATAAAAGATGGCGCCGATCTATAAATCGTACATCATGTGCTCAGCTACATGTACAAGACCGTAGGTCTCGGCGGACAACTGTTGCTCTCGTCAAGGGTCAATCCGTGAGTAAAAACTATCTCTCGTTGTGCAAAAACATTGTCCATTTACTTCGACTATTTAACCTTTGTCTACTTTTGAAGTGAAAGAATTGATGCCTTCGGAAAATTTCTGCTTTTAATTTGTGTTTACATACAATTTACTGTGAAAGGTTTGAACCCAGGAGTCATTTCAAAAGGTTGAGTTTAATCGTCCGGGTGAACGTAGTCCTGAATAGGACTGTTTTTGTTGACAGTGACTGTCACTGTCAACAACAACAGCCCTATTCAGGACTACGTTCACCCGGACGATCAAACTCAACCTTTTGATACAATTTACTCTTTTGGAGATCGATACTGACTTGTAACCGGTGTAATATTGTCTCCTCTCTCAAATGTTTGACCTACACTAATCAAACGTTTTGCACAATGAGCTTCAATAGAAAGTCAATAAAGTTTTTTGGGGGAATATTTCGAAACTGAGAGGCCATGTTTGTTTTAATTTTTGCGTGGACGTCGCGCGGATTTTAAAGCTCGCGCCATACTAGTGCTCAGGCTGCGCACGGCCAATTTACTCTAGGGAGCCACCTTAACTGTCAGGCTACCAATAACATTTTGACTTAATTGACCAATAAAGACAATATATCCAGAGCTTTGAGATACCATCAACTTATGATACACAGCAAACTTTGACTCTGAAGATGACTACCACACAGGTTGTCTAAATGTCAGCCACTAATATCCCAAATTTATTTTTGACCGGCCGATGACGGGGCTTTTTCCCACCCTTCTCATTCCCTGGGAGCAAGGTTAGACAAATTGAAAATACAAAAAGCATTCAGCAAAGTAGCACCAAAAAGAAAACTGGTATAATGGTCGCACAATGGGATTCTGGACATAGAGGTTAACGTCACCCGGAGAACTGTATTTTTATGTCTCCGCAAGTTAAAGGATAAAATAAACAGGCAGCATCCAAGTTGGTGTCAGTTTTTTAGTTCACTTTTAAGTCGTATACATTTCTTGATAGTGATTTTTAACATATTTTATTAAAAGATGAAGAATATGGGCTGTTTATGCAAATAACACCTCATTCGGTACTCAATAAAAAAATTAATCTTCGTTTATAATTAATATCTATGCCCCCTTGGTCGATTGCCAATAAAGCTACGTACTGAACAATGCGCATTGCTAAGAGTGAGTGAACTGAACGGACACCGTTATTTGACGACCGTTTATTGATAATACCATATCAAATTACACAAAACCCGGAAATGAGATTACGTTATCCCAGCAAAGGTGAGAGCAAACATCCCAAAAGCCCCGATCGTCTAAATTTCTTGATAGTTTTACTAATGACTTTTGACATTTTATTAAAAAATGAAGAATATCCATTGGGCTGTTTATGCAAATAATATCTTATTCGGCACTCAATAAAAAATTAATCTTAGTTTATGATTAAAAGAAAACGATATTTTGTACTTTTTGAAGATATGCTGTTTTATTTTTAACTTTTCAGTAGGCATGGCGCCTTAAACTTTCTGTTAAGCGTTTCAAAAGAGACAGTCAGAAGAGAAGTTCCGTTCGAGAGTTAATGCATTGCTTTTAATCAGTAGTCAGCAAAACACACAAACACACAGTACACAGTACAATAAGATCTTTGAATGCTTGATGGATGCAACTTTGGTTTTCGGAACGTCCTGCGGCGCTGTCTTGAACGCTGCACAATGAAAACTGTGGGCGGCACTCTTACAGAATTATTGCTTTACAGGAAGAAATTTCGTGTGGTACTATTCAAGGTCTCTTAATATCTTGATAAATTTAAAATTTAACATTTTTAACTTGATACGATCTTGTGCAGTTTTTTGCTTCTTTGTTACAAGAGAATCGGGCATCTTTTCTGTTGTTATGTTGTGGGGCAAAATTTATTAACTACAGCAGTCATATGTTATGTTTTAAGAAAGAAAAAAATAATAATCGCGAATAAGCAATAGATCTTAGCATTTACACAATAAAATTTGCTCCCCAGAAGGAAGTAGGCTGTCTGACAAAAATTACCATATAAATATAAACTCTTAAACTAAAAAAAATCCTTCCAAAGCAATTTCAGTTTAAATCACACCCTTAACCAAAAGGTAAACATTGTCTTTTTAAAAGCTTAGTGAGCTCTGACTGTGTAGAACAGTCAAGCCATCGTTTGTACAGAGTCGACAAAGTTTGAGGTATATTTTTCTTCTCAATGGTGGCAATCAAGGTGTCGAAAAAATACAAGTAAAAATATGACTTGGAGAAACTCGTCGAAAGCTAATGAAACGTCGTTTCATCAAAACAAAGTTGACAGCATTTTGGACGCCATATTATATAGAAGCATATTTGGAAGCATTGCAGCACTCTCTTTCCTGGGCAATCTTCTGTTATGTCTTGTAATCTGCAGACGTCGAAAGCTTCTTTCCAGGCCATATAACATTTTGATGTTAAATCTTGCAGCCACAGATATGTTGACAGGTTTGAATTTGTTTTTGCAAATTTAGTCTGATTTCAATCATAACTCGTAAATAATTGGTTAATTCTCCTTCGGGTACATGCATTGCAAAGTATCTTTTTAGTTTGGTTTGATTTTAACCAAGTTTTAAACGCAGCCTCTCCGTTTAACTTATGGAATAAATTCTTAGGCTTTATAATTTATGAATGCAACACTTTGTTAACAGGTGCACCTAACGACCGAATGTTTCCAAATACGCCAGAAGTGTCTCATAAGTTTCTCTATTCTTTAGTGGACTGTTTGGTCAATTTGGAGTTGCCCTAAAAACTATTCATCTGTTCGGATGTCTTAGGGGAACTTTGGTCGTCACGAAAGTTTTAGGTGGCTTTTTCGTCTCATCCGAAAGTGTTAGCTACCCTAATGGGTCCGGGCGAACGTTCGAGGACATGACGTAGCTGCTTTCACTGAAAATTATAGTGAACATTTCGTCTTTATACCGAAAGTTTTAGGAGACATTTTTTTTTAACAATAATCGCAATATCTTGATATTAAAATGTGAAAACACAACCTCCGAAAATCGTAGTTAGGCTATTAGAAAACCTCCGAATATTTTAGACAAAATGGAACGGTTATCCAAAAGTTTTTTTTTAGCTTTTCTCAAGCTTTAGAAATTTCTAGGCAATATTTGCTCCTTCGAACCGTTATTTTACAGAATACAGTCGCTGGGTGCCCCTGTGTTAACCCTTTCATCACTAAGAGAATAAAGTTGAATTTTTCTCCAATATGGAATTGAGATGTTGACAATCGGTTTTAAGAGAAATAGAGAAAAACCATACAATTTTAAGAGACTCTTATATTTAGCAAGTTGTAGATGATTCTTTGAATCAAGGTAAATACATTTTATTTTAACATATATTCCTTTGCCTAGCGCCCAAGTTTATATTGCAAGGATTATCCTTTATTTTAGCTAAGAATTTCACAATCCTGTTGATGTCGAGAATCTTATGTGTTTTGTAATTAATAAATTAATTCTGCATGAGCTGAAGGGCTCCCCAACAGATTCATTTTGTCCTCATTTAGTCCCCTGAAGCTTACAGAGAAAGAAATGTCTTGAGTTATGTGGATAACTTACAATCCACCTTACAACAAAAGCTAAGAATTTTGCAGTCCTGTCGGTAATCCTTTAAAAATTTTAGGGATTTGTGATAAGTTCTGCGTCAACTGAAGCGTGCCCATTATTGTTCATTGTTGCGGTTTTTTATCGTGAAAATGAAATAAAACATACGATTTGCATGACCACCTTTAGGAATCCAAGACTATCCGGTAATTTACTATTTTAATGATTTATGGCTATTTTTGTTTTACTTTGTGGACTGATAAAAGCTTTGGGAGGGTAAAACCTGAAAGGAAACCCATTGTTTACCGGAAATCAATCAATATAACTCCCTCACGTTATTCGTAAATTATTTTTATAGATCGTTTTCACATGACAACACGACGGTCGCTATGTTGGAATTCAAACTCAATTCGCCAGTTTAGAAACGAGAGGGAAACTGGGACGAGTTAACGTTCGCAAAGACTTCTGGGACTGTTACTGAGGACAGGGAAAAAAATTGACCAATAGCTGACCGCCACGTCACCAGTATCGCTCCAGCCTCCTTCTCGTTTCTAATGTGGCGAACGAAACGGCGGCTATATTGATATACCCCCAAAATCCCGTGGGGATTGAACTCTTTTCTCATGAAATTTGCGTCACTACTCACCACACACGTGAGTGAAAATGATCTAATCTGTGACTTGTGTCCCTTGAAGCCTCATAGCATTTCTAAAAATTATTGGACAAACTTTCGTCATTCTTACTGACGATGTACTTGTACTATTCCATGGTTGATTAATTTACAGCTATTTGCAAATATATAAGTTAATGAAGGGCAAGTGACTTCCAGGGGATTGTGCAGATTGGTCCTTTGACAACATTATGACATGATCATATTGCTTGCATAGACGGTACAGCATGTCCGGGCAAAAAAACAGCATTTTGATAAATGAGCATGCGCTGAACCGTGAACCCGTCCCTTTAATCATGACTGTTCCCCTCATTAACAGCTTCTATCATTCAAATCAGTGTACAAACAGAACGTTTCTCTGAAATCGTGAGGAGTTTCATTGAGATGTCTGCCCCGGGGTTTCCGACATTTTTTTCAGTGTCCGAGGAAGTGAGTTTCGGCAGATAACATCTGCCATTGTTTTTATAGAGACCATTTTGTCACTGTGTAATCATAAACGTTGGCTAGAAATAGCTGTCACTTATGCAAACAAAGGATATCGAAGTCCTATTTGCTATTCATCTTAGCTGTGACGTTTGTTTCAGAATATCCTTACAACAATTGCATTATCATTTGTTTCGGCTGTGGTGATATTAAGAATCATGAGCACTTTCAGTTTACTCGAAAACTATAAAGTGAACAGTACATTTAAAAATCTGACGAGAAACGAAACCGGCGAGGCCAGAGACTATGGAACGTTGTTGAAATCCACCTTTGGGATTATCGCGACTCTCTCTTTCTTTGGAAACATGCTGCTATGCCTGGTCATATTCATGAAACGATCGATGTTAGCAAAACAATACAATATTCTTATCTGCAGCTTAGCAGTAACTGATATGCTAACAGGTAGGTCGCAGTATATGAAGCATTTTCATTCTTTTCTTTTCCTTTAATTATGTCATAAATTCAACAATGCACTGTTGTACCCTCGTGAAGAGAGAATTAATTTCGTGGAGGGCAGGGTGTACAACAAGATAAGTTTTATTAAATGCAAATAATAAAAACAGATTTATTAGAAGTAAGAAAGGAAAAATTAAAAGTATGCAAATACAACAAACAGACGGAAGTTAAAGTCCTTGCTGTTGTCTGCATGCGAGTTTGATAATCGCTCTTTAACTATCTTCGGCCTTTTTACCACCCAGCCTAACTAAAAGATACACATATAGTTCAATGGTCCATGTCACAGTACATCATGGAACAGTAAGTTCATATCTTCATTAGAAGACACATCGAGGATTATTGAAAATAATGCCATCTGACGCTCCTTTCGCAAAAAAGGGCTTAGAACTTATCAAATTATATCATGCAAAGAACACTACTGCGTATCCTCATCTTAATCTGTTTTACAGCATGACATGCCTTTGTCAGTTTTGTCAGATAACGTGTTTGTTCAGCGATGCATCTGTGCAGGTGAAGAAACCACGGTATTCATCTTGTTAAAACAATGACTTTATACACTGCAGTTTTGCTTTGAATCACGTCTATTACAAATTTGAATGAAATGGTATGTTTCCGAATAGAGTGAATCAGATCCTGGGGCAGAAATTATTCAAGTAATTGTATAATATGATAGTTACTGAGAGCCTTTCATTTATACATGTGTAACGCTGTAATATAATATGAAGCCAAAAACCATCTTCCTAGGAAATACATTTACCTACAGAAAAAATCATTTACTGAAAGCAATTGCAATGAGTACTCGTCATCAATGGAAGGGTCAGTTCCATAAGAAGTTGTGGACTGCGTCTTTTGCCCCCCTATCTACATACAAATTCGCCAGAGTGAACTTTAAATATTTCCGTACAGAATAAGTTAAGAGAATTTAGCTAAAAAATCAAAGCATTCTTCTTTTGGTGTTCATTTTATCATTTCTCTTTTTCTTTTTATGTGCAATTTCCTAAGCTTATCCAATAAATTCGCTACGATTTTCTGAAGGTTAGGCTTTTTTTGCAGAGAAAAGGAGACCCAAAATTTTCGGATTCAGAAATTGGACGGAATATGAAAAATTTTCACTTTCGTATTATACGTCAAGTTGCATTTATAACATAGCTAGAAAATTCGCCTAATCAAATTCAATAGCGCGAGCGTGCTTCATATTCCTATTGAGCACGCTGATGACGTCAATAAACTATTCGTAATTCCTCGAGTTGTTGTGAGCTTAGCAATCCTGAGTCTCTTGAGTGCATCCATAACTCAGCAATAGACAATGAAGCGTTTACCATGTGTTTTGTAAAGAAATTTAAGAGGAAACGTTTGAATTTGTTAACCGATAGTAAGGAAAAGAGGTGAGTGTTGTTGTTGTTGTTGTCATCTCCGCGAGCTGTGCGGGCTATGGCGTGAGCTCATTCTTTGCAAAGTTGTTTTCTCTCAATAACAATTTTTCGGTAAATTAATAGTTTTCCGGCACCTAAATATGGATTTTACAATCATTTTAGAGTACACTTTCTCTCAGTTTCAGGATAAAAACATAAGATTCACTGTGAGGAAAAAAGATATATTCACGTAAACATTGACGCGTACTGCTTTGAGCGCGCCCTTCAATAATAAAATTTTCAGTTAACTGCTGCATTGATCGCTTTGATAATGTTATAAAACAATTAGTTCATGCTGCAGCTGTGCGTATGTCGAGATATTGAGCACTTGGGAAGTTTGGAGAGCACTCAAGAGGCTAGAGTTGCACTCGGCTGCGCCTCGTGCAACTCTTACGCCTCTTTCGTGCTCTCCAAACTTCCCGCGTGCTCAATATCTCGACATACGCACGCTGACGCATGAACTAATTGTTAAATAGACCCATTTTTTACAGCCTTAGCCTCATTCTGAAGTAATATATTCACAAATTCCAACGAGAAAAAGACCTGTTTACTACTCAGTCTATTGTGTATATTCAAATTTCAAACACTTACTTGCCAGAATTTCTGAATATTTTACTTTACGTCGAGGCTAACCCTGTATGAATGTGCCGTTAATGTTTATATTCAGCGGCAATTTTTAATTCGACACTGGACTATTTTCGGGAAAATGATGCTGAAGCCCTTGTAATTTCGGGAAGACTGAGGTCCCCTAGGATGACAGAACACATACAAAGTTTATAGGGCCGCTTAGAATGCATTTCTAGAGATCTGAAAGTACACTGAAAAGCCTAAAAGAGTGTTATTATTGTATTTAGCTATACGGGGAAAACCGTCGTTGGGTGCCCCTGTCTTTTCTCTTGGTTATGTATTGATATCGTTTGGAGAAAATTGAAGTTTATCACTCTTGGGACATAAAGTTGCTTTTCCCATACAAATCCTTCTAATTTGCAGTCGGCGTTTTAACGCTATTTCTGACGTTTAGCGTATGAAAAGGTAGATGCTATCAGATGCTAAACATCAGAAATAGCTTATTCTAGTCTCCAGTTTTTGCTGTCAGATTTTAAGACTCATTTTCGAATTTTGACCGATTTGACGAGGTTAATAAAATAAACTCACATTAATTGTACTTTTGTACTTGAAAAAAATATTATAAAGGCTAATGAAGCAAGTTTTTCCTGACCTCTTTGCAGGAATATTCCTTGTTGTTACACCAGACTACTTGATTGACAGAAAAACCTTTCCCTACCCCTCTGGTTTGGCCGGCCAAATCTACTGTCGTCTGATTGGCTCAACATACATTCTGTATATTTTTGGGAAAGCTTCCACCTCGACCATAATGTGCCTTGCAATCGATCGTTGGTACTCCATCGTTAAGCCGATACGCTACAAGACTGCTTTCAGCAAACGCCGTCTTTACCTCTACATCACCTTGATCTGGACTTCTGCCGCCATTACTCAGATCAATGAGCTGTTCATCACCAAAGTGGAAGACGGACTGTGCACTTTTACCACACCATTTTATGGCGCAAAGGCTGAACGCATTCTGATTCTGTTTCATGTGATCATCACGTTTTATATTCCTAGTATTGTCACGTGGATGACCTTTGGACATATCTGGATGCATATGCGACAGCCAAACATTCGCCGTCACCTGGACAACAACAAAGCCACTAAACGTCTACTGCGCATGTGTGCACTGGCAGCTTTTTTTCTGACCATATCCTGGCTCCCAGCAGAAACCTTTTTCATTCTTTATAAGTTTGAAATTTTGAGATTGCCTTTTGAGTTCTATTTATTCACGAGTATTCTCGCAATGTCCAACTCCTGCTTCAATCCATGGATTTATTGTCTAAGTAACAGAGAGTACCGAAGAGAGTTCATCCGACTTCTCTGCTGCATGAAAACGGAAAGCTCAAGGATCAACATAAAGTTCTTTGGTTTGATTAAAAAGCGAAGAAGGCGAGATTGTTCATATTCGGTCTCCACTTCCAGCAAAAGTTCAAGCAGCTTTTTGGTCAGTGAGGGGCCTTGCCTGCTCAGTTTGCGAGCTATAACACGCGAATCCATGAAGACACATGTGGCTTCGTACAACAACATGGCAGCTTGCTCGGATTCCAATGAGATCAAGGCTGTTTGAATGATACGACCAACATCCACGATACTAAGTCATAGAGACCTATCTCAACCCATAACGTTCCATGAAAAAAGAGCTTAATCACTTGAAAACAGTTCACTTGTAAACAGACTCCTTTTCTCAGGTTGTCGTAACTCATAATTAACAATTAATGAATGAGGCTGAGTATTAGCGGATAACACCCTCCGAGATCTCCATGATTCTTCATATGATAACAAAGCCGAATTCAATAATTGTTTTATTATTCATTCAAAATAATTCCTAGTTTAAAAACATAGCTAAAACAAGCTTACCTGCATCGATGTTAAGTTTATCTTCGATAGTTTACGTTTAGGTTTGTCCAGCTCCGCAGATATTATCCAAATAGCAGATGTCACCCTCCGAGTTGTCTTCTTGCTGTTTTTGCTATATTTTTTGCTATTATTACGCCTAGTTCCAGCTGTAGTTTTTACACTTGAAACGAGTGAAGTGTCCGCCATTTTTATTTTCACAACCAAAACAACTCAGCCTCGTTCCCACGGTGCCTCAACCTGTAAGAACGCTCCATTTTTGACGTCATTTCCTCGTTAAAGTCAAAATTCTTCCAAATTTGGTCATCAGTAACTGGTTATGTTGAATTATGCGAGTGCTTTTAGTCAATCAGAATTGGGGAAATATTTTTAATGAATAATAAGGTTACTTAATAGGTTTCAAAAACGTCCCACTCCTCTAAGAAAAGGACTCAAAGACCCTTAATGGGAAAAGTATTAGGAAGGGTAATGATAAAGAGATAATATCTCTCTTGGAATGGCACCTGTAGTGTTAAAATATCATGTCCTTAATGTCAAACGTTCATCAGTGTAAGAGTCAAAGAGTAGATCATGTATCACTGCATCAAGTGTATTTGTCAATATTTTAAAACGTTACTGGAGACAGCTTGTTTCTATTATCTAGTCAACCCCCGTTATTGCGGCAACCTTGAGACCTTGAGTTAGTACCCTCACCGGCGATAGTCCGTAATATCGGGGTGCGACGAGAATCAAACTTCCTTGAGAAATAGAATGGTGGGGTGTTCCATAAATGCACATTTGCAAAAACAGATGAAATCTTTTGAATTGGTGCCTGAATGTTAAAAGATGACGCTCAAATTGCGCTATCGGTAGCTTAAGAAGTGTCCGTATGTTCGTAACAGCAAGACTCAGAGTCCGAATACCGGGAGCTTGTTTCAGACGAACGTCTGTAAGTTTTACCGGGGATTCAACTGCTTCCTGTATTATTAGCGTGTCCGCACGTGAATAGCAAGGTTTCCGCAATGCAAGAGTTAACTGTAAACCGAAAGCACCAATAACAAAACGACGTTATTTTTAGTGCTAGATTATATTTGTTTTACAGAAAATTAAGGGTGAATAGTATAGACCTCGCTCTCTACTGAATACTGAAGTGAAATGTACTATAGGATTTACTGAGTAAAAGCAAAGGCCACTGCTAACGTCGACAACCCTTAATATTAAAAGCACTGCAAAATTAAATACTATCAAAATTTAATAAGCATTAACACAGGGAAACACAGGGTAACACAAGGAAACACAGGGTAACACAGCCTAACACACAGGGTAAAAAGGGAAACACAGGGGAACAAACCCTAGCACAGGGTAACACAAAGGGAAACACAGGGTAACACAAGAAAACACAGTCTAACAAACGGTAACCCACCGTGAAAAAGAGGGTAACACAGAGTACCACTGGGGAACACGGGGTAAAACAAGGAAACACAGGGTAACACAGGATAACACAGGATAACACAGGTTAACACAAAGTAACACAAAATAACAATGGGTAACAGAGGGTAATACAACGTAACACAGAAGAACACAGGGTAAAACAGGGTAGCACATTGTAACACGGTAACACAAGATAACATAGGGTACCAAACGGAAACATGGAGGAACACAGGGTAACACAGGGTAACACAACGTAACACAGGGTAACAGGGTAACAGAGGGTAACAAAAGGTAAGAGAGGGTAACAACAGATAACAAAAGTAAACAGAGGGTAACAAAGGGCAACAAAAGGTAAAAAAGAATAATACGGGGTAACAAAAGGTAACAGTGGCTAACACAGGGTAACACAGGGTAACACAAGGTAACAAAGAGTAACAGCGTAACACAGGGTAACAACGGAAAACACAAGGTAACAAAAGGAAAAAAAAGGTATCAAGAGGTACCAAGGAGTAACAACGGTAACAAGGGGTAACAAAAGGTAACAAGGGTAACAAGGGTAAAAAGGGTAAAAGAGGGTAACAAGGGGTAACAAGGGTAACAAGGGTAACAAGGGTAACCAGGGGTAACAAGGGTAAGAAGGGTAACAGGGGGTAACAAGAGGTAACAAGGGTAACAAGGGTAACAAGGGGTAACAAGGGGTAACAGGGGGTAACAGGGGGTAACAAGGGTAACAAGGGGTAACAAGGGGTAACAAGGGTAACAAGGGGTAAAAAGGGTAACAAGGGGTAACAAGGGGTAACAAGGCGTAACAAAGGGTAACCAGGGTAGCAAAAGTAACAAGGGGTAACCAGGGGTAACAAGGGGTAACAAAAGGTAACAGGGGATAACAGGGGGTACCAAGGGGTAAAAAGGGGTAACAAGGGTAACAAGAAGTAACAAGGGGTAACAAGCAGTAACAAGGGTAAAAAGGGTAACAAGGGGTAACAAGGGGCAGCAAGGGTAACAAGGGTAACAAGGGTAACAAGGGTAACAGGGTTTAACAAAGGTAACAAGGGTAACAAGGGTAACAAGGGGTAACAAGGGTAACAAGGGGTAATAAAGGTAACAAGGGTAACAAGGGTAACGAGGGTAACAAGGGTAACAGGGGGTAACAAGGGTAAAAAGGGTAAGAAGGGTAACAAGGGTAACAAAGGGAAAAAAGGGTAAAAAGGGTAACAAGGGGTAACCAGGGGGAACAAAGGTAACAAGGGTAACAAGGGTAACAAGGGGTAACAAGGGGTAACAGGGGGTAACAAGGGGTAACAAGGGGTAACAAGGGTAACAAGGGGTAACAAGGGTAACAAGGGAAACAAGGGGTAACAAGGGTAACAGGGATAACAAGGGTAACAAGGGTAACAAGGGGTAACAAGGGGCAACAGGGGCAACAAGGGTAACAAGGGTAAGAAGGGTAACAAGAGTAACAAGGGGTAACAAGGTTAACAAGGGTAACAAGGGGTAACAAGGGTAACAAGGGTAACGAGGGTAACATGGGGTAACAAGGGGTAACAAGGGTTAACAAGGGGTAAGAAGAGTAACAAGGGTAACAAGGGGTAACAAGGGGTAACAAGGGTAATAAGGGGTAACAGGGGGTAACAGGGGGTAACAAGGGGTAACAAGGGTAACAAGGGTAACAAGGGGTAACAAGAGTAACAAGAGTAACAAGGGTAACAAGGGGTAACAAGGGTAACAGGGGTAACAATGGGTAACAAGGGTAACAAGGGTAACAAGGGGTAACAGGGGATAACAAGGGGTAACAAGGGGTAACAAGGGTAACAAGGGCAACAAGGGGTAACAAGGGCAACAAGGGTAACAAGGGTAACAAGGATAACAAGGGGTAACAAGGGTAACAAGGGTAACAAAGGGTAACAAGGGTAACAAGGGGTAACAAGGGTAACAAGGGTAACAAGGGGTAACCATGGGGAACAAAGGTAACAAGGGTAACAAGGGTATCAAGGGGTAACAGGGGGTAACAGGGGGTAACAAGGTGTAACAAGGGGTAACAAGGGGTAACAAGGGTAACAAGGGAAACAAGGGGTAACAAGGGTAACAAGGGGTAACAGGGGGTAACAAGGGGTAACAAGGGGTAACAAGGGCAACAAGAGATAACCAGGGGTAACAAGGGTAACAAGGGTAACAAGGGTAACAAGGGGTAACAAAGGTAACAAGGGTAACAAGGGTAAAAAGGGGTAACAAGGGGTAACAAGGGTAACAAGGGTAACAAGGGTAAGAAGGGGTAACAGGGGGTAACAAAGGTAACAAGGGGTAACAATGGTGACAAGGGCTAACAGGGGGTAACAGGGGCAACAAGGGTAACAAGGGTAACAAGGGTAACAAGGGTAACAAGGGGTAACAAGAAAAAAAAGGGTAACAAAGGGTAACAAGGGGTAACAAGGGTAACAAGGGTAACAAGGGTAACAGGGGGTAACAAGGGTAACAAGGGTAACAAGGGTAACAAGGGTAACAAGGGTAACAAGGGTAACAAGGGGTAAAAAGGGTAACAAGGGTAACAAGGGGTAACAAGGGTAATAAGGGGTAACAGGGGGTAACAGGGGGTAACAAGGGGTAACAAGGGTAACAAGGGTAACAAGGGGTAACAAGAGTAACAAGAGTAACAAGGGTAACAAGGGGTAACAAGGGTAACAGGGGTAACAATGGGTAACAAGGGTAACAAGGGTAACAAGGGGTAACAGGGGATAACAAGGGGTAACAAGGGGTAACAAGGGTAACAAGGGCAACAAGGGGTAACAAGGGCAACAAGGGTAACAAGGGTAACAAGGATAACAAGGGGTAACAAGGGTAACAAGGGTAACAAAGGGTAACAAGGGTAACAAGGGGTAACAAGGGTAACAAGGGTAACAAGGGGTAGCCATGGGGAACAAAGGTAACAAGGGTAACAAGGGTATCAAGGGGTAACAGGGGGTAACAGGGGGTAACAAGGTGTAACAAGGGGTAACAAGGGGTAACAAGGGTAACAAGGGAAACAAGGGGTAACAAGGGTAACAAGGGGTAACAGGGGGTAACAAGGGGTAACAAGGGGTAACAAGGGCAACAAGAGATAACCAGGGGTAACAAGGGTAACAAGGGTAACAAGGGTAACAAGGGGTAACAAAGGTAACAAGGGTAACAAGGGTAAAAAGGGGTAACAAGGGGTAACAAGGGTAACAAGGGTAACAAGGGTAAGAAGGGGTAACAGGGGGTAACAAAGGTAACAAGGGGTAACAATGGTGACAAGGGCTAACAGGGGGTAACAGGGGCAACAAGGGTAACAAGGGTAACAAGGGTAACAAGGGTAACAAGGGGTAACAAGAAAAAAAAGGGTAACAAAGGGTAACAAGGGGTAACAAGGGTAACAAGGGTAACAAGGGTAACAGGGGGTAACAAGGGTAACAAGGGTAACAAGGGTAACAAGGGTAACAAGGGGTAAAAAGGGTAACAAGGGTAACAAGGGGTAACAAGGGGTAACAAGGGTAACAAGGGTAACAAGGGAAACGAGGGTAACAAGGGTAACAGGGAGTAACAAGGGTAACAAGGGTAACAAGGGTAACAAGGGTAACAAGGGTAACAAGGGTAACAAGGGTAAGAAGGGTAACAAGGGGTAACAAGGGTAACAAGGGTATCAAGGGGTAACAGGGGGTAACAGGGGGTGAAAAGGTGTGACAAGGGGTAACAAGGGTAACAAGGGTAACAAGGGAAACAAGGGGTAACAAGGGTAACAGGGATAACAAGGGTAACAAGGGTAACAAGGGGTAACAAGGGGTAACAGGGGCAACAAGGGTAACAAGGGTAACAAGGGTAACAAGGGTAACAAGGGTAACAAGGGGTAACAAGGGTAACAAGGGTAACAAAGGGTGACAAGGGGTAACAAAGGTAACAAGGGTAACAGTGGGTAACAAGGGTAACAAGGGTAACAAGGGTAACAAGGGGTAACAAGGGTAACAAGGGTAACAAGGGGTAACAAGGGTAACAAGGGTAACGAGGGTAACATGGGGTAACAAGGGGTAACAAGGGTTAACAAGGGGTAAGAAGAGTAACAAGGGTAACAAGGGGTAACAAGGGGTAAGAAGGGTAATAAGGGGTAACAGGGGGTAACAGGGGGTAACAAGGGGTAACAAGGGTAACAAGGGTAACAAGGGGTAACAAGGGGTAACAAGGGTAACAAGGGTAACAAGGGTAACGAGGGTAACAAGGGTAACAAGGGTAACAAAGGTAACAAGGGTAACAAGGGTAACAAGGGTAAGAAGGGTTACAAGGGTAACAAGGGGTAACAAGGGTAACAAGGGTAACAAGGGGTAACAGGGGGTAACAGGGGGTGACAAGGTGTGACAAGCGGTAACAAGGGTAACAAGGGGTAACAAGAGTAACAAGGGAAACAAGGGGTAACAAGGGCAACAAGGGTATCAAGGGGTAACAGGGGGTAACAGGGGGTGACAAGGTGTGACAAGCGGTAACAAGGGTAACAAGGGGTAACAAGAGTAACAAGGGAAACAAGGGGTAACAAGGGTAACAGGGATAACAAGGGTAACAAGGGTAATAAGGGGTAACAAGGGGTAACAGGGGCAACAAGGGTAACAAGGGTAACAAGGGTAACAAGGGTAACAAGGGGTAACAAGGGTAACAAGGGTAACAAAGGGTGACAAGGGGTAACAAAGGTAACAAGGGTAACAGTGGGTAACAAGGGTAACAAGGGGTAACAAGGGTAACAAGGGTAACAAGGGGTAACAAGGGTAACAGGGGTAACGAGGGTAACATGGGGTAACAAGGGGTAACAAGGGTTAACAAGGGGTAAGAAGAGTAACAAGGGTAACAAGGGGTAACAAGGGGTAACAAGGGTAATAAGGGGTAACAGGGGGTAAAAGGGGGTAACAAGGGGTAACAAGGGTAACAAGGGGTAACAAGAGTAACAAGAGTAACAAGGGTAACAAGGGGTAACAAGGGTAACAATGGTAACAAGGGGTAACAAGGGTAACAATGGTAACAACGGGTAACAAGGGGTAACAGGGGGTAACAAGGGGTAACAAGGGGTAACAAGCAGTAACAAGGGCAACAAGGGGTAACAAGGGCAACAAGGGTAACAAGGGTAACAAGGATAACAAGGGGTAACAAGGGTAACAAGGGTAACAAAGGGTAACAAGGGGTAACAAGGGTAACAAGGATAATAAGGGTAACAAGGGGTAACAAGGGTAACAAGGGTAACAAGGGGTAACAATGGTAACAAGGGTAACAAGGGGTAACAAGGGTAACAGGGGTAACAAGGGGTAACAAGGGTAACAAGGGTAACAAGGGGTAACAAGGGTAACAAGGGGTAACAAGGGGCAACAAGGGTAACAAGGGTAACAGGGGGTAACAAGGGGTAACAAGGGTAACAAGGTTAACAAGGGGTAACAAGGGTAACAAGGGGTAACAAGGGTAACAAGGGTAACAGGGGGTAACAAGGGGTAACAAGGGTAATAAGAGGTAACAGGGGGTAACAGGGGGTAACAAGGGGTAACAAGGGTAACAAGGGGTAACAAGGGGTAACAAGGGTAACAAGGGGTAACAAGAGTATCAAGAGTAACAAGGGTAACAGTGGGTAACAAGGGTAACAAGGGTAACAAGGGGTAACAAGGGTAACAAGGGTAACAGGGGGTAACAAGGGGTAACAAGGGTAACAAGGTTAACAAGGGGTAACAAGGGGTAACAAGGGTAACAAGGGTAACAGGGGGTAACAAGGGGTAACAAGGGTAACAAGGTTAACAAGGGGTAACAAGGGTAACAAGGGGTAACAAGGGTAACAGGGGTAACAGGGGGTAACAAGGGTAACAAGGGTAACAAGGGTAACAAGGGTAACAAGGGTAACAAGGGGTAACAAGGGTAACAAGGGTAACAAGGGGTAACAAGGGGTAACAAGGGTAACAAGGGTAACGAGGGTAACGAGGGTAACAAGGGTAACAGGGAGTAACAAGGGTAACAAGGGTAACAAGGGTAACAAGGGTAAGAAGGGTAGCAAGGGTAAGAAGGGTAACAAGGGTAACAAGGGGTAACAAGGGTAACAAGGGTAACAAGGGGTAACCATGGGGAACAAAGGTAACAAGGGTAACAAGGGTATCAAGGGGTAACAGGGGGTAACAGGGGGTGACAAGGTGTGACAAGGGGTAACAAGGGTAACAAGGGGTAACAAGGGTAACAAGGGAAACAAGGGGTAACAAGGGTAACAGGGATAACAAGGGTAACAAGGGTAACAAGGGGTAACAAGGGGTAACAGGGGCAACAAGGGTAACAAGGGTAACAAGGGTAACAAGGGTAACAAGGGTAACAAGGGGTAACAAGGGTAACAAGGGTAACAAAGGGTGACAAGTGGTAACAAAGGTAACAAGGGTAACAGTGGGTAACAAGGGTAACAAGGGTAACAAGGGTAACAAGGGGTAACAAGGGTAACTAGGGTAACAAGGGGTAACAAGGGAAACAAGGGTAACGAGGGTAACATGGGGTAACAAGGGGTAACAAGGGTTAACAAGGGGTAAGAAGAGTAACAAGGGTAACAAGGGGTAGCAAGGGGTAACAAGGGTAATAAGGGGTAACAGGGGGTAACAGGGGGTAACAAGGGGTAACAAGGGTAACAAGGGGTAACAAGAGTAACAAGAGTAACAAGGGTAACAAGGGGTAACAAGGGTAACAAGGGTAACAAGGGGTAACAAGGGTAACAATGGTAACAACGGGTAACAAGGGTAAGAAGGGTAACAAGGGGTAACAAGGGGTAACAAGGGGTAACAAGGGGTAACAAGCAGTAACAAGGGCTACAAGGGGTAACAAGGGCAACAAGGGTAACAAGGGTAACAAGGATAACAAGGGGTAACAAGGGTAACAAGGGTAACAAAGGGTAACAAGGGGTAACAAGGGTAACAAGGATAATAAGGGTAACAAGGGGTAACAAGGGTAACAAGGGTAACAAGGGGTAACAATGGTAACAAGGGTAACAAGGGGTAACAAGGGTAACAGGGGTAACAAGGGGTATCAAGGGTAACAAGGGTAACAAGGGGTAACAAGGGTAACAAGGGGTAACAAGGGGCAACAAGGGTAACAAGGGTAACAGGGGGTAACAAGGGGTAACAAGGGTAACAAGGTTAACAAGGGGTAACAAGGGTAACAAGGGGTAACAAGGGTAACAAGGGTAACAGGGGGTAACAAGGGTAATAAGGGGTAACAGGGGGTAACAGGGGGTAACAGGGGGTAACAAGGGGTATCAAGGGTAACAAGGGGTAACAAGGGGTAACAAGGGTAAGAAGGGGTAACAAGAGTATCAAGAGTAACAAGGGTAACAGTGGGTAACAAGGGTAACAAGGGTAACAAGGGGTAACAAGGGTAACAAGGGTAACAGGGGGTAACAAGGGGTAACAAGGGTAACAAGGATAACAAGGGGTAACAAGGGTAACAAGGGTAACAAAGGGTAACAAGGGGTAACAAGGTTAACAAGGATAATAAGGGTAACAAGGGGTAACAAGGGTAACAAGGGTAACAAGGGTAACAAGGGGTAACAAGGGTAACAAGGGGTAACAAGGGTAACAGGGGTAACAAGGGGTAACAAGGGTAACAAGGGGTAACAAGGGTAACAAGGGTAACAAGGGGTAACAAGGGTAACAAGGGTTAACAGGTGGGAACAAGGGGTAACAAGGGTAACAAGGTTAACAAGGGGTAACAAGGGTAACAAGGGGTAACAAGGGTAACAAGGGTAACAGGGGGTAACAAGGGGTAACATGGGTGGCAAGGGTAACCAGGGGTAACAAGGGAACAAGGGGTAACATGGGTAACAAGGGGTAACAAGGGTAACAAGGGTAACAAGGGGTAAAAAGGGGTAACAAGGGTAACAAGGGTAGCAAGGGTAACAAGGGGTAACACAGTATAACAAAGGGTAACATAGGGTAACAGAAGGTAACCCAGGGTAACGCAGGGTAACACTGGGTAACAAAGGATATTACAGGTAACAAAGGGGAACACAGGGTCTTAATGGGTAACACAGTGTAACACATGGTTACTCTGCGTAACACAGGGGAACACATTGTAACAAAGGGTAACAGAGTGTTACAGAGGCTAACAGCGGGTAAGATGGGGTAACACAGAGTAACACAGGGTAACAAGTGGTAACACAGGGCAACAAAGGGTAACACAGGGTAACAAAGGGTAAGCCAGGGCAACAGAGGGTAACAGGGGGTAACATAGGGGAACACAGGGAAACACAGGGTAAACAGAGTAACCAAGAAACAAAGGGTAACGCAAGGTAACACAGAGTAACACAAAGGGTAACACAGGGTAAAAGAGGATTACAAATGGTAACACAGGGCAACAAAGGGTAACGTAGGGGAACACAGGGTAACACAGAGTAACACAGGTTAACACAGGGTAACACAGTATAACACAGGGTGTAACACAGTGGGGCCTAGGGTAACACAGATGGTAACGCAGGATAACACAGGGTAACATCTGCTAACACAGGAGGACACAGGGTAACACATGGTAAAACAGAGTGACACAGTTAATTAATAACTTCTAAATTACAAATGAGAGTGAAGTTCAATAAGTGTTTAAAAATTACGCGGAAAACTCCTCTTTTTTCCGTCAAAAGTTCAACATAGTATGTCATCACATTATCAAACTTCTTGAAGTTTGTCAGAGATATTGTGCTGCACGTCGTGCCTAAAACTTAATTTACACAAGCAAAAAAAAAACTTGCACGGCACCCCCAAATTTTGTGTACCGAAGTCGCCAGTACGGTGCGAACAATTTAGGGTGCCGTACCAGTTGTTTTGCTCATAATAGGGGTTTAAATCAACACTTTTCTCAGTGCTTGATCTTGCGAAGATTGAACCCTGTGTGGCATGTTTCGATCTATTTCTTACAACCATTAAAGTATTCCTAATGACTGTTGGGTATTAAAAATAACGGTGCGAAAACAGCTGAAAATAGCTTATCAAGGACTGCCAAATTTAGCTTCCGTCTTTAAAAGATGAAAGCAATTAGAAATAGCCAGCTTGAAATAGCCAACTTGTAAATAAATAGAATCGAAAGCAAACATATATCTGATGATGTTTTCAAGTGAGGTGGTGGGAGTATAAGCAAGCCCCCAGGGGATCTTCACTTCCTTTTGATTTTAATAGATGCAAGCAATGTTTCGACTACGTGGAAAATTTTATTATTTTACATTTGGTTTTGACTGTACCATAGTTATTAGAGGAGACTGGTTATGAAAAGCGGCAAACATCAATGATAAAAACAACAGTGCTGCAGTTTATGTTCAAAGCACCGTGAAAGTGCACAATCCTTTGTTTTCTGTTGGCAAATTGTTACGGAATAAATTAATGCAACGTTTTTATTGGTCAATACAATCAAAATGATAGGAATTCTTTTGAACGTTGTGCACTTTCAGGTCCACAAAAACATATAACAAAGGAGTCTGGCGGGTTTCATAACCATTCCACTCAATTAACCATGACTGTACCTATTTGATTACGCTTGATTTGCTAAAAGGTGATACAGTATTCTAATACGTTGATTTCTAAAGATAAAAACCCGCCGAAGTTAAATATAGAATAAAAAAAATAATTAACGCATTTTACCTTTTATATGGATAACAAGACTTACAACGAAAACGAGTGTTTTGTTCAGAACAAACACGAGACAATTGCTGAAAGAGGAATAGTCATCAATGCTATGTATGGAGTCATCGCTTTTCTTTCATTCACCAGTAATTTGTTGCTTTGTTTGGCATTGATTAAAAAACGAAAGATCTTGAAGACATCACACGACTTTCTAATATTTAGCTTGGCGTTTACTGATGCTCTCACAGGTAAGATTCTTTTACCTTCGCCTTCCATTAATAACAAACAAGGGCCGTTTGGATGAGATATTTTCCTCTGCTTCAGTTTTGTAAATAAGTAGTCATTGCATTGAATATATAATCTAACTTGAAAACAGTGGAAGCCTTCCCCAGCCTTAGTTTGCCATTGAAGTGAGATAGCCGATATGTGTGGCGAGGTACAAACAGAGAATGTATCCGTTGGGATGAAAACTGTGGCGGTTATATGGAATGTAGAAGTAGCGGTTAGTAGACGTTGGTTCGTATTAAATATGGGCCGTTTATGTGTACGTCAACACCTGATTTCACAAGAAAATGGAGTGAATTGTTTTGCATGTGCTCTGTTTAGCACTAATTGATAATTATAAAATTGTACTATAAGTTAACGCTAGAAAAGCAAAGAAGTACTGTTCTGGCGTTGAAAATATTAAGCATACGTTCGTTGTATTGCAACCTGGCAACCTGAAAAGTCCCCAAATGAATAGAAAAAAAAAAATTAAAAAGTTTTGTTTCCGGAAAGATTGCGTCCACTGTCGTCAAAACACCCTAAAGTTCTGTGTTGTATATCAGGGAGCTTATGTTTCCAGAAAGATTGTGTCCACTGTCATCAAAACACGCTTATTAAAGAGCACCGGAAGCCAGAAGATTGAATTCCTCCCAGTGAATGGGCTTGCACACCTTTTAACCGCGCTGAAGATAAGGCGAAGAACTCTTATAGTTTTACATTAAACAATACAGGTTTGGTCAGTTTATGACGCAGAGCTTTTAATTATGAAAAATGATTAATTCTTTATTAATTAAACATTTCGTATGTCTGTTTCGTGCACCTGAAGTTCAAGGTAATGTAAATTTAAGGTAATGTTACGCAAGACGATTCGATTTTTAGCGCAACACAGCGTTGCAATGTTTAGAACAAAGTTGCAACTATTCGAAATCATGTCGCAACAATATTGTAACGCTATATTGCGCTAAGAATCATCGTTACGAATCGACTCGTGTAACATCACCTTTGGGAACAGATGTTTCAATATGGAACGCCTGTACTTTTCTCTATCTTACCCGTAGTCGATACTAACGTTTTGCTACTTGTTTTCTATTTTTCAGGTCTTTTCATAGTTATTACCCCAAACTACGTCATAAACTTATCGTCGTACTCAGTCCCAGACGGTATTGCAGGAGACATGTTCTGTCGCCTTATTTTTTCAAAATTTTTCATTTTTACGTTTGGTAAGGTTTCCGTTTTGACCATCACCTGCCTGGCTGTTGAACGCTGGTTCGCGTTAACACGTCGTTGGAAATATCAAGCGTCCTTCTCCAGAAGGAATCTTTACAGATATATAACGTTTATTTGGCTGGTTTCCATGCTTGCCCAAAGCTACAAATTATTTTACGTGAGGTTTTCGCATCGATCGTGCTTCTTTATTCCACTTTCATCATTAAACAGGAACGTAGAAATCGCAGTCGTCATCATCTATGTTTCAGTAACATTTTTCGTTCCGACGATCATCACATGGGCTGCCTTTTTTCACACATACGTGAAATTATACAAATCTCAGGCTCTGAAAGAAAACCGTGGGAGAAAAGAAAAACACCTGCTACTAAAAATGTGTGCAATAGCATCTTTGATGCTAACGCTGTGTTGGTTTCCCACAGAAGTCTGTTATGTTATAAACCAATTTGGATTTCCTGTTCTAAACTTTGGCACCCCCTTTCGTGAGTTCACTGTGGCGCTTGCACTGGCGAATTCCATTGTTAATCCCTGGATTTATGTTGTGTTAGACAGAAAGTACAGATGCTTAATTATGGGAGTCTTTCGATGAATGTATTTCCTCACCGAGCAACATCATGGCAGGCCCCGGGCGCTTTAGATAAGTAGTTCTCTTGTACTGATCAAGATATTTATAAATTAGCTGATAATCTTGACAAAGATAACAATGAACCATTGCGAAGTTAGCAATTAATGCTGCATGGGAACCTCTTTATAACGTCTAATTGTGAGATTGTAATTAGAACATGCGACTAAACTATAAACATTTATACGCGACCAAAGATTAAAAGCAGGATTTCCAATTCTATACCAATAAATACTTCATAAGAATAACCAGAAAGTCATCTTATTTTACAAGCGACATACTAGCGGATTTATTCTAAAGCAACTAGAACGGATGCCCCGCCTGTCATAACCTGTTCCAGGTTTTTAGATAGTGGAGAGTGTTTTACTTTTCTTTGCACCGTCTCCATTATCTGAAGGTCTGGACAAGCTGCGCCTGTGATTCTTATCACTAAAAACTTGGTTTAAATGGTTGACTCTCAAACGATCCTTCGATGTTGAAGTCTCTTTTATTAACTGAACTGTTGGGGACATTTAACACCTGTTTACATGGAGGTTGGGGTCCCCAACCCGCCTGTCCATATAATCTCTCATTTTAATTTGATCACGTTTACGTGTTAGGTAGGGTGACTCGCCACATGTTACCTCACCTATCTGGGGTACCCCACCTCCATGTAAACGGGTCCTTACAGTGCGACTGCTATAACCGGGGCCACCTAGACAAAGTTGACCAATCGGATTACAGGAAAATAACAATAATAATAAATAGTCATTTTTTTTGCCCGCGCTTCACTATCTGAATTCCTGGAACAGGCTGATCTAGATTCTTTTTTGCCCTCTTGACACATGAAGGGACCTTACAAACCTACAGTGACGACGATAACAGAAACTTCAAAGACGCGATAGTTTTAATGAGAAAAACAACCACCTTGCACGTTCATCACGATTTTTTGTAAATTTCATTGCCCTCCCTGTACAACTACTACATTAGACGGCCAAATTTTACGTTCACTTGAGAACGGGAACGGCAAGGCGATAAGTTATACCATCTCCGTCTGAACTCGGGCGCAGCTTCAGCTGCAACATAAATTTTCTTCTTTTAAATAACTGGGCGACTTGGGATAATCGCGAAAAAGTTCGAAAGGATGCAAAGTCTATTTTTCAACGACCTTTTCATAGACGTCCCCGTTGTTGGATCGTAAGGTCCCAATTTAGGTACTTCATCGTCAGCAGATGTCAATTTTTAAACTGGAACTGATTCCAGCGCAGCATGACAAAGCTACAATCGCACAGTCGTGTAGTATTCATGTGTATTGCGTGTTAAGCTCCGTGCAAACGGACGCAAGTTATAGTTCAGTTCTTTTTTTATCATGTTTGACATTACCACGGCATTCATCAACTATTATGATGAACAGGATTCTGATATTTAGCTATGAATATCCTAGTAATTCAAGCTAAGAAGATGTCATTGTACCTTGTACTAAGATTGCAGAGACAAAGCAATGACTTCCCGCGGTAGCGTATTCGGCATGTTATCTCGAAAATTCGTAATTGATGCCGGCAAAATTGAGCTGTCTACGTACTTCATAATCAGCGGAAGCTAATGATGAACTTGGAACACTGTAGCACAACAGTGATCTAATTGGATAGTAAATTAATCTGTGTAAGGGTTATGAATGTTTTTTTTTTTCGGCAACACAGAACTTTCCTTTGGTTATAAAGCCCGAGAAATTATTCCTTATGCTGCAACGTTTTGTATAGAAAAAAAGTCTTCATTGATTTAGTTAGTTAGTCATATCTTCCCTTTGACTTTCTAAACTCTTTGTGAAACGCACACCTGCTCTAAAGAGACAGTGTAAACGTAAACAATGTAATATTAAATTTTCTAAGTACAAATAGCAATAATACTGATAAGAATAACATTTTGAAATCTATATTAGGCACCGAAAAGAGTTGAATTAAATCCAAAGGGAAGTAATGCTGTGAGAATCTCTCAGGTTGAATAACAGCGGGGAGATAATATTCAGAATCGAAAACACTACATGAATGTAGTAATACAAAATACTCCATTAAAATGGTTTCACTTAATATTTCACCAAAAGTCTGATCCTCACACTGCGACCTAAACAGTGCGAACAAAAGGGTGAAAATTGTTTACGAATATACAACGCTTTATTCCATCATTGAATCATTTTAAGGTTAGCTGGTAAATTAAAACAAAAAAAAGGATTTTAGTCAACGATTGATATTTGAAAACTTATCGGTTAATTCACTCTTCCAAGTCCTTATCGATACAATAAGCAAATCTCGGCTTCGAATTAAAAATTCTAATTTTGGTCATCGGCAAGCCTGATACATTAGTTCATTTAATTAGCATAACAAAAAGTGTGAATGTAAGGAACCAGCAGGTTCGTTTTAAGTCAAGTCTGTTTAAATAAATACCCACAGAAGTAGAGCTAATGTAATTTGGGCAATAACGCAGGAAGAAAATGCGTGTAAGCCTTTGAAATAAGAAACTTTGGAGAGGCATTCCGTTAAGAAAATGCAACTAGATCGTAGCCTTCATTCCATCAGATCATAACTCCGTTTCATTAGATTGTAAGTCATAGATATCATTTGTTTGTAAGCTTTACTCTACCAGTGGTTCATTCTTCTATGACATTTGATTGCACCTGATTCAATTGCGAATTGGATCGATCGTTCTTCACTTTTAACCGTACTTCGCAGGAACTGCAAACAGTACTTGAACCTCACTTTTGGTGGACTAATCTTTGATGTACAAGGTGGCGATAGTTCCAAGGGATTCAGATATATATTCTCACCGATAACAGTGAGTTTGCTCCCTTGGATTATAAGACAAAATAGAATTTCCTTAATAGGCATCCTATTTCTAATTGTGTTTATTTTGAGCGTTGTTCGTAGTCAAAAACAATCCGAACACCCTACGCTCTTTGCAAAGTCTTCGCCTTCTGAAACAAAAACATTTTTTGTAATAGGGGGGTATATGGGATTCTGACTACTAAAGCCAAGTATGAGTTTTAAGCGCGTGGTCATTTTCTGGTGCTCATATAAGCAATTTAACTTGACAAGTACCATAGGTTAGTCCGAGATCAAGAGTTCCATACACAAGAACTCGAGCGAGGAAACTGTGCGAATTGTTTACTTATTACTATCAGTTTTTTTATTCGCTATAATCATTATAAATTTCTCTCTGACTTAAAAAAGATATAGTTCCTATGCAAACACAATAGGGCCATTTATACGAGGAAAAATAAGACACGTCTTATATAGGACGCGTCTTAAATAAGACGCGAACTTTCCGTATAAACGGCACATTTCGTCTAAAATAAGACGCGGCTTAGCTAACACGCGTCTTATTTTAGAACAGCCCCTAACGCCTGTTCTTAGATAAGACGCGTCTTAGCTAAGACGAGAAAAACTTCGTATAAATGACCTTCGCGTCTTACATAAGACGCGAACGAAAAGTACGCATGCGTCAATTTTTGGCGCGCCACGTTAGATTGCCCTTGCTACGGGCAACATTCACATGAAAACGAGTCAAAAACAGAAATAAGACACGAACCATTTATACGAGCTGTTCTCATCTTAGATAAGACACGCTCGTATAAATGGTACAGTTCGCGTCTTATTTAAGACGCGTCTTATGTAAGACGCGTCTCAGATTTTCCTCGTATAAATGGCCCTATTGTCCTCAGTATTCCGCCTCACGATTGCTACTGATTAGTTTTTCTTTTCTAACTTTACTGTACCGTTTCTAGATGTCAAACAGAAGAACATCAACCTATCTATCAAATATCTCGTCACTGACTACACCTCGCGCTACAAATGGTGCTTACTCCTATCTGCTGCCAGTTGCCTTTGGTTTAATTGCTGCCATCGCTCTTATTGGCAACGGTCTTCTTTGCGTTGTTATACTGAAGAATTATCGGATGCTTAGATCTGCATATAACTTGCTGATACTCAGTCTGGCTGTGACAGACATGCTAACAGGTAGAACGTTTTTAGAAATCAGGTTCTTTGCCTTGTAATTGACGAAGAAACCATCGGACACATGTAGACCTACAAATTACCGATTGTAACACTTTTACGAGTGTGAAAGAGGGTGTCTACTCTTAAGATACGCACTGCACATAATATCTTGGTTAGAAGCATCAGACTTTCTTATGCCAACACAAAGTTGGACGTATTTTGCAGGATATCGAGTTAACCACATTAAATATGACGCTAAGGCCCGGTTCAGACGTAGAACTTTTCATAGCCGAGTCAAATTATTTAGACCGGCGTAATTGATTCAGACGCCCACCTTAATATTGAAACAGGCGTTCCCTATTGATTCAGACGCCGAAATTTTCATGTTTCAATGATTAGGTTCTGCTCATGAAAAGTTCGGCGTCTGAAGCGGACCTAGTACAATTTATTGAGGAAATCAGATAACAAGTGTTAAAAAAGTCATGCAGTAGACATCACATTGACGATGCCGATCATTGTAACAACTGATGACTTCATCTAATTGTAAATGTTAAAGACTCGCAACTGCCCTCTTTTCTTGATCGGAAAGGGTGATATAAAATATAAGCGGTAAGATCTATTTGATACGAGAAAGGACTAGTAAACTGTGAAATCATTACTCTCAAACACAAGATAAAACATGTCTAGTTTGGCATAAGGATATGTCGACCTGTAAGACATATACTTGTTGATATTCTAGCAACCTCATTCCTTATCTCATCTTTATTTTCAAGGAGTGTTTATTGCTGTGACGCCAAACTACCTCGTCTCCCTAAGCTCGTACAAGGCTCCCGGTGGATTACCTGGGGTAATTTTCTGCAAAGTCATTGGTTCCCAGTACTTCGTGTTTCTACTTGGTAAAGTGTCCTGTCTCACGGTCACGTGTCTTGCTGTGGAAAGGTGGTACTCTGTGGTTAAGCCTGTCAAATATCGACTCAAGTTTAAAAGACGACGAGTTTATATGTATCTTTTGATCATGTGGATAACCTGTCTTTTATTGCATTCATTTGTACTATTCGAAATCACGCTTGACGAAAAAAACCTGCGATGTGTGTGGATAACATCCGATTTCCCCAAAAAACTAACGGTAATGACATACACCGTCGTGACATTCTTTGTTCCAAATACAGTTACTTGGGTTACTTATCTTCACATTTCTTTTGCGCTTAAGACGTCTACAGCAATTAATAAAAATAACGCGCGTTTCACTCGCACACGGTTTAAGCTTCTGCGCATGTGTATTATAGTAGCCCTGCTTTTAACAATATGCTGGTTTCCAAATCAGCTCTATTATGCCCTGTCTTCTTATGGCCTTGTCAGACTGGAGTCGCCTTTCCATCACTTCACTATCGTCCTTGCTATGTTTAACTCGTGCACCAATCCTGTCATTTATTGCTTCACAAACCGGGAATATCGAAAAGGGTTTCTTAGGCTACTTTGCCCTTTCTTTAATTCCTGCCGATGCAAGAAACGAAGAGAGATAAGTCTAGCACAGGAAAACAGATTGAGAGTAGCAAGTGGAGAATTTGAAATGGAAAAGTTTGACGGTGGTGTGATGTTGACTTTTCGTAATTTGGTCAATCAAGGGTACGAAGTCGACGACTGCAAGCAACAGGAAACCAGTGGTGTTTGCAGTGAGCTTATTTGAAAAATCGATTAACTGGCTTTTCTCTTCACTTCAGTCTTTTCAGCTGTGGTCAGGCTTGTTACACTTTGCCAAGCTTCCGGCTGACGTAGACGAAGCGGACTGCGGTTTTACAGTCAGCGTTAGTTCAACAGGTGGTAAGTGCGCGTACTCGGGGAAAGTGGTCCCTAGCTTCATTCCTGGCGATAGGAGCCCATGGGCCCCTGCTGGCGAAAAATGACTGATTGGTCGATACGTGACCACGTGACATTTCCTTGATTCAACATGACGGCAAAACCTTCATCGTCTCTTGTTTAGAACTGCGGTTTATGAGTTGCATGCAGACTGCGTATATTTTTTGAATGGCTTAAACTTTTTATTATCCTTCATTATATAATGAGCCGGACATTTTGTTCCTGAAAAGATAAAGCGAAATGTCTGCAGCTGTTGTCTACTCCAACAGACTTTTATCACTGAAACTGCAGCTTGAACCAAATGAACTTCAGCGTCTGCATCAACAATGTTTCCATTATGAACAGGCGCAATTCAGTGAATAACACTCAACAGCCGTTTTTGACCGAGTTAATTTTCTCTACTTTTTTCTTTTTTTCGCTTCCCATTCCCCTTTCTAGGTTTTTCGTTTTTACTTAACATCCGTAAAAACCAGACTAAGTACTATTTTAGTGACTAAATTCACGCGGATTATTTTATTTTGCATTTAGAGTATTGTCATGGTGTACAATATTTCAAGTTCTTCGTTAACATCCGCCAATTTATGGAGTACGCAAATGAGGTCAAATGTCTTGCATCAGATATAAAAGATCTAAATACATGCGGTCTGTATTAAGTAAACTGAATACAAATCTACATCAAACCCTTACCCTATCAGTTCCTTCTTTTACAATTTTGTGTTTTATTCCCGTTTTTCATTTTTCCGTTCCCAGTGACTCGCTCCCCAATCCGCTTTCCCCGTTTTAGTAAAAGTCTTGTGGTACACATACCTGCGGCTATGAAAGAGACAGTTAAACTTAAAAAAGTAATATCAGAAATGGCAGTGTTATAAAAATAACATTTTAAAATCTATTTTAGCACTGAAAAAAGTTGAAATTATGGGACTTCATTTGTATATGTACAGTTAATAGTATAAGCTTTAGTGGTATTTGGCAATGACTACGAATGATATTTTAAAATTGTCCAAAATAATAGTACCCGCGAAGCGGCAAGTGGTGTTTTGGGCAATTTTGACATATTACAAGCCGGTATTAATGCCAATTATAACATGGTGCGCGTGCTTGCCCTATCTTCGTCCTTTCGAGTCGATGCGATAAAATTCTTTTTTATATGAAGCCATTTTTTGGGTAAGAAGGACGCTGAATACTTTGCGTTGCGTGACCAAGAGGTCTGCGTGGCGGCGCACTTGTTTGCTGAGGAGATAAACATAGAGTCGGATTTGGCTGGATAAAATTTGGCCACCAAAGGTGACGAACTTATATCTGCCAATATATAATAAACAAAATATCTCTCCAGCAAAGGTGGGGGAAAAAACTGCCACCCACTAAGACAAGAAAGAGAAACACACTAGGAATTAATTCGCCGGCAGGCGGAAGGGGAGGTGGTGGAAAATGCTAAAAATCAGTTCAAACAAGCGATGTGAACAACGTGATGGTGAGCGATCGAAAGGGGCGAGCGCATGGAAAAGCGCGCCTAAGAACGATATAGTCCGGAACGCCCTAAATTCTGATTGGCTGGAAATAAGATAGGCTTGGAACCTGCCGCCTTAGCCTGCAAACCATTATCAAATGCCTTGCCATAAAATCCCATTATGATGTCGTCATAACGGTGTCTTACATGCGCACGGACGTGCGTATATAAGATGACGTGTTTAATTGTGTTTATTAAACTTTGATTTTCGCCTCTGACTTTCAACAAAGTCTATAAGTAATCGAACAAAATACTAAAGAACTTTCTAGGATTTTTGGAATTGACAGCTTCTAGCCACTCAAACCAACAGCAAAAGCGGTGAAATGTTAGCAAATTACCACAGGCAGCCCAAGCGCACTATTTGTGGGTTCGGGCTTCAGAGGTCATTTGGTGGGAATATACTAGAATTATTAGTGTAGTATCTGACGCCAAATAAATGCAAAAAGTCTTAAAGATATGAAGTCTTCTTGTTTGTCTATCGGTACTAGTAGCCTTTAAGATAACGAAAATCGATATTTCTTGCATTATTACATGCGATTCGGGCCCTTATTGATCGAATTTCATCACATGTATTCGAATCTACAACGCTAAGGGAAAAAAATCATGATCACGCGAAATATTGATTCAAAAAGCTCCCTTACCTTTCGTTCATAGCCACTCTGTGTCCTACGGCTGGTTTAAACGCCGTTTAGTCGACTTTCTTTCCATCGAGTACTGAACACTATAAAAGAAGGGAAGGCTGGAGACCTTCCAATGGACCCTCGCCGCTCGAAGGCCAATAAATTCCAAACAAAGCGACCGATCTCCCTAAAATTGCCACCAGCCAGACCGAAGAGTGTACACCTACCCGTTCGACGAGCGCCGGGTTCTAAATTCGGCTGCATGAGCTCGAGGATCGTTGCATTTCGCATCGATTCTGGCCAGCTTCGCTTCGCCATGATGCGCAATCTTAACTGTTATCCTACGAGATTCAAATCTTGGAGCTTAGCGACGGTGTCAGATGGACAAAACGTCACTCTCGCGGGGGGAGGGTCGTCACTTTTGCCCTATCGCAAACCAACACCGTCCGGGGAGCCGGTGCGTTTAATTCGGCCGGAAACAGCTCACGCTTGTATGACACATGAAACCCAAAAACGTCCCAGACTGTCTTTATTATTTTCCACTCTTCTGAATAGCCAAAAGATTTCCTTTTCTTCTTCGGAGGAAAATCCTCCTCTTGCCTGGCTACTTTTGAGAACATCGTTATCAACAGACTTTCTTCAAACGCTAGACACAGGCACCGAAATACACGCAATCACCACAGGAACCGAAATACACGCGATTGACTAACAAACAAGCTACGTGTAAAAGAAAAATATATTTTAGGGTAGCTCTGAAAAGAACTATAGTTAAAATACGAAAGGAAATATCGAACTTGAACAGAACTACAGACCCAAACAACGGACTGCAACGAACTGATTTTGGAACCGTTATTGGCAAGATTTAAATCTCAAATCGGAGATAAGACAGTCTGGGACGTCGGTTTGCGATAGGGCAAAAGTGACGACCCTCCCCCCGCGAGAGTGACGTTTTGTCCATCTGACACCGTCGCTAAGCTCCAAGATTTGAATCTCGTAGGATAACAGTTAAGATTGCGCATCATGGCGAAGCGAAGCTGGCCAGAATCGATGCGAAATGCAACGATCCTCGAGCTCATGCAGCCGAATTTAGAACCCGGCGCTCGTCGAACGGGTAGGTGTACACTCTTCGGTCTGGCTGGTGGCAATTTTAGGAAGATCGGTCGCTTTGTTTGGAATATATTGGCCTTCGAGCGGCGAGGGTCCATTGGAAGGTCTCCAGCCTTCCCTTCTTTTATAGTGTTCAGTACTCGATGGAAAGAAAGTCGACTAAACGGCGTTTAAACCAGCCGTAGGACACAGAGTGGCTATGAACGAAAGGTAAGGGAGCTTTTTGAATCAATATTTCGCGTGATCATGATTTTTTTCCCTTAGCGTTGTAGATTCGAATACATGTGATAAAATTCGATCAATAAGGGCCCGAATCGCATGTAATAATGCAAGAAATATCGATTTTCGTTTTCTTAAAGGCTACTAGTACCGATAGACAAACAAGAAGATCTCATATCTTTAAGACTTTTTTGCATTTATTTGGCATCAGATAATACACTAATAATTCTAGTATTTCCCACCAAATGACCTCTGAAGCCCGAACCCACAAATAGTGCGCTTGGGCTGCCTGTGAAATTACCAGACGCCCTGTCGAAAAATTCTCATTCAAAGAATGATATTCAGTTGGAAATAAAAACCGCAAGCTCATATCAGTCAGGGATTATCCGATTATATAGTGTCCTCATTTTTTAACGTTTGCTTAGCCCTTTGAAATCAAGTTAATTAATGGCGAAAAACTACGCACTGTCGTTACAAACGAACAATCCCTGGAGGGAAAATTTCTCTTGCAGGATCGAAACAAAGCGAGCATGAGCTTTTACCAGGACATAAATTTATAACTCATAAAGTAACACAACATTTATTACTCATAAACACAACTACAAAAAGGTCCTCTCAGAGGTAGACTGCTTGAAGTCCGCCTTTTCTTTAAGATCCGTCGAGTTTTCGGTGACAGTGAGTGCGTATGGACAAAAAACTCTTTTAGCCAAAAGGGACTGGGCGAGAGTCTAGTTGTGTACGTGGTACGTGGTACGTAGATATACGCAACAGCTGACGCAGTCTAAGCATGAAACCACGTAGAGTTCATGCTATTATATATTTATCATAGAAGCCGAGAAACTGTCAGCAACGTTCAAGAGACCTTTATTTTGTTCTAGTTGAATGAAAAAACTCTTACCAAAGTGGCGCTTCATTCAAAATATCTTTTTACGTCAAGAATAGGCAAATGATTGACAGCTTCTTGTATCAAGCGTCGAAAATGTAGCAAACAACATGAAAAAAGGTTGAATGTTTTTGCAGTAACTGCAGTGGTAAGAGATCACGCATTGACTTCACATACAAAAAGTACTGAAGTTTTGACTCGCCAAGTTTTTTCTTTGTAAAACACCAACGCCAGCTCCGTAATTAGACGTTATTGTCACTTAGCAGCCATTAAAGTGGTGGACTGTTGATGTTTGCGTGTGGGAGTATAAAGAAGTGATTTAATATCGCCGAAAACTACCTACCTTTTTCATTTCTTCATCTTGAATGGTAAGTGCTCTGAGTGCTTTTGTTGAATTTGGTCGTTTTCTTTAGCCTTTCTCGCGAAGACCTCTTGCCTTTCCCTTCTGCCTGAACTTGACAAATTCTTGGTTCGCCATGCAAATTTTGCTGTCATATTGCCTGTCTACCATAAATCGATCCCCGGCTTCCGGTCTAAAAAGACACCCTGTTAAAGACGCTAAATAATGAAATTATATACCCTGTTTAAGACTCAAGACCCTGAAAACCATACCCTTTTCAGCGGCACATACCCGTATAGGCAAAATAAGGGAGTGCCCCCCTCCCCGGGAACAAATATACCGTAAATGATCCAGATGCAGGGGGAGTTTATATTCAATCTTAGGGGTCCAAGAATGAGCGTTTAATAGATAGGAGGCGTTTTTTTTCATACCACTGTGCAGTGGCGGATACATGGGAGGGGCCTGGATAACCGACCCCCTTACTTCAAAGTCTGGATCCGGCACTGCTGTGACAAGCTCTACAAAACTAATATGATTTCAGCGAAAATACCAAGAGAATTTACAAATAGCACAATATATATTCTTCCAGTCATTGAAATGTGTAGGCCGTCAAGAGACCATATCGCTTTCAGTCAAATGTCAACTGCTACAGTGTCATCGTTAGCCTATCCTTACTTTAAACACGACTTTAAACAAGATGCAAAGTCCAAACCCTCCTTAACTAAGCAAGAACGAAACAAATAATTTGCAAAATATTGCTCCTTTTTGTTATTTCCTCTTATTTTCAGTAATTGCCATGGGAGCGTCTTCCAGACGGTGACGTTTTCTTAGATTGGGGCGTCTTATTATAACAAACTTAATAATTAACATCTTAAGAAGAGGGGCCGTCAATTAGATTATTTACGGGAACCCTCAGACTATCCAGCTCAATATATAGTTAGAGCCGTCACTTTGCAAATTGCAAGCTCCTTGGCTTCGTATCCACACACACTGTCGTTGTTAATACTCTCTCTTTTGGCCAACGCCTCTCCCAAACATTCATCCAAGTCTTAGGATTTTGTTTACTATAAATTGCTATTGTTTGTTGTCATCCGTTTTTGCTGTTATACCAATGTTACGCTGAAATACTACTACTACTTTTTGGGCACTACTATTAACCAATCAAGTCTCCTCGGCAGATAACTGTAAATCTCAACGATTGGCATAATTCTTCATATCATACGAGAGCCAAATTCCGTAATTGTTTCATCATTCATTCAAACTAATTATTCCAACTTCAAAACACGCTATCCTCGATCGAAGTAAAGTCTGCATATCCGTAACTCAGCAAATTTAGGATATAAATGGTTTTTAATTTTCACAAGCAGATTTTCTTCAAATAGAGGTTGTCATCCGTCCAGGGCTAAATGTATTAAATTGCTGTTTTTGCTACATTTCTAGGCAATAGTTAGGCTATTTCTTCTTTGTAAAACGTGTGAAATTTTCCAACTTTTTCTTAAGCTCTACCAAGACAGCTGACCTAACTTTCTACCTTGCCCTCTGCTGTCCCTTTTTCTGTTGATACTACACAATTGATGTCAAATTGTATTGCCCTGAATATCGGCAAAATTCTTCCAAATTTGCGTGTCAACGGCAGATAACTGATTTATGAAGAATCAACCTGGGGATTTAAGCCAATCAGAAAAGGGGAAATATTTTGAGTGGATAATAAACATCATTTTCACTTCCCACTCGCTTAAAATAAGACGGTTCCAATTACAATGTCCTCAGTATTCCGCCTTGCGATTGCGATTGATTTTTTTTCTATTTTTACGGTGTCGTCTTTAGATGTTAAACAATAAAAGCTCCCCAAGATGTCTGACATATATATCGATACCGACTACGCCTCCCGCTTCAGCTGTAGCTTATTCCTCTGATTCCTACCTGCTGCCAGTAGCGTTTGGTTTTATTGCTGCCCTGGCTTTTATTGGAAACGGTCTTTTTTGCATTCTTATGCTGAAGAATTATCGGATGCTCAGATCTGCATATAACTTGCTGATATTCAGCCTGGCTGTGACAGACATGATAACAGGTAAACGTTTTTAGAAATCAAATCAGTCTTTGCCTAGTGTGAGTGAGAAACTATTGTACACTAAGATCTCCATACATGAATTGCCAATCGGGTTACCCTTGGTGACGAGTGTGAAAGTTTAAAGCGTCTTTGAAGAGGTTTCCTACTATGAAGAGACGCACTGTACATAATACCGTAGTTGTAGCATACGAAATAATTCCTATGAAAACACAAATTAGGATTATATGAACGACACACTATTTTATTGCCATTAAATAGAGTTTCTTAAGGAAGTCACTAGTTTTTAAACACAGTCTTTGCAAGTAGAAGGGATTGACGGATTTTGAGATCATCTTCGCATTTAATTTTTATTTACAAAATCGCTCACCAACCACTCTTTTCATCAATATCTGGTTAGGCTCGCTGTTTTTCTCAATTTAAAATAATGATTCCTTAAGACTGTAAGCTCTCCGGAATTTTCCAACGTTAAACATAGTTAAACAACTCAGCCATAGTTTTCTCATGTTTGTTTTCCCTCTTAGTGAGAAGTTCCCCGCATTAGCCTCGCATTCATGTTCAAGACCTACTCGTCCCAGGACCGTTGGGAATACGAATATTGTCTATTTTATTTATTTTTTATTTTCAAGGAGTGATTATTGGTGTGACGCCAAACTACGTTGTCCCCCTAGGATCCTACCAAGTTCCCGGCGGATTACCTGGGGTAATTTTCTGCAAAGTCATTTGTTCCGGTTACTTCGTGTTTCTACTTGGTAAAGTTTCCTGTCTTACGGTCACGTGTCTTGCTCTGGAAAGATGGTATTCTGTGGTTAAGCCTGTCAATTATCGACTCAAGTTTAAAAGACGAAGAGTTTATGTGTATCTTGTAATCATATGGATAACCTGTCTCTTATTGCATTCATTAATACCGTTTCAAATGACGCTTGATGAAAAACACCTGCGATGTGTGTGGATAACATCCGATTTCCCCAAAGAACTAACAGTAATGACACTCACCGTCGTGACATTCTTTGTTCCAAATGCAGTTACTTGGGTTACTTATCTTCACATTTCTTTTGCGCTTAAGACGTCTACAGCAATTAATAAACATAATGCGCGTTTCACTCGCACACGGTTTAAGCTTCTGCGCATGTGTATTATGGTAGCCCTGCTTTTAACGATATGCTGGTTTCCAAATCAGCTTTATTTTGCCTTGTCGTCTTATGACATTGTCAGACTGGAGTCGCCTTTCCATCACTTCACTATCGTCCTTGGTATGTTCAACTCGTGCACCAATCCTGTCATTTATTGCTCCACAAACCGGGAATATCGAAAAGGGTTTCTTATGCTACTTTGCCCTTCCTTTAATTCCAGCCGATGGAAGAAACGAAGAGAGATAAGTCTAGCACAGGAAAACAGATTGAGAGTAGCAAGTGGAGAATTTGAAATGGAAAAGTTTGACGGTGGTGTGATGTTGACTTTTCGTAATTTGGTCAATCAAGGGTACGAAGTCGACGGCTGCAAGCAACAAGAAACCAGTGGTGTTTGCAGTGAGCTTATTTGAAAAATCGGTTAACTGGCTTTTCCCTTCACTCCAGTCTTTTCAGCTGTGGTCAGGCTTGTTACACGTTCGCTAAGCTTCCGGCTGACGTAGACGAAGCGGACTGCGGTTTTACAGTCAGCGTTAGTTCAACAGGTGGTAAGTGCGCGTGCTCGGGGAAAGTGGTCCCTAGCTTTATTCCTGGCGACGGGAGCCCATGGGCCCCTGCTGGCGAAAAATGCCTGATTGGTCGATACGTGACCACGTGACATTTCCTTAATTCAACACGACGGCAAAACTTCCATCGTCTCTTGTTTAGAACTGCGGCTTATGAGTTGCATGCAGACTGCAAATATTTTGCTTGAATGGCTTAAACTTTTTATTATCCTTTATTATATAATGAGCCGGACATTTTGTTCCTGAAAAGATAAAGCGAAATGTCTGCAGCTGGTGTCTACTCCAACAGACTTTTATCACCGAAACTCCAGCTTGAACTAAATGAACTTCAGCGTCTGCATCAACAATGTTTCCATTGTGAACAGGCGCAATTCAGTGAATAACACTCAACAGCCGATTATGACCGAGTTAATTTTCTCTACTTTTTTCTTTTTTTCGCTTCCCATTCCCCTTTCTAGGTTTTTCGTTCTTACTTAACATCCGTAAAAACCAGACTAAGTACTATTTTAGTGACTAAATTCACGCGGATTATTTTATTTTGCATTTAGAGTATTGTCATGGTGTACAATATTTCAAGTTCATCGTTAACATCCGCCAATTTATGGAGTACGCAAATGAGGCCAAGTGTCTTGCATCAGATATAAAAGATCTAAATACATGCGGTCTGTATTAAGTAAACTGAATACAAATCTACATCAAACCCTTACCCTATCAGTTCCTTCTTTTACAATTTTGTGTTTTATTCCCGTTTTTCATTTTTCCGTTCCCAGTGACTCGCTCCCCAATCCGCTTTCCCCGTTTTAGTAAAAGTCTTGTGGTACACATACCTGCGGCTATGAAAGAGACAGTGTAAACTTAAAAAAGTAATATCAGAAATGGCAGTGTTATAAAAATAACATTTTAAAATATTCTAGTACTGAAAAAAGGTTAAATTATGGGACTTCATTTGTATATGCACAGTTAATAGCAGAAGCTTTAGTGGTATTTGGCAATAATACTACGAGTGATATTTCAAAATTGTCCAAAATAATAGTACCCGCGAAGCGGCAAGTGGTGTTTTGGGCAATTTTGAAATATCACAAGCCGGTATTAATGCCAATTATAACATGGTGCGCGTGCTTGCCCTATCTTCGTCCTTTCGAGTCGATGCGATAAAATTCTTTTTTATATGAAGCCATTTTTTGGGTAAGAAGGACGCTGAATACTTTGCGTTGCGTGACCAAGAGGTCTGCGTGGCGGCGCACTTGTTTGCTGAGGAGATAAACACAGAGTCGGATTTGGTTGGATAAAATTTGGCCACCAAAGGTGACGAACTTATATCTGCCAATATATAATAAACCAAATATCTCTTCAGCAAAGGTGGGGGAAAAAACTGCCACCCACTAAGACAAGAAAGAGAAACACACTAGGAATTAATTCGCAGGCAGGCGGAAGGGGAGGTGGTGGAAAATGCTAAAAATCAGTTCAAACAAGCGATGTGAACAACGTGATGGTGAGCGATCGAAAGGGGCGAGCGCATGGAAAAGCGCGCCTAAGAACGATATAGTCCGGAACGCCCTAAATTCTGATTGGCTGGAAATAAGATAGGCTTGGAACCTGCCGCCTTAGCCTGCAAACCATTATCAAATGCCTTGCCATAAAATCCCGTTATGATGTCGTCATAACGGTGTCTTACATGCGCACGGACGTGCGTATATAAGATGACGTGTTTAATTGTGTTTATTAAGCTTTGATTTTCGCCTCTAACTTTCAACAAAGTCTATAAGTAATCGAACAAAATACTAAAGAACTTTCTAGGATTTTTGGAATTGACAGCTTCTAGCCACTCAAACCAACAGCAAAAGCGGTGAAATGTTAGCAAATTACCAGACGCCCTGTCGAAAAATTCTCATTCAAAGAATGATATTCAGTTGGAAATAAAAACCGCAAGCTCATATCAGTCGGGGAACATCCGATTATATGGTGTCCTAATTTTTTAACGTTTGCTTAGCCCTTTGAAATCAAGTTAATTAATGGCGAAAAACTACGCACTGTCGTTATAAACGAACAATCCCTGGAGGGAAAATTTCTCTTGCAGGATCGAAACAAAGCGAGCATGAGCTTTTACCAGGACATAAATTTATAACTCATAAAGTAACACAACATTTATTACTCATAAACACAACTACAAAAAGGTCCTCTCAGTGGTAGACTGCTTGAAGTCCGCCTTTTCTTTAAGATCCGTCGAGTTTTCGGTGACAGTGAGTGCGTATGGACAAAAAACTCTTTTAGCCAAAAGGGACTGGGCGAGAGTCTAGTTGTGTACGTGGTACGTGGTACGTAGATATACGCAACAGCTGACGCAATCTAAGCATGAAACCACGTAGAGTTCATGCATGCTATTATATATTTATCATAGAAGCCGAGAAACTGTCAGCAACGTTCAAGAGACCTTTATTTTGTTCTAGTTGAATGAAAAAACTCTTACCAAAGTGGCGCTTCATTCAAAATATCTTTTTACGTCAAGAATAGGCAAATGATTGACAGCTTCTTGTATTAAGCGTCGAAATTGTAGCAAACAACATGAAAAAAGGTTGAATGTTTTTGCAGTAACTGCAGTGGTAAGAGATCACGCATTGACTTCACATACAAAAAGTACTGAAGTTTTGACTCGCCAAGCTTTTTCTTTGTAAAACACCAACGCCAGCTCCGTAATTAGACGTTATTGTCACTTAGCAGCCATGAAAGTGGTGGACTGTTGATGTTTGCGTGTGGGATTATAAAGAAGTGATTTAATATCGCCGAAAACTACCTACCTTTTTCATTTCTTCATCTTGAATGGTAAGTGCTCTGAGTGCTTTTGTTGAATTTGGTCGTTTTCTTTAGCCTTTCTCGCGAAGACCTCTTGCCTTTCCCTTCTGCCTGAACTTGACAAATTCTTGGTTCGCTATGCAAATTTTGCTGTCATATTGCCTGTCTACCATAAATCGATCCCCGGCTTCCGGTCTAAAAAGACACCCTGTTAAAGACGCTAAATAATGAAATTATATACCCTGTTTAAGACTCAAGACCCTGGAAACCATACCCTTTTCAGCGGCACATACCCGTATAGGCAAAATAAGGGAGTGCCCCCCTCCCCGGGAGCAAATATACCGTAAATGATCCAGATGCAGGGGGAGTTTATATTCAATCTTAGGGGTCCAAGAATGAGCGTTTAATAGATAGGAGGCGTTTTTTTTCATACCACTGTGCAATGGCGGATACATGGGAGGGGCCTGGATAACCGACCCCCTTACTTCAAAGTCTGGATCCGGCACTGCTGTGACAAGCTCTACAAAACTAATATGATTTCAGCGAAAATACCAAGAGAATTTACAAATAGCACAATATATATTCTTCCAGTCATTGAAATGTGTAGGCCGTCAAGAGACCATATCGCTTTCAGTCAAATGTCAACTGCTACAGTGTCATCGTTAGCCTATCCTTACTTTAAACACGACTTTAAACAAGATGCAAAGTCCAAACCCTCCTTAACTAAGCAAGAACGAAACAAATAATTTGCAAAATATTGCTCCTTTTTGTTATTTCCTCTTATTTTCAGTAATTGCCATGGGAGCGTCTTCCAGACGGTGACGTTTTCTTAGATTGGGGCGTCTTATTATAACAAACTTAATAATTAACATCTTAAGAAGAGGGGGCGTCAATTAGATTATTTACGGGAACCCTCAGACTATCCAGCTCAATATATAGTTAGAGCCGTCACTTTGCAAATTGCAAGCTCCTTGGCTTCGTATCCACACACACTGTCGTTGTTAATACTCTTTCTTTTGGCCAACGCCTCTCCCAAACATTCATCCAAGTCTTAGGATTTTGTTTACTATAAATTGCTATTGTTTGTTGTCATCCGTTTTTGCTGTTATACCAATGTTACGCTGAAATACTACTACTACTTTTTGGGCACTACTATTAACCAATCAAGTCTCCTCGGCAGATAACTGTAAATCTCAACGATTGGCATAATTCTTCATATCATACGAAAGCCAAATTCCGTAATTGTTTCATCATTCATTCAAACTAATTATTCCAACTTCAAAACACGCTATCCTCGATCGAAGTAAAGTCTGCATATCCGTAACTCAGCAAATTTAGGATATAAATGGTTTTTAATTTTCACAAGCAGATTTCTTCAAATAGAGGTTGTCATCCGTCCAGTGCTAAATGTATTAATTGCTGTTCTTGCTACATTTCTGGGAAATAGTTAGGCTATTTCTTCTTTGCAAAACGTGTGAAATTTTCCAACTTTTTCTGAAGCTCTACCAAGACAGCTGACCTAACTTTCTACCTTGCCCTCTGCTGTCCCTTTTTCTGTTGATACTACACAATTGATGTCAAATTGTATTGCCTTGAATATCGGCAAACTTCTTCCAAATTTGCGTGTCAACGGTAGCTAACTGAATTATGAAGAATCAACCTGGGGATTTAAGCCAATCAGAAACAGGGAAATATTTTGAGTAGATAATAAAAATCATTTTCAGTTCCCACTCGCTTAAAATAAGACGGTTCCAATTACAATGTCCTCAGTATTCCGCCTTGCGATTGCTACTGATTTTATTCTATTTTTACGGTGTGGTCTTTAGATGTTAAACAATAAAAGCGCTCCAAGATATCTGACATATATATCGACACCGACTACGCCTCCCACCTCAGCTGTAGCTTATTCCTACCTGCTGCCAGTAGCGTTTGGTTTTATTGCTGCCCTGGCTTTTATTGGCAACGGTCTTTTTTGCATTCTTATGCTGAAGAATTATCGGATGCTCAGATCTGCATATAACTTGCTGATATTCAGCCTGGCTGTGACAGACATGATAACAGGTAAACGTTTTTAGAAATCAAATCAGTCTTTTCCTAGTTTGAGTGAGAAACTATTGGACACTAAGATCTCCATACATGAATTGCCAATCAGGTTACACTTGGTGACGAGTGTGAAAGTTTAAAGCGTCTTTGAAAAGGTTTCCTACTTTGAAGAGACGCACTGTACATAATACCGTAGTTGTAGCATACGAAATAATTCCTATGCAAACACAAATTAGGATTATATGAACGACACACTATTTTATTTCTAAGTTTCTTAAGAAAGTCACTAGTTTTTAAACAGTCATGCAGTAGACCTTATTTAGGATGCCCACAGTGATGTGAAGTATATATAAACTGCAGTTGTAGATGAAAGTGAAGAATGATCATCGCAGTAAATTTTCCAATTTAAGCAATTGGAAAGAAGAAGCCTGAAAAAAATCAAGGCTTCAACGGGATTCGAACCCGTGACCTCCGCGTTACCGGTGCGTTGCTCTACCAACTGAGCTATGAAGCCACACATTGGGAGCGAGGTCAATTTATTGAGTTCATATCTCCCGTGAGGAATGAAATGATGTGAAGTATATATGAAATAATTCATTTTTGAACTGCGGTTGTAGATGAAAGTGAAGAATGATCACTTTGCAAGTAGTAGGGATTGACGGATTTTGAGACCATCTTCGCATTTAATTTTTATTTACAAAATCGCTCACCAACCACTCTTTCCATCAATATCAGGTTAGGCTCGCTGTTTTTCTCAGCAATGACGAGCAGCTCTTTCTTTTGTTATTTAAAATAATGATTCCTTAAAGGGAACCTCCACTTCAACAAAGAGATAACTTTAAATCACAGGAAATAACTGTTACAGTCAAGTCAATCTAAAATACTTTTAAAGAAAGCGTTTGTACCCGAAAGAAATAACTCATAGATTCGCCTATTTTTGTTTTCAAATTTTGCGGGCGTCGCTATCTTGAATAATTGTGAAGTGTTACGGTTGCCCTATTGTTATTAAACAAAAGCTCTTTGTGTCAGAACAATAGAGCAACCGTAACACGTCACAATTATTCAAGGTGGCGGCGCCCGCGAAATTTGAAAGTGAAAATAAGCGATTTTAAAATTCACTTTTCCTGATATAAACACTTTTTTTAAGGACAAATTTCGAACAAATTTGTTTATCAACATAATTTTATTCGATTTAAAGTTATTCTGTAGTAAGAGTGGAGGTTCCCTTTAAGACTGTAATCTTTCTGGAATTTTCCAACGTTAAACATTTTTCTTTATTCTGACAACCCAGCCATAGTTTTCTCATGTTTGTTTGTCCTCTTAGTGAGAAGTTCCCCGCATTAGCCTCGCATTCATGTTCTATTTTATTTCTTTTTTATTTTCAAGGAGTGATTATTGGTGTGACGCCAAACTACGTTGTCCCCCTGGGATCCTACCAAGTTCCCGGCGGATTACCTGGGGTTATTTTCTGCAAAGTTATTTGTTCCAGTTACTTCGTGTTTCTACTTGGTAAAGTTTCCTGTCTTACGGTCACGTGTCTTGCTCTGGAAAGATGGTACTCTGTGGTTAAGCCTGTCAAATATCGACTCAAGTTTAAAAGAGGAAGAGTTTATGTGTATCTTGTAATCATATGGATAACCTGTCTTTTATTGCATTCATTAATACTGTTTAAAATGACGCTTGATGAAAAAAACCTGCGATGTGTGTGGATAACGTCCGATTTTCCCAAACAACTAACACCGATGACACTCACAATCGTGACATTCTTTTTTCCAAATGTAATTACCTGGGTTACGTATCTGCACATTTCCCTTGTGCTTAAGACATCCCCAGCAATGAAAAATAATGGACCTTTCGCTCGAGCACGGCTTAAGCTTCTTCGTATGTGCGTTATAGTTGCACTGTTATTCACAATATGCTGGTTTCCAAATCAGCTTTACTATGTCCTATCTTCTTATGGCCTTGTTAGATTGGAGACCCCTTCTCATTGGTTTACCCGCGTCCTTGCTATGTTTAACTCGTGCATCAATCCCGTCATTTATTGCTCCACAAACCGGGAATATAGAAAAGAGTTTCTTACTTTATTCTGTTTTGTCTTTAATTCTCGGCTCTGTAAGAAACGAAGAGAGATAGGTCTACCCAAAGAAAACAGACTGCGATCAATAAGTGGGGAATCTGAAGTGGAGAAATTTGGCGGTGGTGTGGTGTTGACCAGTTTTCGCGATTTGATCAACCAAGGGTACGAGGTCGACAACTGTTCGCAACAGGAAACCAGTGGTGTTTGAATTCATCTAAAAAATCTGGCAATTTGCGTTCCGCTTAAGAACGAGGCACCAGGAAAACTTGTCAGTCATCGCGTTTTTACCCTGGATCTTAACTACGATCTCTCAAGCTACCCTATTTTATTATACTGACTGTTTTTTGGTATGCATATGTGGCATTATTTTACCATCTTTGCAAGGAGCAAATTTGTGCAAATCCTTTTTTTTGGTCCAGTGCAAGTTATTGGTGCTTTCAGGAAGTTTGGGTAGCTCTCAAGAACATGGCTAGAGTTGCTGTTACTTACACCTCGAGTAACTCATACGCTACTCTCGAACTCTCCAAACTTCACGGGTGCATCCTAACCCGATATTTGCACGCCAAAGCTAGCATCAGTCAGTTCCTAAGTATCACGTACAGTTCATGCTATTATTGTTTATTATAATAGAAGCCGACAATTATTTAGCAACGCACTAGATACCTTTATTACGTCGAGACGCAAATGATTGACAGCTTCTTGTATTAAGCGTCGAAAATATAGTAAACAGCGTGAAAAAGGTTAAATGTTTTTGTAGTCTCTTAGGTGGTAAGAGACCACAAATTGACAACACATACAAAAATTGGTCAGGTTATGACTTTCATCCTCCATGAAACTAGTGGACTGTCAATGTTTGGGAGTGTAAAGAAGTGATTTTGAATTGTATCAGCCCAAAACTACTCCGTCCTCAGTCAGTCATTTCTTCATTGCGAGAAGTAGGTGCTTTTGTTTAATTTGGTCGTTATCTGTAGCCTTTCTCATGACAATTCAAGTTCTTGCCTACAAGTCCGCCATTAGCTGCCTGCACTTGACAAATTCTTGGTACTTCGCTTTGGAAATTTTGCTGTCAAGGCGAACATAACGTACATGATCTAATAGACGCTAATTGATTAGACTGCGAGCAGTCCCTCAGGATGGTCACGCGAGCGAGGAAATTGAGCGAAGCGAGCGAAAGTAAAAAACAAGAAGCCGAGGGAAAGCTGAGGAGGAGGCGCCTTTCTCCAGTTTCCCTCTCGGCCATTTCGCTCTCTCCAGTCCTGCCGAGCTTAGACTCGACTGCCTGAAGAGGGACTGCTCGCAGTCTATCCTTATTATGACAAAATTCTCTAATTTTGTGATTTCCTATCATAAGCCCTGATTTGTATAGGTAATAGCATGGTTTGTAGTGATATTTGGCATAAATACCACGAGTGATATTTCGAAATTGTTATACGTAATTTCACGAGCCGTTAGGCGAGTGTAATTTGAGACAATTTTGAAATATCACGAGTGGTATTTATGTCAAATATCACGTACAAATCATGCTATTATTTGTTTATGCTACTACCCGCTAAAGGTTTGTAATTTTCACATGTAGGTATTTCAAATTAAGCTGAAATACCACTGCTCTAAGCCAATCAAACTGAAGAAATTTCTCATGTAGTAGTATAACAACATTAATGATAAAGTGTTATGCCTAAGTACACTATTTTTATTTTATGAGAATATATTTTATAAGAATATCGAGGCTGAAATTTGCGAAAATTTAAGAATATTTCAAGAATAAACTCCAGGCTGAGATTTCGAAAAGTATATTGTTTTCGCGTGTTTTGCGTGTGGAAAATCTGTAAATATAGTACAAATATACCTTTTTAACTGATTCCTTTTTCTAAACGGCAAAACTGTGCCAAAACAAAACGAAAAAACCTGCATTAGCGTTAATTGATACGCTAATGCATGTATGCTGGAACGAAAATGTCATAAACTATAATTCAACAATAATTACAAGAATAGTTTCAGCCTATAAGATCGACAGAAAAATAAGAATATCCAGCCTGGGCCTGAAAAACAACATTCTTATATAAAAAAAGAGAGTACTTGGTCATCATGTGTGCTGTAATAGGACATTTGTACCTAAACGGGTTCATTTTTTGTTCACGTCTTGCAAAAATTTGCAGGAAAGTCTCGCGGCCTCCTGATAGAACCAGTGGCGGATCCAAGGTTGGGGCCCGGGGTCCCGGTTCCCCCCTCATTTTTAAACCAAACTGAGGCCCGAAGGGTTTGTCACCTTGGCAACCACGATTTCCTATACGTCTAGTAATGACACCAACAGCGCTCTGGCCTCTAGGAGTTGTTACACTGGGGTTAGGAAATCTATCACAGCTACAATTATGAGTAATACATGGAAACGGTATCTATTTTTAAGGTCTCTAATACTGTAAATTCCAGTAGCCGAAAGGAGAATGGCGCAATGTCTGGTTTGCGGGCAGTCTTCGGGGAGATGAGGATGGGTTTAAAACTTCTCAGCCCTTCCCTCACATTGAGTGGCTGGCTCGCCAATCATTGGAGAAAACTCTCCCTAAAAGCTTATTGATTTATCTGGTAGATAGCATTAATTTATTCACCTGTGTAAGCAAATGGCGCGAGGTGTGTAAGCGGGTGAAATGGCGAAAACGATGATAAACCATAGCATCTCTTCTTCTCTATATTCGGGACAGCTTTAGTTTTTCCAGATATATACAACAGGTTAATCTGCCAAGTAGACTGTGAATCTGCAGCCACCGGCAGTTAAAACCGCTTCACCTTCTTTAAGGTTAAAAGTCACTTATAAAAATGTAAAACTTTTGCTCTTCGACTAAGGTTTGGGTCTATGAGCAAAATTTGATGATATGATGCAGTTTAAAAATTTGAGTTCTTCTGAGCTGAACTTCCCTGTGATACTGTTTATGCTGTAGAAGGGTGCTCTAACGTTTATGTTCGATTCGTAAAAGAATGGCCATTTTATGGAAGCTACTGAGGTGAGGTGCTAAGTTTAGTTCTGTTTATGTGCCACAAAGTGGACCTAACTCTTCCGTAGACGAAAATCTAATTTGTGACCATGAAAGTTCTCTAGTACAACAGTACTCATTCAGCGTGCATTTTCTGTTTTTCAGTTTGTTGGCAAATTGAATCCAAAACTACATTTTTCTTGAATTTCGATCAGGGCGCTCGCGTGAGTGAAAGGATTATGATGGGATTGCATGAACACAAGAGCCATAATGTCCCATTATGGCTCTTGATGAACACTATAGTAAAAAAAAGAGATTGATTGTTAGTTTATCACCACATTGTTTGTCTGTCTGGAGAGATAGACAAAGGAAACTGAACCACCGCTCATAATGTTCATGTTATTTGCATAAAATGGTTGTATTTATATAGCACTCAATTTATGGCACTACTAAATAATGATTTCTTAAACAACAACATTTTAAAAATTTACACGCTTCAATGCGATCCTGAAGCTTGCAACAATTTTGAATTCTATTGGAACAATAACCTCACTTGAATCATTATTTCAGCTCAAGCACTTGATGGTCCATTAACGTTATATTTTTGTCTTCAGAAATTAAAGAAAATTGGTAACTTTTGTTTAAATAGTTTCTATTTCAAAATATAATTTGGCTTGTCCACTTAGTCGCTTAAGGGCAATCAATCATTTTTACTAAAGAGCTTTTTATGCTTCAATCTACCCACAAAATGGCAAACCTTACTGAGAATGAAATATGTGCTGTGCTCTGTTCGGAAAGGCAATACAAACCAACATGATGGAGAAAAACTGGCTATGTGAAATTTTGCACATAGCCGGTTTATTAAACTCTGAAAATCCAATACAAATACAAACTGAAACTTTCATTAAACATGTATTGCCGGCGAAGGTGAGGGCAATCAACGCCAAAGACCTTGCAAAGCAAGGGCACGCCCCACCCAAGCACGAATTTCAATCTGGGTAAAGGTATTACATAATATTTAATGTTACAAAATAGCATCCTGTATAATCTGTTCAGATCAAATCAATAGTGCGGTTCCAACGTTGTGCCGCCCCTGCAAGCAACAACATCAAAACCTCTGACACATTCAATTACGAAACAGATTCTTGAGAGGTTATTCTAGTATACTTTTTGAAAGCATCAGATTTCCATGTACCCAAGAGCCTAATCTTGTCATCGGAAACCCCTTGTTCAGCCGCATAAGTAGCAGCACCAATCCTAAAGCTGTGTGCTTTATATCTGTTGGGATCTAAGTTGCATAGCGTAATAACTGAGCCAAGCATTTTACTAAACTCGCTTCTTAAAACTGGGGACCCATCGTGATTAATAAAAAGTGGGCCATGTACTATGCCACGAACAGAAACATAATCCAAGAATGATTGAAAGGGACATGCTTTAGGTTGTCTATTCAAAACTATAGAAAAAGGATTTTGATTGTAATTATGTTTATAGCTTGTGAATGTAATTATCAAGGAAACCACATTGCCATTCCCACTATGTTTTTTAGAAACTTGATCCAGTTGTAAAAGGTTACCATTGACACTGTCTCGCTTTGACACTGTGATTTCACCAATACGAAGAAATGCAAAAAATGCCATAGCACACATGGCCTTAAACATAAATAATTCATATTGAGAAACACAAAAAATATCTGAACCTTTCATGATGCGAACTAAAATGGGAAGGGTAATAGGCAACCTTGAGTCCAGCTTGTAACCAATCTTACCTTACCCCTTAAGCATCTCAATAATGTAAAATGTTTTGGTAGGATCCTGTAGACCCGCTAAGCGATGGAAATACCCAAGGGCAGAAACATAACTAGTTTACTGTGGAGGAAGCATATATACGATCAAATAAATGTGCAACAAACAATGCCAATGTGGCCAGCAACACTGGTAAAGGAATGTGTGAGCTCTGTAAAACACTTATTTGAAATTCTTCATAAAGCTTCCATGCCCTACGGTACGTTGGTACTGAAGACTTCTGTAAACTAGCGGATAGAAGATCATGAACTTTTGATGCCAGTTTGCCGGGAGTAGATGGGATGGGATTGCTGTTGGCATGGGATCCATGTAAGCTGGTGCTAGTTTCTTGAAACGCTCGATCTGCAAACGAGAGAGTGCATCCGCAAGAGTGTTCTTAAAACCCGAAATATGCTTGGCTTTAAACAAAATATTGTGCCTTAAACAAACTAGCACAAGTTTACGAACAAAAATCATTAAAGAAGTATCTCTACAGGTAGACTTATTTATCACATGTACTAATGCCTCATTATCAGTAAAGAATGTAATACACCTGTCCTTAATATGGTCACTCCACAACATTAAACTCAGAACAATTGGGTAAAATTCCCGAATTGCAATATTTTGACCCAACCATTCCTTAGGCCATTCACCATAGCACCAGTGAGAACCAAATATAGCTCCAAAACCGTGCACCCCTGCTGCATCAGTAAATAACTGTAGGCTCACACTATTTTCCCATTTCTCATTAAGAAAAAATGATTTACCATTGTATTCTTGAAAAAAATGTTGCCAAGTAAACAAATCAGCCTTCACCTCCTTGGAAACACGAACAAAATGACCTGGTCTTTTGAGGCCAATTGTCAAGTCAATAAGCCGTCTTAAAAAGCAACGGCCTGGAACAACCACTGAACAAGGGAAATTTAGTACCCCAGTAAGTGACTGCAACTCTCTCAATGTTGCCTTCTTCTTTTTGATAAATTCAGCAATCAATTGTTTACATTTCAATAATTTATCTTCAGGTAAGCGTGATTCACAATGGATAGTGTCTAGTTCCACACCTGCAAATGTCAAAATTGTAGATGGGCCAAATGTTTTTTCAGGTGCCATGCGAATGCCTAAAAAATCACATAATTCTAAGAAGAGTCCGAGACTTCTTGAACACTGACTTTCTGTTGTCTGAATGAGGAGAAAATCTTCTAGCAAGTGAATATGGTTAGCTATACCGAGCTTATCCTGTGCAATCCACTCAACAGCTGTACTAAAAGTTTCGAAGGTTTTACATGAGCTGGAGCACCCCATAGGCATACATTTATCATAATATTGACCACTCCACTTGATGCCTAAAAGATGATAATCTTGAGGATTAATGGGTAAAATCCTGAAAGCACTTTTAATATCGGTTTTAGCCAAATAAGAACTGACATCTGATCATGACTATTTTATCTTGTTAATAGCATGGTCAATATTAACATACTGAACACTGGAATGTTCATGAGATATCCCATCATTTACTGATTTACCCTTGGGATATGAAAGATGATGGATCAGACGAAATTCCCCTGGGGTTTTCTTTGGAACAATACCCAGGGGTGACACTCTGAAAACAGTAAAGGGTGGTGTATCAAAAGGTCCAGCCAACCTATGGGCTTCCAGCTCCTTAGCCAATTTTGGATCAACTACTTGGGGCTGTTGTCGTGCAGATAACAAATTAGGAGATTCATAAGATCTACTTTGACCAACAGGAAAGAGATGAAATCCATACTTAAATCCATCAATTAAAAACATTCGCTTTTGAAAGTCGTACCCTTCTAGCAAAAACTCAAGTCGGTTTACCTTTACTGGTGTTGGCAGTGGTAGGATTGGCAGCAACAGGTTTTCCAGTGAAGTTACGAAAATTATGGCAATTTATCATTTGATGAGTCTTTTGACGTAATGGGCATGAATGCTTAAAATTACATCCAACACATTTTAAGCCTTTATGATACTTCCAGCAATAACCTTTGGGAACTCAAAAGCCTGACCTCGATTCATCCTCAAATCTCTTTATCTGTGAATAATTATTATTTCTGGGTGGCTGCGATCTAATCCACAACTCCCAATGCACTGCACCCCAAGAATATGCTTTGGGGTCTTTTTGTCAGAGATATCGAAAGTTCTCGTCATAATATCGCCAGTTATATCCTCAAGCTGCCAAATCCCTAATAGTTTCACTATACTTCATTAAAAAGGGGGCTTCAACAATATATGTCTATGTGTAGACACCCACAAAGATTTGGTAGGCTGTGACCCACATTTCAATTGAATTGATATGTTTTGACTTTGACTTTGGCTCCAATGTGATGAGTGGTTGGTCATTTGATGATGCCATGTCAGTTGAAAGGCATAGATGGAAACTGTCATGGTCTTTCTTATTATCTGCGAGCAATCCAAAATCGACATATTCATGGGCCCATATTTTTCTTTTTAGCCTATCAGAAACTGACATGTCAATGGGAATGTCTGATGACACAAAAATATCTTTTGGCTTAGACATTAAACTAGTGCTTCTTGACAAGCTATCCAGTACAGTCGCAATCGACCCCTGTACAGTTGCAGCTGATGTGTTAGCCTGATCTGAACTACTTAAAATTTCAGAAGTATTAACCTGAGAACCACTTAACTCATTGATGACTGGTTCAGCGACAACTGACCCCTGTACAGCTGAGGCTGTTCCAGGCAATGAAACATTCCAGTACCTGCATTATCATTGAATTGTGTATTTTGTAACTTTTGTAATACTGCATTTGTCACTCTCTCAATCAAGTCATCAATGCCAGCATACGGAGGACTTGCTGGGCCTGGGAGCTGATCTGCTTGTTCTTCATTCTCCTCCACCCGTCACAGGCTGCCCAAGCTCAGTGTGTGAGTATAATCATTAACACATGTAGTTAAATCCAAGACAAAACGACGCCGAAGGGGCGAGTACATTTTCACCACGACACACGACCGTTGAAAACCCGCTTGGTAACCCTGCCTCCTCTACAAACTAAGCCTCACCTGTGTACCACACCGTCACTTGTCATAGACAATTTTTGATTCGAACCGACCCGAGGGGAGTTAAAGGATATAAAGGTTTATATACAGAGAAAACCGTTTACATAAAAACCCATAAAACGGCCATAAATCGGTCCGTGGACCACACAGGAGAGACGTAAAACACATTTTAAGTAAGGTAAGCTGTTTTTTATTGAAATCCTTTCATTTTCGTAGGTTACAGAAACGATAGGTTTTTTTCCCATACAAATCCTTATAGCGGACCTCCACCCGCGCGCGAAGCGCGCGCGTGGACGGAGCTCCATACCTAAGGAAATGTGGTAATCTACCCATCCGGGAAAATTTGGTAATCACGTGACCGTACGCCCGACCGTCCGTCCGCACCACAGGGAAACCAATGTTTACTCTCACACTTTCTAGCTAGTTTGGGAGCTCAAGAGAGAGGCTAATTGCACATCAATGTTGTGATCAATTTACAGCTGTCAAAACAGGATATCCACTGACCAGTATCACCTGACCGTACCGTGGGCTCAAGTGTCGACCCATCGAAGTCGAGTACTTTTTTGAAGTTATCCGCTGACAAATTAATAGTTTCAAATGATCGCAGGCTCAAGTCTATTTTTTCCAATGATTCATATGAAATGTGTTGTGTTTTTGTCACTATGGCCCCGCACTGTCAAGATTTTGATTTCAAACTCACCTCGGACGCGAAAATTCAGCCAGCTTTTTAAAAATACAGGCGGGAAGACCTTTTCTTACCTTGGTCACGCGTTGGTCACGCTCTACGGCCAATTTTTGTACTCTGATTGGTCAAAATTTGACAGGTGAGTTCATGCAGAAAATTCATACAGCATCTTGAAAGTTGTTTACTTTGACAGCTGAAGCTGACAGAGTTTTGTGTCAACTTGCAGGGACCGCGCAGCAAGTTTTCGAGTGGGGGAGCTAAAGAAGAATGCGTGAAGGAAAATTCTTTTGGGGGGGCGGGGTAGGGGCGTGCTTGTGGATTTCTATTCAATTTCTCTAAAGTGACGGAGAATGCGAATAACAATAAAACTATTGATTTTTTTTCACATCTTCAGTGATGTTGCTATCGGACTTTGATGAAGCATATACGGTTAGACTCCATTGTCTTTTTTGCTGCATCACTAGACATTTCCCACACATTTCCGCAAGTTCTTGAAAGGTTTGTTTCATAGTCAATGGCTATTTTGTGGCATTCAGACACTTGAAGCTATTTGAATCGCGCCAACGCCTTTTTCCAGTTTGAAAACCCTTTAGAAATAAAGCAGACTTCCTTACTTCTGGCAGCTCGAAGATTTGATTTTGCATTTTGTTGCATGCAAATGAAACACAACACAGAATCGCTTTGCTCATTATAGTGTAGCCAGGGAAATTCCGAAAACCGCTTGGATTGAAATGCGCGATTCTGTTTGCCACAATGCTTTTTTGGAAAGTTGAAATCCGCAGGTTGGAATGGTTCCGTTATATTGATCTCTACAGCTTCGCTGGCTGTCGACTGATCAACTTGTCGTTGGATTGGAGGAGGCTGCGACTCTTGACTGGATATTGTGGCTTCTACTTCACTAGTGAAGTTGATTGTTTCGCACATTCTTTTGGGTGGAGGCTCTTTTAAAGAATGTAAATGAAACATTATTAGACCAATATTTCAAAAACTATGTCACATGAAAAAGTGACTGGAAATAATTCAATTATAGAACAGATTCAGAAAAAAGTAGCAAAAATTATGCAGAGTTTACTCACCAGATAAGGAAGGTTTTCCATTTTGTTTGGAAAAGTAATCAGAAATTTTAAGAGATCTCTTCTTTGCATTACTAGTGGTATGTGAAGTCTCGTCGTCCATATTTATGTTGCCGTGTACCATGTATGTGCACTTCTTTGTTCGTAATAACCGCCGGATTGAATGTTCCTTGATGACCAGAGCTATACACAATTCTGCAGTTTAAGTACTTTCGATGACAAAATGTTTTTATAAACAGACCGCGTTCAACAAAACTGGCAATTGGAATGCTCAACGAGCCGTGAAGCCTGACATCAAAACACGGACTTCGCGCTGATCGAGCTAAAATCAGGACGCACAATAACAAGAGAAACAATAACTTCATGATCTTCCAAAAATCAAGGTTGAAACTAATAAACAATTTGTTTGAGAATCGCCTTTTAAACTAAACCCAGTTATTACTTTGGATCGAAATTGGAAAAAGAAGCCATTTAAAAGACGTTTACCTCTGCTAGGTTAGAAGCGAAAAAATATTTTACAATTGTAACGACTAATGCTTCATTCTGTCTATTTATCTGCGCGTTTGTCTTTGCCAGTAGCCTCCCGGCAGACGTCCTTTGGGGTTCGTTTGTCACGCATTCATTTCTCCCCACGGACGTCTGCTAAACAGAGCCGACTTTTACGTTCACCAATCACAGGCCGTTTACAGATTTTTGTAAAACGTAACCCGAGCCGCTTCTTAAGATTCGCACGATCAGTGAGGCTTTTGATCGAGTGTGCGAGAAATTTGTAATTAATACAGAGTTAAACAAGTATCAGAGAGAAGCTATCCTGCAAATGTTTATAGCGAAGACCGATGAGTTCATAAATTTGCCGACGGGATTTGGCAAATCCCTTATCTCTCAAGCTTTGCTGCTTGTTTGCGACATATTGCGTGGAACTACTGGACATTACTGTTGATGTTGTTTCTCCCCTGGTAAATCTTGAAAGATCAATCTACAAAGCTGGAAAATATTGGTATTCCTGCTGTAACGCTCAGTGATATTAGCAAAGAGAATATGAGGGTTGCCGATAGAGGGACTTTCTCTGTTGTTTACGGAAGCCCAGAAGCTTGGTTGAAGATCGATCGGTGGAGGAAATGTTAGCGAGTGACTTGTACAGTTAGTATGTGGTCCTTGGTCGGCGACTTTCCCGAGCATGATTAAATATTTCGTCGAGAAATAAAATACAATGAACAATGAAAGGTTCAATGATTTATTGATTATAAGCATTCTTTCTTTCTTTGAAGGAGCGAGATTAAAGTTTGTTGACAGGTAGGTTAATTTGTCGTTCTAGCTTGAAGTTTGGACTCGGCAGCACCGTGGTCATGTTTACTTAGCTTGTGAATAAATAAAACGCAATGGGAGGACGTGCCTTTTTGCAGAACAAGTTTTCAGATAAACGTTTTTCTGCCGTTGGAAGCACATTGCTGTAGACTTCGAATTTTTTGTTTTACCGACTCTTGAAAAAATATAACCAAATTTTGCGTACTGGTCCTTGGTTCGCGACCCATGACCTTGGAGGAATTACATTTCGCAAAAAAGGAAACGGCCTTTGTTTTCGAAGAATGCTTTGAATATCTTCCCTATACACGTTTACAAGTTCTCTTTTCTTAATACTTCGAATATATACAGAGTTAATAGTAATTATTGTTTTCGACCGCGCTGAAAACCGCTCCGCGCTCGTGTGGGAGACTGTTGTCTGAAGTCTTTCAAAGAAAAGCAGATTATTTTACAGTCACAACTTCCGAAAAAAATATACAGCTGACTGCAGCTTTATTGCATCGTTTCTGTGACTTCTTCAAAACGTTTGAGTCGTCTCATGTAGAAGATAGCCGTGCAAATAAATAATTCACTTGAGAATACGAGAGACATCACTTATATCACGGCGCGTGATTGGCTGATCGTGACACAATAACTAACCGCTTATTGGCTTATTCAAACAATCCAGAACGTAAAAGTCGGCTCTGTTTAGCAGACGTCCGTGGGGAGAAATGAATGCGTGACAAACGAACCCCAAAGGACGTCTGCGGGGAGGCTACTTTGCCAGTAACTCTGGTCACTTTCGAATTAACTATTTTTTGCTATTTTTCACTCTGTTACTTTTGTTAAATTATTATTTTTTTAATATATTTTTATTCTTGCAAAAAAGTGGGGGGGGGGGGGGGGGGCTAAAGCCCCCCCAGCCCCTCCCTCTGCGCGGTCCCTGACTTGTGATGTTTTTAACTGTCTTTTTCCACTGGATGTACAAAATGAAATACAGCTACTAACAAGAGTCTTCTGTTACCCATGGCTGGTTTGTTTATTGGGTTTTTGGTTGAGAAAAGCATAGCGTCGCTTGTCAAATCCGATTTCGGATGGGATCGTTTTTGTTTTTCACCTTGCTTAATGCGTAAGAGGGTTTAAAAGTCTCAAGCAACTGTGGCCTTCCCTGATATCTTTCAGGAACTGAATCTCGAACGATAAGCCGGAGTAATTATTGTATTTGATGTTTGTTTTTGTTATATTTCATTTCATGAAGTCGAGCACAGTTTATGCGGCAAGTTTTTGCACGTTTGTAAGATTTGAGTCAATGATCTCATGACCTAGTATCAGGTTTGATATAAGCTTACGGAACTTTAAAAGGCCTTCAGATATATTTTCTCCCGGCAAATAGAAAGAAAACGTTCCGAAGAATATTTAGTTATAGAGTTGGCTGTAGAAAGAAAACTTTGAGCGATTTTCTTGCTTCGAGGAGTTCATCGTTGAAAAAGGCAATCACCGGGAGGCCGGCTGAAGAAGTAAAACAAAATAAACTTAACCTTAAGCTTAAAGACTCAGGATTTTTAGAGACCCGTTAATACTTGTCTTCGTGAATGAAAATTGTTGTCTCTGTAAATGTTTCACCGAATTATATTTCTTTTATTGATTGTTAGTAGTCTCTCTTGCAATTTTAATCGCTTGTCCGTGGCGTTTGTTTTCATCGTTCATGAAAATCGCTTACAGGAGTACTTATAAATGTCGCTCGTATCAAACGCTTTATAAGACCACACATCGTTAAAACTGAAACCATTAAATAACAAAAAACAATGATAATAAATTTGTGATTATGTTGAAGCGTATCTCTGTTAAAGTTCATTCAAGCACTCGACCATGACTGACAGCTCGCACTAGAAATGAGAACCGGCTGGCCGTATGGGTGATTTTGGAAATTTTTTGAACGGTTTCGCTAAAAGCCCACGATTGATCGTCCTGAACATTGACTGAGTGCAATATGTCTTGAAAAATTGTGAAATACCGTATATGCTGTCCGAGGTCTGTATGATAAATAGGTACTGTTTCACCTCAGATGTGATGTTTAAAAAGTGTAAAAGGTTGGTTTACACACCCTCAGATTTGTTGGCAAGAATTTGTAAAGTAAACCTATCGAACGCAAAAAAATTCGGCCTGATTTGTTTTCCAAGAATTTGTTTTCGAGGCCTAATCTACTGTGATCAAGAGCCATTATGGCTCTTGAATGTGATCGAAGATGTTTGCTAATTTTTGGGTGTACATATTTAGGCTATCAACTCGATGTAAGATCTTAGCGTTCATCTTCTAGACGAGTTTGGTCGTAAAGTGTTTCAGATCAGGTTAGGTTTAATTGAGCGAGGTATGAATTGCATGTGCTTTCGTTATATTTAGGTACATTTAAAATATCGAACATTTTGTAAATTGTAAATATTTCCGGTAGCTTCATAGCTTTTTGATTAGTTTACTAAAAATATTGAAAATGACTTTTTATTTCTCTACAACATCGTTTCAAACATTTTCGAGAATGTTATGTTGCACCTCAAAGTTCGTATATTTTGAAATAATCCTTACAAGATTGGGACTTAATTTCTGTACGTGTGCGACGGGATTTATTTCAAGGAGAAACCAAACTTCAAGCAAACTGCAGAAGATATTCTTTAAACAATACAGCTAAAATTGATTAAGGGCGGTTCATATTCATTAGAAAATGTGCACAATATTTGCAAGCGGAAGCTAGTTGTGGTCTAACACGTATACAGAAGAGCTATGGACAAAACTGTGAAAATTTTGAAGCATCTTTTTATAGCTCCACTTCCCCATTTAGCTTTGCCTATGTATTTGCAAGACGAGCCTTGATATGTAATGAGGTATTTTGAATTGGCACCCGCGGTGATGTAGACAAAATTTTTGAAAATTTGGAGCTTTAATCCCGAATTAGCCTCGCCTAGGTCACAAACGCTGACTCAGTTGTATTTGCACCCAAGACAGAGCTTTTTGGCGATAAGTTGAAGAAATCATTTGCATATTTCAATAAAGGCGAGCTGCCAAAGGTTGTTTATAGCTCAAGCAGCTGTCACCATCTTAAGCACTCACTGTGACCACCTGACCCAAGTTACACATAAAAGACGGATAACACGATCCACTGGATAAAACACCATCAAGTAAAGGTATAGGTATAGGTAAATCATTGATATGCGTATGGGTCTAGTCAATGACGTCACCTATTATTATAACCTAGGGGAAAAAAGTACCTTCCTCCATACTAATTAAGTGCCTAGTCACTGCCTTCCTCCATATATAATAAAGTGGATAGGTTTACTAATGAGCGTCACTCTACTTCAATAGAAACAAAAGGCTTGCCTAGACTTGCCCCTGAAGTAACTTGAGCTCGGTTTTCGCGCAGTCTATTAAAAGGAAAATAGGAATAAGAGAAGCGATCACCTAGCAACGCGAGAAACGGCTTCCTATATCTTATTTAGCGCTAAAACTCAGATATATAAACAAACACATATACAAAAAGTGGAGTTGAAAAGTCTTTATTTCAATTTAGTTTATGTCTTCTTATTGAGCTCTAAAACTCGGATATATATAAACAAAGTCCACAAAGTAGAACTGAAACTCTATTTCAATTTTGTCTCACGTTTTCTCCGTTCTATCTCGAGGAAATGAAAAACTATCTAAGTCTTGTAATTTCACGCACTGTTAGTCAGTTAATTATGCTAGTTCACAAGCCCAAAGTTGACTACAAATTAGCTCTGTGATATCGGCAATTTCTTCCAAAATTTGGTCAACGGTAGCCGATTATGAGGAATCAACCGAGGATTTAAGCCAATCAGAAACAGAGAAATGTTTCGAGTGCATAATAATAAAATCAAAATCATTATCAGATCCTAGTCGCATAAAATAAGACTGTTCCAAAATACAATTTCCTCAATAATATTTCCATCTTGCGATTGCTACTGATTTTTGTTTCTATTTTTACTGTGTCGTCTTTAGATGTCAAACAATAAAAGCTCTCCAAGCTATCTGACAAATATATCGACACCGACTACGCCTCCCGCTTCAGCTGTAGCTTCTTCCTACCTGCTGCCAGTAGCGTTTGGTTTTATTGCTGCTCTGGCTCTTATTGGCAACGGTCTTTTTTGTATTCTTATACTGAAGAATTATCGGATGCTCAGATCTGCATATAACTTGCTGATATTCAGCCTGGCTGTGACAGACATGATAACAGGTAAACGTTTTTAGAAATCAAATCAGTCTTTTCCGAGTGTGACTGAGAAACTATTAGACACTAAGATCTCGATACATGAATTATCATTAGTTACACCTGGTGACGAGTTTGAAAGAGGTTTCCTTCTTTGATGAAACGGAAATAATACCGTAGTTGTAGCATAAGAAATAATTCCTATGCAAACACAAATTAGGATTTTGCAGCAAAATATGAACGCCACACTATTTTATTGCTATTAACTAAGTTCTTAAGAGCGACTGTTTGTAAATATCGACCAAAATTGCTCAAAAGTCGGCTTTTTTGAACGACGTCGACGACCGAGCCCAACGAAAACAGGCTTTAAAGAAGTACAGTGGTGTGTTTTATTAATTTAAGCATCCGTCAAAAGGCATAACTATGTTAAATGTAAGACGGAGACGACCAATTTTAACTAATTAGAACACTTTCTTTTTTCTTGCGAGTTTTCTCTTTCAAGTAATTATGTATAAGTACACATAATACATGTACGTTTCAATGTATTACTATCACGCTTATAAAGGTACTTTGTAACGAATGTTTCAGAAAATACTTTAACTCGTTTCAATCGACGATGAAGCACCATCGTCAAAAACAAATCGCCAAAATCTACAGCAAAACGGAAAATAGAAAAAAAGTGGCGTTTGACTAATGCTAAAACGGCAGGAATAGCTGCAGCGTGAGTATGAGCTTTTAAAATGCCAAATGCTCCTAAATGGACATCATACATCTATATCATAGATCTAGACATCATACATCTATATCATAGTGCGTGGTTAAAATTTGCATTATTTTATCCCCATAATTTTAAACGGTAAAAATTGTCAATAGGGCCTATTTTTAATAATACCTCTTTGGCCACAAAAATATTCCAGCTTTTACAAATGTATCGTTTTATAAGGAAGAAATGGTCATAAAAACTATTCGTGTTCTTCAAAGACTGCCAAATCGTTGTAGTTTGACGTGCGAGTCAATGAAATTTATGTAAAATTTCGCTTTCCCGGAAGTGGAGTTTGAGCCCCGAACGGGCAAAAGGAGTTTTCTCGAATTTTAACAAAAGAACACTTTATTTGGGAAAACTAACTACAGCATGTTTCATTACTCATTGAAGGTTATCGATGAGCCAAAAATGACGGAAATCGAATTTTGAACTTGTGCCGACCGTGGGTCGATATTTACGGAAAGCCGCTCTCAAAAAGTCATGCAATAGACCTCATTTAGGATGCCCACCGTCTTTGGATGTAAGTGCGCAGGGATTGACGGGTGAAGACAATGTCGCGTGCTCTCTGAGGGGAAAACAAGTGAACTTAAAAATGATTGCCAAGGAGTTTATTTATTCCGTCAAAATTAAAAAACACTTACTATAGTCATGAGAAATATACAGATCGAGTTTCATCGAGGTTCATGTCATTATTGGTAGGTATATCTACGGTCGTTTTTGCATCCAAAAACACCACGACAGTTTTTAGTTCCAGATATTTTTTTTCCATTATCATCTTGAACCGAGTTCAATTCCTTTACTTATTGTTGTCTAGAATGATCAAACTCGACGGTGATTACTTGCATTGTCAAAGTTTATCGGCGTTTTGCGCCCCGAGAAACCACGTGGCATTACATTTATCCTATTCTCACTAGGGAAAACACGCACAAAAGCCTAAATTACTGAGCATCAATGCCCTTCCTAAAATTCTCAGCGTGGCCCAGGGGAATACTCGGCATACCCGCAGACCTTGTCCCTCGGTTTTAAAGGGACAGGTTCACGGTTCAGCGCATGCTCATTTCTCAAAATGCTGTTTTTCTGCCGCGACCTGCTGTATCGTCTATGGAAGCAATATGATCATGTCATAATTATGTCAAAGAACCAATCTGCACACTCCTCTTGCAGTCACTTGATCAAGTCAGGTGCAAATAACTGTAAATTAATCAACCATGGAATAAAACTTTCGGGTCAACAATAAATTCAACGTTGGTAGTGTTGGCATAATCCACTAATTTTTCTGCCATTTTTCACTCCTCCATCTTACTATACTTCGGGTTACTTTGAAATACACTCTGAGATTACTGAGATACATGTGAGTCGAAATATTAACCGATAGAATCAATAATAAATAGAAAAAAGTAATTTAATTAATGAGCATGCGCTTTACCGTGAACTTGTCCCTTTAAGACTAGTCTGATTGATTATTCAGCCAGCTAGTTCTAGTAAAGTTTAGGTCTCGGCACCCTCGATAGCAGTTCTTGTTTTTCGCTTTCATCGCTGCGCCCCGTATAACTCAAATTCCCGCTACCCCTTTGGGAGAATACGTCCATGCAGTTTTTAGCCCTCCACAGCTACAAGCCACATATATGTGTACAGCCACTGCCCTCTTTTCCTCATCGGAAAGGATGATACAAATATACTCAGTAAGATCCATTTGATACAAGAAAGGACAAGTAAACTGTGAAATCGTTACTCTTGTGAAAACATCAAAGGTGAAACATGTCTTGTTTGTCATAGGGATATTTCGACCTGCTGCAAGGCATATACTTTGAGATATTCTAGCAACCTCATTCTTTATCTCATCTTTATTTTTAAGGAGCGTTTATTGGTGTGACGCCAAATTACCTCGTCGCCCTAAGTTCGTACCAGGCTCCCGGTGGATTACCTGGGGTAATTTTCTGCAAAGTCATTGGTTCCCAGTACTTCGTGTTTCTACTTGGTAAAGTTTCCTGTCTTACGGTCACGTGTCTTGCTCTGGAAAGATGGTACTCTGTGGTTAAGCCTATCAATTATCGACTTAAGTTTAAAAGAGGAAGAGTTTATGTGTATCTTGTAATCATATGGATAACCTGTCTCTTATTGCATTCATTAGTACTGTTTCAAATGACGCTTGATGAAAAAAACCTGCGATGTGTGTGGATAACATCCGATTTCCCCAAAGAACTAACAGTAATGACACTCACCATCGTGACATTCTTTGTTCCAAATGCAGTTACTTGGGTTACTTATCTTCACATTGCTTTTGCGTCTAAGACGTCTCCAGCAATTAATAGAAATAATGCGCGTAACACTCGCACACGGTTTAAGCTTCTGCGCATGTGTATTATAGTAGCCCTGCTATTTACAATATGCTGGTTTCCAAATCAGCTTTACTATACCCTGGCTTCTTATGGCCTTGTTAGACTGGAGTCACCTTTCCATCACTTCACTATCGTCCTTGCTATGTTCAACTCGTGCACCAATCCTGTCATTTATTGCTCCACAAACCGGGAATTTAGAAAAGGGTTTCTTATGCTACTTTGCCCTTTCTTTAATTCCTGCCGATGGAAGAAACGAACAGAGACAAGTCTAGCACAGGAAAACAGATTGAGAGTAGCAACTGGAGAATTTGAAGTGGGAAAATTTGACGCTGGTGTGATGTTGACTTTTGGTAATTTGGTCAATCAAGGGTGCGAAGTCGACGACTGCAAGCAACAGGAAACCAGTGGTGTTTGCAGTGAGCTTATTTGAAAAATCGGTTAACTGGCTTTTCTCTTCACTTCAGTCTTTTCAGCTGTGGTCAGGCTTGTTACACTTTCGCTAAGCTTCCGGCTGACGTAGACGAAGCGGACTGCGGTTTTACAGTCAGCGTTAGTTCAACAGGTGGTAAGTGTGCGTACTCGGGGAAAGTGGTCCCTAGCTTCATTCCTGGCGACAGGAGCCCATGGGCCCCTGCTGGCGAAAAATGCCTGATTGGTCCATACGTGACCACGTGACATTTCCTTAATTCAACATGACGGCAAAACCTTCATCGTCTCTTGTTTAGAACTGCGGCTTATGAGTTGCATGCAGATTGCGTATATATTTTTTGAATGGCTTAAACTTTTTATTATCCTTTATTATATAATGAGCCGGACATTTTGAAAAGATAGATCGAAATGTCTGCAGCTGGTGTCTACTCCAACAGACTTTTATCATTAAAACTCGAGCTTCAGCGTCTGCATCAACAATGTTTCCTTTGTGAACAGGTGCAATTCAGTGAATAACACTCAACAGCCGATTTTGAACGGGTTAATTTTCTCTACTTTTTCCTTTTTTTCGCTTCCCATTTCCCTTTCTAGGTTTTTCGTTTTTACTTAACATCCGTAAAAACCAAACTAAGTACTATTTTAGTGACTAAATTCACGCGGGTTATTGTATTTTGCATTAAGAGTATTGTCATCTGTCATGGTGTACAATATTTTAAGTTCATCGTTAACATCCGCTAATTTATGCAGTACGTAAATGAGTCAAGTGTCTTGCATCAGATGTAAAAGATCTTAATACATGCGGTCTGTATTAAGTAAACTGAATACAAATCTACGTCAAACCCTTACCCTATCAGTTCCTTCAATTCTTATACATTTTTGTGTTTTATTCCATTTTTCATTTTTCCGTTCCCAGTGGCTCGCTCCCCAATCCGCTTTCCGCGTTTTAGTAAAAGTCTTGTGGTACACATACCTCCTCTGTGAAAGGGACAGTGTAAACTTAAAAAAAGTAATATCAGAAATAGCAATGTTATAAAAATAACATTTTAAAATGTATATTAATAGCATTAGCTTTAGTAGTATTTGGCAGTAAGACTACGAGTGATGTTTCAAAATTGTCCAAAATAATAGGACCTGCGAAGCGGCAAGTGGTATTTTGGGCAATTTTGAAATATTACAAGCCGGTATTAATGCCAATTATAACATAGCGCGCGTGCTTGCCGTATCTACTTCCTTTCGAGTCGATGAAATGAAATTCTTTATATGTGCACGGCCGTGCGTATATAAGATGACGTGTTTTGTTGTGTTTATTAGACGTGGATTTTCGCCTCTAACTTTCAAAATCGAACACAATGATAAAGAACTTTCTAGGATTTTTGGAATTGACAGCTTTCTAGCCACTTAAACCAACAGCAAAAGCGGTCAACTGTTAGCAAATTACCAGACGCCCCGTAGAAAAGTTCTCACTCAAAGAATGGCATTCGGTTGGAAATAAAAACCAGAAACTCATATGAGTTGGGGAACATCCGATTATATAGTGTCCTCATTTTTTAACGTCTGCTTAGCCGGTTGAAATCAAGTTAATTAATTGCGAAAAACTACGCACTTTCGTTATAAACGAACAATCACTGGAGGGAAAATTCCTCTTGCAGGATCGAAACAAAACGAGCACAGGACATAAATTTATTACTCATAAAGTAACACAACATTTATTACTCATAAACAAAACTACAAAAAGGTCCTCTCAGAGGTAGACTGCTTGAAGTCCGCCTTTTCTTTAAGATCCGTCAAGTTTTCGGTGACAGTGAGTGCGTATGGACAAAAAACTCGTTTAGCCAAAAGGGACTGGGGCGAGAGTCTAGTTGCGTACGTGGGTGCACAGCTACGTAGATATACGCAATCTAAGCATGAAACCACGTAAAAGTCATGCTATTATATTTTTATCATAGAAGCCGAGAAACTGTCGGCAACGTTCAAGATGCCTTTATTTTGTTCTAGTTGAATGAAAAACTCTTACCAAAGTGGCGCTTAAACATCGTTTTACGTCAGTGGGCAAGTGATTGACAGCTTCTTGTATTAAACGTCGATAATGTAGAAAACAACATGAAAAAGGTTAAATGTTTTTGCAGCAACTGCAGTGGTAAGAGATCACGCATTGACTTCACATACAAAAAGTACTGAGGTTATGACTCGCCAAGTTTTTTCGTTGTAAAACACCAACGCCAACTCCTTAATTAGTAATTATTGTCACTTAGCAGCCATGAAAGTGGTGTGCTGTTGATGTTTGCGTGTGGGAGTGTAAAGAAGTGATTTAATATCGCCGAAAACTACCTACCTTTTTCATTTTTCCATCTTGAATGGTAAGTGCTCTGAGTGCTTTTGTTGAATTTGATGGTTTTCCGTAGCCTTTCTCGCGAAGACCTCTTGCCTTTCCGTTCTGTCTGAACTTGACAAATTCTTGGTTCGCTATGCAAATTTTGCTGTCATATTGTCTGTCTACCGTAAATCCATCCCCGGTTTCCGGTCTAAAAAGACACCCCGTTAAGACGCACAATAGTGAAATTATATACCCTGAGAAGACTCAAGACCCTGAAAACCATACCCTGTTGAGCGGCACATACCCGTATAGATCAAATAAGGACGCCCCCCCTCCTCCGGAACTAATACACCGTAAATGATACAACAGATGCACGGGAATTTATATTCAATCTTATGTGTCCAAGAAGGAGCGTTTAATAGATGGGAGGCGTTTATTCTCATACTACTACTGTGCAGTAGCAGATCCAGAGGAGGGGCCGGGGGGACCAAACATTTTGAGTTGATAATAAGCGAGTGGGAACTGAAAATGATGTTTATTATCCACTCAAAATATTTCCCTGTTTCTGATTGGCTTAAATCCCTAGGTTGATTCTTCAAAATCAGCTACCCTTGACGGTTCCAATTACAATGTCCTCAGTATTCCGCCCTGCGATTGCTACTGATTTTTTAAAATCTTTTTTTACTGTGTCGTCTTTAGATGTTAAACAATAAAAGCTCTTCCAGATATCTGACAAATATGTCGACACCGACTACGCCTCCAGCTTCAGCTGTAGACTATTCCTACCTGCTGGCAGTTGCGTTTGGTTTTATTGCTGTCATGGCCATTATTGGCAACGGTCTTTTTTGCATTCTTATACTGAAGAATTGTCGGATGCTCAGATCTGCATATAACTTGCTGATATTCAGCCTGGCTGTGACAGACATGATAACAGGTAAACGTTTTTAGAAATCAAATCAGTCTTTTCCTTTTGTGACTGAGAAACTATTGTACACCAAGACCTCCATACATGAATTACCAATAGTTACCAATTGTAGGACTGTGAAAGTCAGTAAAGAGGTTTCCTACTTTGATGAGACGGAAATAATACCGTAATTATAGCAGAAGACATAATTCGTACGCAAACACAAGTTAGGAATTTGCAGCATAATATGAACGCCACGCTATTTTATTTCTATTAAATAAAGTTTCTTAAGGAAGTCACTAGTTTTTAAAAAGTCATGCAGTAGACCTTATTTAGGATGTCCACCGTCTTTACATGCAAGAACGTAGGGATTGATGGGTGAATGAAATGTCGCGTACTCTCTAAGGGGACAAAAAGCTACCTGTAAAAGTGATTGCCAAGGAGTTTATTTGTTCCGTCAAAATTAAAAAAAACACTTACTATAGTCATGAGAAATATACAGATCGAGTTTCGTCGAGGTTCATGTCATTATAAACCTGGCCTCTTTAGCTTGTATGTTTTGTTTTCCCAATACAGCGGGTCATGTGATTATACTCTAGGGGACTGTTTCTTTCAAATATCGCCTGGTCTCAGGCAAAAAGTGAATAAAAGCTACCCGTAAAAGTGATTGCCAGGGAATTCATTTATTCCGTTAAAGTTAACAAACACTTACTATATTAGTCATAAGAAATATACAGATCAGGTTTCGTCGAGGTTCATGTCATTATTAGTAGGTGTATTTACGGTCGTCTTTGCATCCAAAAACACCACGACAATGATCAGAGTACAATTCCTTTACTTTCAATTGTTATCTAAAATGATCAAAGTCGACGGCGATTACTCAGGGGCACCCAACGGCAATTTTCGGGAAAATATCTGTTCGGAAGACGATTTGAGATCTAGAATTTTCGGAGCATTTGTTGTAAAATTTCTTGCTTGCCTGCCTCTCCTAGGATTTTCGAACATCTACAAAATGGTATAATTACCCATTTTTAACGGATTTTGACCTTAAAAAAGGCCACCTAGAATTTTCGGGAGCCTTTTCCTGGGTGAAATCTTCGAGAAAGTAAGTTTTCATCTCTATAATTTTCGGATCACTAGACTTTCAGCTAGGAAATCCGAACAGATGGAAAGTTTTTAGGGGATAAAAATATGCCTATATCTACCGTTTGAATACTAAAATACGTTCAACAATGTTATGTTAAGTGGTTTTGAACTATATCCTCGTTGGGTGCCCCTGATTACTTACATGGTCAAAGTTTATCGGCGTTTTGCGCCCCTAGAAACCACGTGACATTAGATTATATCCTATTGATCCTATGTGCTTGTAAAGTCGACATATAACGTAAACAAGGTCTATACAGTGTCTTGAGGGTTTTAAAGGATCCTTGATGCTGTTAGTCACGCTCAAACCAAAAAATTGGGCAGTTAGATGTAATTAAGAAACGAAAGGGCTAATAATGAGTGAAATTAATGCTCTTAGTGTGAAAAAAAAAGATGCAAAAGATGCAAAACGTCTTGTGAAAAACATTTCCACCTGCTACTTGTTGATGTGTATGTTATCTCTTTTTTATTTTCAAGGAGTAATCATTGGTGTGACGCCAAACTACCTTGTCGCCCTAAGATCCTATCAGGTTCCCGGCGGATTACCTGGGGTAATTTTCTGCAAAGTCGTTGGTTCCAGTTACTTCGTGTTTGTACTTGGTAAAGTTTCCTGTCTTACGGTCACGTGTCTTGCTCTGGAAAGATGGTATTCTGTGGTTAAGCCTATCAAATATCGACTCACGTTTAAAAGACAAAGAGTTTATGTGTATCTTGTAATCATATGGATAACCTGTCTCTTATTACATTCACTTATATTGTTTCAAATGACGCTTGATGAAAAAAACCTGCGATGTATGTGGATAACGTCCGATTTTCCCAAACAATTAACACCAATGTTACTCACCATCATGACATTCTTTTTGCCAAATGCAGTTACTTGGGCTACGTTTCTGCACCTTTCCCTTGCGCTTAAGAAATCCCCAGCAATTAAAAATAATGGACCTTTCGCTCGAGCACGGCTTAAGCTTCTTCGTATGTGCGTTATAGTTGCACTGTTATTCACAATATGCTGGTTTCCAAATCAGCTTTACTATGTCCTATCTTCTTATGGCTTTGCTAAATTGGAGTCGCCTCCTCATTACTTCACCGTCGTCTTGGTTATGTTTAACTCGTGCATCAATCCTGTCATTTATTGCTCCGCACACCGGGAATATAGAAAAGCGTTTCTTACTTTATTCCGTTGTGTCTTTAATTCTTGGCTTTGTAAGAAACGAAGTGAGATAAGTCTACACAAAGAGCACAGACTGCGATCAATAAGTGGGGAATCTGAAGCGGAGAAAACTGGCAGTGGTGTGGTGTTGACCAGTTTTCGCGATTTGATCAACCAAGGGTACGAGGTCGACAACTGTTCGCAACAGGAAACCAGTGGTGTTTGAATTTATTTCAAAAATCTGGCAATTTGCGTTCTGCTTGAGAACGAGGCACCAAGAAAACTTGTCAGTCATCGCGTTTTTACCTTGGATCTTAACTACGATCGCTCAAGCTACCCTATTTTATTATACTGACTGTTTTTTGGTATGCAAATATGGCATTATTTTACCATCTTTGCCATATACTGAAGATAACGGAGCTTGGCGACCTCAAAATTTCATTGCTTGGAAAGGAACTGCTACCAGTGCCTAGTGGGAAAGATTTGGGCGTAATATTGAACAACAACCTAACTTACCATGATCACATTACTAAGACCGTTTCATCATTCTTTTCTCGACTGGCTCAAATAAATCGTGTTCAACAAGCATTTAATAACAAAATTTTAATTAATATAATTTATACATAGTATTTAGTAAACTATTATATTGTTCGAACGTGTGGGCAAATACTTCTAACAGAAATATGCGTAAGTTACAATCTTATCAAAATTATGCATGCCGTTTTATCAGCGGGGCTAAAAATTATGGCTATATTGCTCCTTTATTAAAAGAATTAAATTGGCTCCCAGTAGAAAAATCAATCTATCTTAGAAGTGCCACTATGGCGTTTAAATGTATGACGGGCTCAGCACCGGATTTTCTTACGTCTAAATTTACTAAACGATTTAAGATCACTAGGCGAGTAGTGAAATAGAAACTCACAATCGCTGTATATTCCCAAATTTAAAACGGCGAGTGGCCAGAGAAGCTTCTATTGCAGAACAGTGAAGATATGGAACTCACTGGACAATGAATTAAAACTAAGCAAAGATGTTTTAAGCTTTAAACGAAAGCTCAAAAGTAAGCTACTTTGCTCGGCATAGAACTTTAAGAACGATTGTTCTTGTATTTTATGTATGATCGTATATAGTGATTAATTTTTAGCTCTTAGATAATTTTACCAATCACTTTTTATATATTTACTGTACTCCTTTTTGTTTGTAATCATATATATATTTTTTGTAATCATCTTTGAAAAGCCTTGTTTAAATGAGAAAAAAAAGGATGTATGTATATGTATATGTATATACATGAGAGACGAAAAACATATTGTTTTACTCTTCACTTGTGGTACTGTATTTATTGAGTTGTGAAGGGAGTGTCTTCTAAAAGATGCTTGTGATAGGTTGCATGTACATACATATATATATACTCCTCAGTATTACATATAAGCGACATTTTTGCAAGGAGCAAATTTACGCAAATCCATTTTTCGTCCAGTGCAAGTTAGGAAGTTTGGGTAGCTCTCAAGAACATGGCTAGAGTTGCCGTCGCCTACACCTCAAGCAACTCACGATCATACGCTACTCTCGAACTCTCCAAACTTCACGGGTGCATCCTAACTCGATATGCGCTCGCCAAAGCTAGCATCGGTCAATTCTAAATACCACGTACAGTTCATGATATTAATCTTTTTATAATAGAAGCCGATAATTATTTAGCAACGCACTAGATACTTTATTACGTCACGAAGCAAATGATTGACAGCTTCTTGTATTAAGTGTCGAAAATATAGTAAACAACAAGAAAAAGGTTAAATGTTTTTGTAGTAACTTTGGTGGTAAGAGACCACAAATCGACTTCACATACAAAAATTGGTCAGTTTATGACTTTCATCTTCCATGAAACTAGTGGACTGTCAATGTTTGGAAGTGTAAAGAAGTAATTTTGAATTGTATCAGCCCAAAACTACTCCGTCTTCAATCAGTAATTTCTTCATCGTGAAAGGTAAGTGCTTTTGCTTAATTTTAGTCGTTATCTTTAGCCTTTCTCATGACAAGTTCTTGCCTACAAGGCCGCCATTAGCTGCCCGCACTTGACAAATTCTTGGTACTTCGCTGTGGAGATTTTGCTGTCTTAGCGAACAGAACGTAAATGATCTAATAGACGCTAATTGATTTAATTGATCTAATAGGGTGTTAAGTTAGTTCAATAGGGGTCCAAGAGGGGGCTTTTAATAGATGGATGGCGTTTAAAAGAGAGTGCCGTGTGTCAATCTCAACTAAACATATGCTTTCAGCGAAAATAGAAAGCTTGTTTACAAATAGCAGAATATCTAGTCCACCCATTGATATGATACATCTAGGTCGTTCAGAGATCTATATCGCTCACAGTCCAATCTCAATTGCGATGTTAGGGTCATTGTGCTGTCATTGTTAGCATATCCTTACTTGAAACGTGACTTTAAAAGAGGTGCAAAGCTCAAACCCTTGTAAATGAAGCAAGAAACTGAATAATTTGAATGATTAAATAATTGCGGTCATGGGGGGCGTCTATTATTAATACAATTCTTAACATGATCTGACGGGAGGCGATTATTAGACAAGAAGTGTTTGAGAGCGGACGTCAGTTAGATAATTTATGGTAACCCTTAGACTACCCAGCTCATTGTAAAAGCCGTCACTTGGCGTATTCGAGCAAAAAATCTCAAGAGATATTCGTCAAGCTGTGCACGTTGTAGTTGTTAAAACTTTTTCTTTTGGCGGACGTGTTCCAAACATTCCCCCAAGTTTTAGTAGTTTTAACCTCTGTGGGCTGTTCTATGTTGTCATTCCTTTTTTAAGTTATAGTACTGTTACGCAGTGAAATACTACTAACACCAACCACTCAAATCTCCGAAATTTCTCGGCTTATACTATAAATGGAGATATCCCGAGCTTGAGTGGCCAATCAGAGCGCGCGAAAAACACTATCCACTGTTTTAGTATGTACAAAAAAGGGATGTTTAGTGTTGACAAGCAGATGTTCTTCAAATGACAGTTGTCATCCGTCGATTTCTAGGCAATTATAAGTTTGGCTATTTCTTCTTCGAAAAACTTTAAACAATTTTCTCCAGCACCGACCAAAACAGCTGCGTTACCTCGCCTTCTGCTCATCCCTTTTAATTGTTGCTACTGCACAACTGACGCCAATTATTGTATTGATATTGGCAAACTTTTTACCATTTGGTCAATAGTAGCTGATTATGAAGAATCAACCGGGGGATTTAAGCCAATCAGAAACAGAGAAACGTTTTGAGTGCATCATAAATTAAAATCATTATCAGATCCTAGTCGCATAAAATAAGACGGTTCCAAATACAATTTCCTCAATAATATTCCCACCTTGCGATTGCTACTGATTTTTGTTTCTATTTTTACTGTGTCGTCTTTAGATGTTAAACAACAAAAGTGCGCCAAACTATCTGACGAATACATCGACACCGACTACGCCTCTCGCTTCAGCTGTTGCTTATTCCTTCCTGCTGCCAGTAGCGTTTGGTTTTATTGCTGCCTTGGCTCTTATTGGTAACGGGCTCTTTTGCATTCTTATACTGAAGAATTATCGGATGCTCAGATCTGCATATAACTTGCTGATATTCAGCCTGGCTGTGACAGACATGATAACAGGTAAACGTTTTTAGAAATCAAATCAGTCTTTTCCTTTTGTGACTGAGAAACTATTGGACACTAAGATCTCCATACATGAATTACCAATAGTTACACCTGGTGACGAGTGTGAAAGAGGTTTCCTACTTTGATGAGAAGGAAATAATACCGTAGTTGTGGCATAAGACATAATTCCTATGCAAACACAAATTAGGATCGATTCGCAAAGCCTCGGGCCAATTCTCCCTTATCTTATGCATTTACTGCTCATCTGGCTTCGTGTGCGGGTGTTCCGGGTGAGAATATAAATTACTACTATCCATCCTACGTGCGTGCAAAGTCGACATATAAACTTAAAGAAGGTCTAAGCAGCGTCCTTAACTTTTAAGGCTTGTAAAGGATCTATGATGCTGTTAGTCACGTGCAAACCAAAGATTTATGCAGTCAGATGTATTCAAGAAACGAGAGGGATAATAAAGAGTGAAATCATTGCTCAATGTCTTGTCAAACACATATTTCCACCCGCAGGGCATATACTTGTTGATGTGTATGCCATCTCAATTTTGTCTCACTTTTATTTTCAAGGAATTTTTATTGGTGTGACGCCAAACTACCTTTGCGGCCTCGGATCCTACCGGGCTCCTGGTGGATTACCTGGGGTAATTTTCTGCAAAGTCATTGGCTCCCAGTACTTCGTGTTTCTACTTGGTAAAGTTTCCTGTCTTACGGTCACGTGTCTTGCTCTGGAAAGATGGTATTCTGTGGTTAAGCCTGTCAAATATCGACTCAAGTTTAAAAGAGGAAGAGTTTATGTGTATCTTGTAATCATATGGATAACCTGTCTCTTATTACATTCACTTATATTGTTTCAAATGACGCTTGATGAAAACAACCTCCGATGTATGTGGATAACGTCCAATTTTCCCAAAAGATTAACACCAATGACAATCACCATCGTGACATTCTTTGTTCCAAATGCAGTTACTTGGGTTACGTATCTGCACCTTTCCTTTGCGCTTAAGACATCCCTAGCAATTAAAAATAATGGACCTTTCGCTCGAGCACGGCTTAAGCTTCTTCGTATGTGCGTTATAGTTGCACTGTTATTCACAATATGCTGGTTTCCAAATCAGCTTTACTATGTCCTATCTTCTTATGGCCTTGTTAGATTAGAGTCGCCTTCTCATCGCTTCACCGTCGTCCTTGCTATGTTTAACTCGTGCATCAATCCCGTCATTTATTGCTCCACACACCGGGATTATAGAAAAAGGTTTCTTTCTTTATTCCGTTGTGTCTTTAATTCTTGGCTCTGCAAGAAACGAAGGGAGATAAGTCTACCCAAAGAACACAGACTGCGATCAATGAGTGGGGAATCTGAAGCGGAGAAGTTTGGCGGTGGTGTGGTGTTGACCAGTTTTCGCGATTTGATCAACCAAGGGTACGAGGTCGACAACTGTTCGCAACAGGAAACCAGTGGTGTTTGAATTTATCTCAAAAAATCTGGCAATTTGCGTTCTGCTTAAGAACGAGGCACTTGGAAAACTTGTCAGTCATCCCGTTTTTACCCTGGATCTTAACTAGGATCGCAGAAGCTACCCTATTTTATTATACTGATTAACCTTGTCATACGTTGGCGTGTATATGGAAAAAAATGAAATAGAAGTGTACACTGAGTGACAGGAAGCGCAATAGGAATAGCCCTAATTACATCACTAGAGTCCCTGCAAGCTAATGAATACTTATTAAGCAGCCGTCAAGACACCTTGCGAAAAAATATGCAACTAAAACATGTAAACGTACGCATGGCAAAAAGATAACGTAATGCTAGGTATCTTATATCATTTTCAAAGAAACTATAAAAGATATCATGCAAGTCTGCATCAAAAACATGATAGTGTTACGTTGCTTTGTATCGTCACACAAAAATTTAACCATTAGTAAGTAGAGCTCTTTAGCTTGTTTGTTTTAATTTCCCAAAGAAAGTCTCAGGCCTATTGGCCGTTTGTCTCTCCATAAATTGTGCGTACATATGTTGTTTTTCCCCTGTTCCCCTT
>OZ037788.1:19420567-19545567 GCA_964035525.1 Porites cylindrica
CCATAACGCGACGACATTAGCGCCCAGAGGCAACAAACGATTGCAGTCTGGTTTAATTGCCTACTCTATTAAGTAACAGTACACTCTCTCCTTGTAGCCACTTGGGCTTTTAAACGACAGGCTGTAGTTACGATCAGCATTGTAAAAATCTGTTTGAACTGTACCTTCGAAAAGCTTTCGTATAAGCGACCACTCCCGAGAGCGACTGCGACCACTTTTGTGAATTACCGTCCGGTCTTTTCCTTTTTAATTATTTAACGTAAGCAACCACTCAGTAACAATTACATAGTAGGAACAGCATTTACTTTCGGAATCAATTTTAGTGTTAAATTTGGCCGTAAGCATAAGCGCTAATGGTTCGTTGATTTGTACGTGAAAGACTAAGTAATGAAAACTTTATTCAAGATTATTAAGTACAATGTCATCTCCAAGCTTTCTGCTAAAAGGTCTCATAAGTGGCCGGCCAAAGGAGATCTATTATATGGTCGAAAGACCGCTTTCGTAAAGGAACAGCTCCAGTTACGAACACTTCTAAGAATTCCAGAGGTCTCAGCACGAACATTGATTTTATTTGTAATAAGTGTTACGCCAGTAAAACTACAATGTAAAGCAAATATTGGTGAAGATTTGGAATGAAGTAAATCACATTTTTTGTTGTGTTTCGCAACTTTTCAGCTTTAACAAGGTGCTTGATCAAGTTGCCATTTAAGACATTAGTAGCGAGAAGCAACTTAATAAATCATCTACCATATATACATCATTTGATTAAAATGCAAATTAATAAAGTCTGGAGGACTTAATGTTACGCCGTTCTCTTCTAAACAGGTGAATGCAAGTCAGACAAAACTGCTATATGCGTGGACACTACTAGGCCACATATACGGGAATATCGAGATAAAAACCGATTAAAACTCTTCGAGCGACTCTAAGAGAAAGTACCTATGGAAAAGCCACTGGTCCTTCAAATTCTGTTTGGTGTGATTTCGTTGCTGTCCTTCGGCGGGAATGGTTTGTTCTGTTTTGTAATAACGCGTCATCACCGTGTTCTCCTCAGATCACCATATCATATTCTCATTTTCAGCCTGGCCATAACTGACATGTTAACTGGTAAGTTAACTGTGTTACTATATAGATCACGTTTGAAATGTCAATTTGATTTCATTTGGAAAATGGCTTAAAGGGACACAGTCAGCTGATGACGTGGGCATCAGATACCATTTCTCGGCTGATTTGTGTGTCATAAGTCGCGCGCGTGAAACAGAAGGTAAGAAGCGCATCGGGGATACTCTAAGGTCCTCTAAACAAACCTTGTGAAGTTGAACTGATTAAGCTTAATTACCAGCCGAAATCATGATTATAGACTCCAAACTATATCATAGCACGCATCTTTTCTATATACCCTCTCGAATTTACCACTGTTCACCGATGGATTTGTCCAGGGAAAGCAAAACATCGTCGAATACTTCCGAATTCAAAGAATCAGTAGAGATGAGAAATGCGAGTGACACGAAGTCTGAATCATTGCCAAAGGTAGAGAAAGCTCGATTTTCCAAATCAATATGTAACGCTTCTACATCGATTGTCCAAGTGCATATGAAGATTATTTGCTCTCATGCTCTGTTATTGATTCATTTCTCTTGTTATTATCTAATGGTAAACGAAGGCGATTTTTCCCGCAAGGCGCCTAATCACTTTTCTCACATCTTCTTTTCATGTTCCTTTGGATACTGTTTTTAACCAAATATGATAAAATTATGTAATGCGATGAGAAAAAGTTTGCTCAAAAAGAGGTTTACAGTTAAAGATCGAGGATCGAATAAAACACTAGGCAAGATTGAAGCGGATTTCTAGATGTATCCGACGCGTGCATTTGTATGGTGTTCATATGAACGCCATACATTTGATTTCGGGTTGATGTAAACGCTTTTCAAATTGGCCAAAGTAGTGTCCAGGTCAGCGCGGTCCCATAGTTGACTGTGTCCTTGTGTTACCGACCTGCTAGCAAACGAAATGCCAATGAGATTTTGTAGCCCCATAGAGTACCGCATTTTATATATAAAGTATTACAGTGAAATTATATTGCGGTCAAGTTGAAAACATGGTAGTTTCTCTTGATACGAACTCCAATAAAGAGTGGAAAAGCTCAAAACGAATCCCGAAAGCTAAGAAATTTAACTCCTCATAGTATTTTTTAAAACGTAATATTGCTTAAGACTAACTTACACGCTGGGTCGAGGTCCAAGAAAGGAACGAATCTAATTTAACAAAGGAAAACAAGTGGGATGCGGGAAAATCGACAAAACGAAATAAGGTCTTTCATGTCATACTGAAGAACGCTCGTTATGCCGAAAGAAAACGAACAAAAAAATGAAAGTGTTATTAGAAGAAACCGTTGAGAGCCATTAATCGGGTAAATGTCAACTGAGTTTATCAAAATACGCGTTGAAAAAAAAGGGGAAAGCCAGACATTTTGTTGGTGCTCCCTTAAAAGCAACAAATACTGAAGAAACCACTAAAGAATCGAAGAGGCCCGGAGCACTCTCGAAACGTCTGGTTTTCCTCCTTTTTCAACGCGTGTTTTGAAAAACTTTAACACGACTTAATCTACGATCATTTTTCAGTAAAGTTGGTATTAATTGAATGTATACAATTTAGCTACATTATTTCTTTTTAATGTTTCCAGGTGCTTTTATCGTCGGAACGCCAGGTTACATTGTCAATCTAGATTCCTTTCCAGCCCCTCAAGGTCTAGGCGGAGAACTGTTCTGTCGTTTGATCAGTACTCAGTACTTTGTGTTTGTCTTTGGAAAAGTGTCCGTGCTGACAATAGTGGCGCTAGCACTAGAGAGGTGGTACTCGGTGGTAAAACCCATCTCCTATAAACTGAAGTTTATGAGGAAGCGTATTTACATCTACATACTCGTTATCTGGCTTTTGAGTGCCATAACAAACGGCTCTAAGCCGCTCAAGGCTCAGTTAGACGAAACGTCTCAGCATTGTACATGGAGCAGTATCTCCTACCCGAAGGAGATCTTCATACCATGTTACACAACATTAACATTTTTCATTCCCATCACCATAATTTGGATTTCATTTCTACATGTCTCCAGGATACTGAAAACATCGCTAGCAGAACGCGAAAGTGAAAGATTTCGCCGCACTCGCAAAAAGTTAACGCAGATGTGTGCGTTAGTAGCTGGTTTACTGACAATATGCTGGCTGCCGAACCAAATCTTCTACACTCTTTCTGCATTCGATATCACCACAGCAGAAACCGCTTTGCATCACTTCACCATAGTTCTTGCTATGTTTAACTCCTGCGTTAATCCCTTGGTATGCTGCTTAACTAACAGAGATTACAAGAGGGCTGTGAAGCGAACTCTTTGCTGTTGCCGCTTTAAGGTACTTTCACGACACAACACAATTTCTGTCAATTACGTTATGAATGACTTAAAACACGCTGAAGGCGTGGTTTATGGACTGAATTTTCGTTATTTAAATTCTAGTTTTACGTGCGCAAGTGAAGACAACTCAGTGGTAGCTGAGGAACGATTATAGACATTCGATTCCCTCAAGGCTACAAGGATTTTCTTAATATTCTTCTTAATTTAAAATCAATTTTCCTTATTAGAATACATTTTTTGCCGGTCAATCTTTTATGAATTTAATTCTCTTCTCATGGGGGTTTATTCATGATGAATACCTTATCAAGGTGGGGCGTTTATCGAAGGCGGCGCTTGTTAGGAGCGCACTTACATAAAATTTTCTCATTCGTAAATAACAAGGTACTGCACATGTTCCCAATCTTTCTTTGTTTTGTTGAAAAACGATAGAAACAGCGAAAGACACTTGATAAAAGATAGTTTGTAGGTTCTATTTTCCCCTCTAGTCGGTCGTACTGCAGCATCAACAGAATAGTTAACGTCATTATGCGCTGTATTGTTGCTCGAAGGGTGTGAAGTAAATTTAGCACGCTACTTATGCGTAATTTGTGATCTTCTGCATGTTTTACGGGAACTACTGTAGAAAACTGAATGCGTTTAAGGATCTTTAAGTCCATAATGGTTTCAGTTTAGATTTAATGAACTACCCCAAGACCACAGGTAAAAGTTCAAGTTTTATAAAGATATTCATTTTTGCCCAGCTCGACTCAAGTTGTCATCAGTTAAAGATAATTTTGCTAGTGGTTAACAGCACTGATCCGTAAATGCCCAAGCATCAATCACATTGGGAATGTGTCTACTTGCGGTCAAGAGATGATCATGATTCTTTTTTAGTAGAAATGACATAGCCTGCGTAGCAAGCGTTTCCGTTTGGTTTCGGAGCAAAGAAAGACCGAGGAACGGGATTCACCGTTTTGGCCGCGCGAGAAATGAAACAAGAGCCAAAAAATGAAAGTGGGGGGAGGGGGAGGGGAGGGAAGGATTCCTTCCTTTCTTCCCCACCCCCTCCCCGCTCTTTTACTTGAGCCATTTTTCGCGCGGTCTTTGACTCTCGTTCCTCGTTCTTTGCTCCTTAACCGCACGGAAACGCCTGCTACGCAGGTTAGAAATGACACTGCGTGTAAGCGTCCGATGTGACGTCAGCGTTTACAACATTATCCTCTTTGGAGACCGTTTACGATGACCGATGATGTCTTTTGCGTGTGAACGGAAATCCTCATACTTGAGACTAAGAAACGTAATACCTGTTTGCGGAGACATTTAACATACGAACGCTATTCTTTGTACATTTGCCATTTGAAACGTTACTATTCCTGAAGAAGATTATACTTCCGCTAGTTGGACTGAATTGAGTTAGTTTCCCACCTTGTCAAGGTTATAAAATGTGACCAAAGTTTCATTTTTTTCCTGTGTTGCCGAGTAACGGTGTACTGACATACAATCATGTTTCCAGGGCTTTTTATACCATTCTTTGTTCCTTAGAACATTACCTGTCTCAAAATATAATCAAAGACTTCTTAATAAGCAACACAGCCAGTTAGCGAAGTCTTCAAAGAATTAAAAAGTTAACAACCAAGTTAAGAACCACAATACTGAATTTTTGTGGCGTGATTTCCGTGAGCGGATACTCCCTTGGGTGTCTAACCTATCACGCACTTCATGAGACATTACGTCATTTCCGTTTCTTCTTGTGGAGTTGAATGACGGGTGGCCTTGTCCTGTTTCACTGCACGCCACGTCCCATCACGAACTGCAAAACAGGAACAGGTAATCAACGGACGCAAGTAAAAGAAGGGATAAGATTGGGGCACCAGTAACAGGTAACTAACTGTACACTATATATACATTCACTGTTTCGTATTGTAATTGTTGTCTGAAGACATTCGTTAGTATATATTGATTCCCATCTTATTGGCCATTGTCTTCTTGTAAGTCGATGTTAGGCAATTTGATAGCATTTAAATACATTGCGACAGAACAGAATTTTAATGATTAAAATGATTTTGCTTTTGATAAAGTAACAAAGCCGTTAAATAAATCGAATGTGTAATGATTTAAGATAATCGAAAAGAAAATCGTTTAACTTTTTGTCTGTTTCAATCTTTATTCTATAAAGCTGTCGTAAATTTCGCGAGCGGACCATTTTAATCAGCCTTATACAAACATACACTTCCGTTGACAAATGAATGCATTATGTAGTTTATAGCGGTGTGGTTTCTTCCTTTTACGTTGTTATATCTTCAATTGATGTAATCAAGAAAAACCAGCGAGAGTTTGAAGGCGGTCGATATACATGTATTACAGTCGAACCGCGATGTAGCCGAGGCCTAAAGGACTGGCAAAATCTGTTCGTTATAGAGAGGTTTATTTCCACATATTTTATTGTTACTGGGGCAAATAATATCGTTCTTTATGGAGGACTTCGTTATGTTGGGGTTCGTTGTATCGACGTTCCGTTGTTTGACCCTATCACCCTGAAGTAAGGAATAGCAAATGGGCACTTGGCAAGGGCATTCTGTGCCATTACTTTTTTGTGGAGAGCCTCTACAGGGTTTACATCAGTCACATGATTTAATAAATCCAAAATGATAACGAGCAACTGATTCATTAGCCTGTGTATAACCGCCCATTCCCTCTCAAACAAAATCTCTCTCCCTGATTTTGCTTGAGGGGAGGGGGTACATAGGCTATGGATTCATTTAGTTCGGCACAAATAGAGAAATTTTGACGTCTACATCTCAAGATGTGAAGCCGGGTCAAGATCAGGCAGCCTCAAACGGTAAATAAGAGAAGCAACTTCCGTGAACTCTTCAGGACATTTTTTCCATTTTTAGTCATTTGTGCAGACCTCTTTGCGCACGTCTGCGTCGGAGATTTTCTCGTCGGAGAATTGAGGGTGTTTCTCAACGAAAAAAGTTGTCAAATTGTTGTCACTTGTGTTTTTTCCTCAGAACTTTATAGTGCATATATTCATTCCCATTTGCGTGTTCCTTTCAGTTATCTCCTGAAGGTTAATAATCTCCGGAAATAATAAAAAAAAAATTATCAAATCCTCATTCATTATCCATAATCTCATCATTTGAGGGTATTGAAAATTGGGTATAAGCCATTGAAATCGTTTAAAAGTATGGTGCCGAAAGGGGTGCCAGCCAAGAGCTCAATAATAGTCTTAAAGACCCACCACCTCGTTACTGTCAGACTGAATTAATCACTGTTTCCTATGTCACGAAACTGCGCATGCTCGTCAGCCAACGACTTTTAAGTTAAAACTTGACTGAAGGTTGGCCAACTTTTTCAAGCTTCGCGGGGCTATCTCTGTAGCTATTTCATCACCGAGAATCTTGGCCATCTGAGAGTATTTTTTGCTGTGGACGACGCAGTAAGAGAACTGCTAAATGTTCTCTTTTTCTATCAATTACGATCTCTCGTTCTTTCTTCAGTTTCTTAAAATCAGCGTGGCTGTTTGTTATTTATTTATTTCCTTATTGTAATAAAATTCTCTAATGTTGTGATTTCCTATCAGAAGCTCTGATTTCAACATTTAATTATAAAGTGTTATGCTTAAGTATACTCTTTTTATTTTATAAGAATATATTCTATAAGAATATTTAGGCTGAAATTTGAGAAAATTTAAGAATATTTCAAGAATAAACTCCAGGCCGAAATTTTGAAAAGTATATTGTTTTCGCGTGTTTTGTATGTTGAAAATCTGTAAATGCAGTACAAATGTACCTTTTTAACGGATTCCTTTCTCTAAACGGCAAAACTAGCCAAAACAAATGAAAAAACCTGCATTAACCTTAATTGATACCCTAATGTATTCTTGAGCGAAAATGTCATAAGCTGTAATTTAAGAATAATTACAAGAATATTTTCAGCCTATAAGATCGACAGAAAAATAAGAATATTCAGCCTGGACCGGCAAAACAACATTCTTATGAAAAGAGAGTATTTGGTCATCATGTGTGCTGTAATAGAACATTTGTACCTAAACGAGTTCATTTTTTCTTCACGTCTTGCAAAAAACTGCAGGAAAGTCTCGCGGCCTCCTGATAGAACCAGTGGCGGATCCAGGGGAGGGGCTCGGTCCCCCCCCCCCCCCGAAGGGCTGAAAAAATTTCTTTTGGAGACCGGGGTCCTCCTTATTTCAGGGTCTCGATGACCCCCCCCCCCCCTCCCCCCTTATCTGAAGGTCTGGATCTGCCATTGAGAACTGACACTGACCAGATCTTCGTTTCGTCCAGTTCGTAGCCTGCATAACAGGCGCTTTATGAGCCAAGCGAGACGAATGCAGCAGTTCGTGATTAAAAAAATCAGGCTCCCGCTACGCGATCAGATGCACCAGTCCGATTTTGTTGGGCTCGTATGTTGCCTCCACTCAGCCCGATCCTATTACCATTATCCATTGTAGGATATCGTGCTTCTGTTTTTCTGCTGTGGTCCTTGGCAAGAAAACCGTTAATCCAGATGTTAATTCATTCTAATCTTTTTATGGGTGTAATTTGTTTTCTAGCGGGCTCCCTCACAGACAATACATTGATAATTAACAGCCTGATAATGCACGCACCGTAATTTTTAGGGAGTTATTATAACTCCAAAGTTGGAGTAAAAATATTAGGTACAGGATAACCCCCTTTGGGGGTTACTTTAACTCCTAATTTAACTCCGAATTTGGGGTCATTTTACTTCGGAAAAAGAGTTCTTTTTACTCCCAGTCTGGAGTTAAAATAACTCCGAAATGGGGTTATTTTTACTCCTTACATGGGTTGTTTTTACTCTTTTTAGAGTTAATTTAACTCTGAAAGTGGAGTAAAAATTTTAGGTACAGGAACTCCTTTTTTGGGGTTATTTTAACTCCTCAATATCTGGGATCACTTTTACTCCCGAAAAAGAGTTCTTTAAACTCCTTTCACGGGAGTTAAAATAACTCCCCAAAAAATAACTCCACTGCAAGGAGTTAAATTAGCCCCACTAGAGGAGTTATTATAACTCCTTGAAAATTACTGTGCGGTGAGTCCGGTCTTCAGGCTTTTAACCCGAAGTTCGATAAGGCAAGGCGAGGCCTTTGCACTGTTTTCGACATGAAACGTTTGTGTCCACAATAAGATAGACCGTTCTCTCTACGGGCACGGGTAGATCATGTTTGTCACCTAGGCAACCAAGATTTCCTATATGTCTAGTATCGACACCAACAGCGTTCTGGCCTCCTGTAGTTGTTACACTGGGGTAAGACTAGGAAATCTATCCCAACTACAATTATGAGCAATTAATGGAAACAGTGTATTTTTTTTAAGGTCTTTAATACTGTAAATTCCAGTAGCCGAAAGGAGAATGGCGCAATGTCTGGGTTGCGGGCAAAGTCTTCGGGGTGGTGAGGATGGGCTTAAAACTTCTCACCCCTCCCCTCACATGAGTGGCTGGCTTGCCAATCATTAGATAAAACTCTCTTTGAAAGCTTGTTGATTTATCTGGTAGATAGCGTTAATTTATTCACATGTGTAAGCAACTGGCGCCAGGTGTATAAGCGGGTAAAATGGCGAAAACGATGATAAACCATAGCATCTCTTCTTCTCTATGTTCGGGACAGCTTTAGTTCCCAGATATCATTAGATATAAACAACAGGTTAATCTGCCAGTAGACTGTGAGTCTGCAGCCACCCGCAGTTAAAACCTCTTCAGCTTCTTTAAGGTTAGAAGGCTCTAGAAAACGTAACCCTTTTGCTCCTCGAGTCACTTATAAAAATTTAAAACTTTTGCTCTTCGACTAACGTTTGGGTCTATGAGCAAAATTTGATGATATGATGCAGCTTAAAAAGTTAAGTTTGTCTGAGCTGAACTTCCCTGTGATACTGTTTATGCCGTAGAAGGGTGCTCTAACGTTTACGTTCGATTCGTAAAAGAATGCCGGCCATTTTATGGAAGCTACTGAGGTGAGGTGCTAAGTTTGGTTCTGTTTATGCGTCACAAGGTAGACCTAACTCTATTCCGTAGACGAAAATCTAATTTGTGACCATGAAAGTTCTCTAGTACAACAGTACTCATTCAGCGTGTTTTTCAGTCTGTTGGCAAAATGAATCGAAAACTGCATTTTTCTTGATTTTCAATCAGGGTGCTCGGGTGAGTGAAAGAATTATGATGGGATTGCATGAACATAGTGAGAAAAGGAGTTCAATTGTTAGTTTATCACCACATTATTACATTTGTAAGTCTGGAGAGATAGACAAAACAAACTGAACCACCGCTCATAATTCTCATGTTATTTGCATAAAATGGTTGTATTTATATAGCACGACTAAATGATGATTTATTAAACAAAAACAATAATATTTTAAAAATTTACACGCTTCGATGCGATCCTGAAGCTTGCAACAATTTTGAATTCTATTGGAACAATAACCTCACTTGAATCATTATTTCAGCTCAAGCACTTGATGGTCCATTAACGTTATATTTTTGTCTTCAGAAATTAAAGTAAATTGGTAACTTTGTTTAAATAGTTTCTATTTCAAAATATGATTTGGCATGTCCACTTAGTCGCTTAAGGGCAATCAATCATTTTTACCAAAGAGCTCTTTTGTGATATTTTATGATGAGAAAATTCCTCTATTTTTTGCTGATATCGGTATTGTTTGTAAGAGCTCCCGAAACGTGCGACACTCTCGCAGCCCGGATGTCGTCCTTTCAATGTCAGAAGTCTTCCTTTGATCAGTTCCCAGAAGGAAATTGAGAAGACAAACTTATCTGTTATCAAAATCGAAAGTTATTGCGGTTTCATTCAAGAATAAACTTTAGAAGGGCACAAGCTAACCTGATTGGTTGATTTTGAGAAGACAAATATAGGCATTGATCAACATTTCCGCTGACAAATCTAACAAGAAATATCAGTCAGATCTTCAGAAGCAGAGCACTGAACAAGTAATAACAGGAAGGTAAAATCTTAGCGTTCATCTTCTAGGCGAATGTGGTCGTAAAGTGTTTCAAATCAGGTTAACTTTAATTGAGCGAGGTATGAATTGCATGCGCTTTGGTTATATTTAGGTACATTTAAAATATCGAATATTTTGTAAATTGTAAATATTTCCGGTAGCTTCATAGCTTGATTAGTTCTTTGGAAATATTGAAAATGACTTTTTATTTCTCTACAAAATAGTTTCGAACATTTTCGAGAATGTTATGTTGCACCTCAAAGTTGGTGTATTTTGAAAGAATCCTTATAAGATTGGGAGTTAATTTCTGTACGTGTGGGACTGGATTTATTTCCAGCAGAAACCAAACTTCAAGCAAACTGCAAAATATATTCTTTAATACAGCTAAAATTGATTAAGGGCGGTTCATATTCATTAGGACATGTGCACAATATTTGCAAGCGCGAGCTAGTTGTGGTCTAACACGTATACAAAAGAGCTGTTGACATAATTGTGAAAAATTTGGAGAATGTTTTTATAGCTCTTACTACTTCCCGATTTCGCTTTGCCTTTGTTCCAAAAACTGCCTATGCCATGATTTGCAAGACGAGCCTTGATTTTGAATTGGCACCTGCGGTGATGTAGACTCCATTTTTGAAAATTTGGAGCAGTTTAATCCCGATTTAGCCTTGCCTAGGTTACGAACCGGGCCTCAGTTGCAGTTGCATCCAAGAAAGGGCTTTTTGGAGATAAGTTGAAGAAATCATTTGCATATTTCAATAAAGGCGAGCTGCCAAAGGTTGTTTATAGCTCAAGCAGCTGTCACCATCTCAAACACTCACCGTGACCACCTCACCCAAGTTACATATAAAAGACGGATAACACTATCCAGTCGATAAAACACCATCCAGTTCTACTGAGTTTTCCTAATAGTCAGTCCGCTAACTGGTGATTTATCGGGCGAATAGCGTTAGCTATCCAACAATTGAAAACCTCTGAGTATTGTGCGACTCTTCAAATGTCGTTCAATAATTCATATGAAAGGAAACTACTTAAACTTTTTAAGAACCTATATCGAAAGTGAATAATCTTCACTATGCTCTCCAGTCACCCTTGCAGCGACACTTTCAGCTGCACGAGGCACTGTTACTTACGAGGCGAGTGCGCTAGAACATGGACTAGATATACAGTTATCTGTTGGACCTAATTGCTTTCAGGTTTTTACAGCCAGTGCAGTACCATCTAATTATAATAATGAAAAGTCGGATGTTAATCACTATTAGGCTTGACTAAAGTTAGAAGTGGGCTCATCCATATTGTGTTACTATTGAGTTTGTATTATGACTGCCTGACATCACGTTTACACAGTATTCCATTTTGTTCTCAGTACAGTGAATACAAGATGCTGAATAACTCTTCTACCGTGAGTCCGGGTCCTGCTCAAGATCAGTTTGATCCGCATATGGCCTTTAGAGTAGTTATGGGAATCATTGCAGTCGTGGCCTTCTGTAGTAATGGCCTTCTCGTGGCTACATTACTCTATAACAAAGCGTTATTACGAACGCCATACAACGTGCTCATTTTAAGTCTGGCTGTCACGGACATGACAACAGGTTAGTTGGTTCCTTATGGCTGAATTTGCAGTAAAAATATTAACGAAACACCCCCGGGGGTACTCTTTATAATGGCCTATACGGGAAGGCTCTGCGTGAAAGGACGGCACTGACCTGTTTCAGGTGGGGGTTTCACTTCTTGAGGTATGTAAAATACTAGGGAAATCTGTCATTGCGGTCTGTGAAAAGTCCTAAAATGCCTAACAGGCACATTTCATAACTGTTTAAAAGACTGCATGGTTTAGTCAGCGATTATTAATCTTTAAAAAACGGCGCATTTGCAGTAGTTAGAAGGGATGCAGCGTTCCAAACAAGTATGTGAAAGGAGTACCATCTGTCAACAAAAGGAATACGAAAGGGGTACTTTTTCTGTCAAAAATGCTATATAAAAGGGTAAGGGTCTAGACCTCGGGGCGAAGCCTCCCTGTGTAAATTTTTGTTCAGTATCCCCCGGGGAGCCCCCATCTTTAAGCGGACGCAATCGTAAGAAGGTCCTGCCCTTTCCGTCCTTATTTTGTGTAAACCAATCCTGTATTTAGGCAACACTTGTAAAAAGGGGACAATCAGAAGCGAAAGTCCCGTGACAGTCCGCTTAATACAGGTGTCTCTGTATTTATGATGTTTAAGTAGTTAAATCTTTTCTTAGTAATCACTGAGTTCACACGCCTTAATTACGCATGCTCAATGCGTTTGAAACCACAGCGGAAAGAGTATCAAAAACGCGGTTACCCTCACTCCTTTATTTATTCTGGCGTGTCATCTAAACACCTACAAACAAGCTAGAAAATCATTTTTAAGCCCGGCCTGGCTTCTTCTTATAGAATCATGACGCATGACGCTAATTTTAATAGTTCTTATCGCACTTCGTCTATTGTGATCATCATTTAGGTTAATTCGAAAAAGAAAACCAGATATGCATATTACATCATCTGAACTTACTGTAGAAAGATTTTGATGGCAAAATAAACTGTTGAAAATTTGCCGGTGAATGAGATACCTATAAGTGCTATTGAAACGGGCCTTTCCTACTTATATGGCAAACAGAGCTGGTTCCGGTTGTTCCGCTTTTTCTTAGAAAGAGGAAATTATGGCTGCAATCAGCTGCGGTTTGTTTTTATAAAAATACCTTTTATGAAAATACCTGTTAGATGTGACTGAAGCTATGTCAACAATCCAGTCTTACAGAAATGCCTTATCGCGCTGCGACTTACACCTCAGGCCTAGTTTCAGTTTCAAGGCACCCAGAAGTAGTTAAAGCAAATGTGACAAAATTTATAAATTTCATTTCGTAAAAAGCTGAAAATAGATTGAATTACTGCCAAAAATAGTATTCACTCCCTGGGAGCCTCAACACCATAAAATTGACTGAATTATTAAAGAAACTCCTTGAATTGAAATGAGGAGAGTACCGAGGAGTTACAGGAAAGCTAATAGGGATCATGAATTTGCAAAATTTTGAAATTTTAAATGGATTGATTTAGCGACGTAAACCTACAAAACTCATCAGTGAAAATGGGATTAATTTCAAATGTTTTGGAATTGCCTTTGCTTGATGCCCGTGATTTAAATAAGCAAAAACGGTGGTCAGTTGGCTTTTTATAAGAACGTTCCGACAACTGTCAGCCGTCTTATCAAAGTACGGATTGCTTTGCCGGTAGTGCTTGCTGTTAACGAAAAACAAGAAAATGAACAAAGCGTTTTGACCCACAATTACATCTTTGCTTACAATTTTTGAAAGTACATGCAGTCTAAAGAATCAGTCCTGCTGGTTCGACTGCAGTAGCATTCCATGATTGGTTTTCCATGTTAGTCCTAAGAGTGATCAACATTACATTTCTCCTTGTTATATATAAGGGGGTACTGAGAATTAAGGACATGATCACATGGGGTGAATTATGCTGATACCTTAACAACGTCTCCGTGCTACTTCTATGGGAATGTATTAAGGGACAAAAAAATGAGAATTTGAATTTCAATTTGGGTTTTGCGGTTAAGAGCAACCAAAGTATTGGGAAAGCCTAAGAAATCTTATCATACTGATTAGTGCCAAATATTTTTCACGCAAATAGGTCCAAGCATGCCCTCTTAAGAGGATAGAGCCATTTTTAACATGACGTTGATATCATATTTCTGGGGCTCAAATTTGTCACCCAGCCAAGTATTCATTTTTAAAAAAACCGATATACAGTAAACGTTCGTATTGACCATCCCTACGTAGGGGATACTTTTATCTTTTTTTTTCCGTTTGGCCTTTAAAGTTTTAGTTTCACATTTACTGAATTCATTGCAAATAGAGTGCGTGCGAGAAAGGCAGAACGTGAAAGGTCCAACATACGGTTCAAACATTCCTGATTATTTGCTTAATAGACTATGAAATATCTAGTTGAAGGACATATTTTGAAGTATACCCATAACCTCTCGCTTTCCTCTCCTTATCCTCTCTCCTCACTTGCTCAAGTCCGAGATTTAAAGTGAATAAGCAGTGCTTGAAACTGTGGACAAAACCTTTATTTTTGTTCTGAAAATAGCGCACCCTTGCGATTTGTGGCCGCTAAGATAATGTGGCTAGCAAACTCTAGTTACAAGACAAAACTATTCCAGATTAGCTCACTGCTCATCATACTCAAAATTTCACTGCAAAAGGAGAGGTAAACTGTTCATGATTCTGGTTAGTTACTGTTTATGCAGTCCCTATAGGCACTGAAGCATGTACTCAAAGAGATAATTAGAGCGACTAACCCAACCCCCGTCCAAACCTAACCCCACCCCCCCCCCCCCACCCTGTTACTCGTTCTGCATCTGCCATGTTAAAGTGTTTTCATCACCATATTATGAAGAACAGCAGGGTTTCGCTGTGGTGATGCCAGTGTAACGAACATATATTTTTTTCATTTTATTTTCTTTGTTTCCCATTTTAAATCACCAATCAAACTTTTCCTTCTTTCAGTTATTCATTCGTAATTTAAGACTGGCTTTTGTCTTATTTATTTCTCTGTTTAAAATTCAGGTGTTGGTCTCATGTTAACACCAGCGTGGATCATAGGATTTGACAACTTTCCAATCCCAGGAGGCATTGCCGGAGATCTATTCTGTCGCATAGTAGTGTCATACTATCTTGTGTTCACACTTGGCATTGTCTCAGTTTACACCATAACCTGTCTATCTCTCGAGAGATGGTTTGCGGTTGCAAAGCCTGCGAAGTACAGAGCTGGTTTTAATAAAAGCTACAGAATCTATGTTATGGTGGCCATAGTGTGGCTCGTTTCATTTCTTTTCAACGCCCCTCATCTCTTTGAAATGGAACTCGGGCCTCACAACACCTGTGTTTGGGTGTCGCTCACGGAAGGCAAAGTCAGAAAAGCCATTTCGTTTTTTGAGTTCCTTGGAAAGTTCTTCATACCGTTGCTCATCACAAGTTTATCCTTTCTGAGCCTCTGGAGGAAAGTAAGAAATTCCCCTGCTCTGTTTCAAACCAACAAAGGAAAAGCCGGCATCCGTCTCTTGCGCATGTGCGCCATCATTGCATTAGTGTTGGCATTGTGTTGGTTTCCAAATCAGTTTTATTACCTGCTCTTCAAGTTTGACCTCACTAAAATGGACACACCGTTACATCAGTTCACGGTGGTGCTGTGCATGGGAAATTCTACTTTAAACCCGTTCATATACTGCGCAACTAATTCAACCTACAGGAGAAAGTTTCTTCAATTCATTGGCATCGAGAAAAAGACTTATAGCATTGATGATGCCTCGTCCGAGACCAACAAGGCTAACAGAGTCAGCAGCAGTACTCCCCTACCAGTCATCAAAGGCTTCAACCCTCAAGTACCCAGTTTATCTCGCAGTGAATTGGAGGATTGCCACGCACGGGATAACAAAGTACCTGTTGTATAGGCAATGGAAACGATGCATTAATACGCATGCGCTTTCGTGGCACTTCATCCCTGGAGTTGGAATGGTTATACTTGCTCCCCAACAGGCGATTTCACTATGACGTTATTCTCAACGTTTTGATTCCTTTGCAAAAAGATTTGCTCTTGGAAAGCTTCGGGGAACAGAAGGATTCAATTTTAAAGTTGAAAGAGATTGTTGACTTGAAATGAGTAATCTACGAAAATGTCAGCTCTCTACAAGCATAATTTGTGATCAAAATAGCAGCTATAAACTGTAGAACGATCGATTCAGTGCCGTTCCTTATCTGGCTCGAATGTTCAAACACCGCTAAATAAATTTGTTTCAATTACAATTCAATTTTCATGGCTCTGTTTTTATTGCCTGCTGATCAGACAATGATGAGCATATGCTAAGGACGAAAGAATTGTAAACAAGGATTTGCTGAGGAAAACTAGCGCGCGTGCAAAGCAGTACACGTTAATTTTTGTGTGACAGGTGTTTACAGCTCTCAATATTAATTGCCAACGAGGCAACCGAGCTAAGAAGCGAGGTTGCCTCGGCGGCAGATTCATAATCCCACGCAATGTATGCAAAAACTCTCAAATTCTGCGTAACCCTCTAAAATGTGAATTCTTTACCATATCTGGGTGTAAGTAAGACCACATATTTGGGCAATGACGTTATGATCTTGTATTTACAACTCCTGGCTCGAAATTGGGTTTGCAGCTGTTTGTTTAGTGTTTAAGAGGCCCTAACAGGTGAGCAAGCTTTAATACGATTTCTAGTTTGAAAGGGCTATTAGTGCTCTGGTTTGCTTTATAAATTGCCTTTAAAGCAGCTGCAGCTGATCATGGAATAAGGTTTTACGCTCCCAGTTTTGTCAGAACCAGCTTGTTCTTCCAGTTCGATTTACATTGAGGTAGCGTGTTCGCTTCTGGACTCATAACCAGAGTTTTTAGTGTTATCTTTTCTTTTGTAAATTGAATTTTATGCGGTTTGTGTAGCTAATCAACGAATAGGGACCGTTGTATTCTCAAAACGTTTATCAGAACCAGCGTGTTCTTCGCAGTTCGATTCTACATCGAGCCAGTCCTAACCTCCCGTGAGGAATGCAACGCGTTGGAGGACCTTTTGTTTTTTACAAGATATTTTTGCGTTTGGAGAGGTTTTGTCAACCAGCTCGTGTCCTTTTGTAGCTCGATTTACATTGAAGACAGCCCTAAACTCCCATGACGAATGCAACGAATTTGCGGACCCTGCTTTTGTTTTAAAGACCATCATTATAAATCATTTTGCCTTTCGAGAGACTCTTTGTCCTGTGCTACTCCATCATTTGATCTTTGTATTATATTAAAGTTTATATTTTTGTACCTCTGGTATACATTCCGCACCATTCTTGTGCTTTTCACACATTTTGTTTACACCAATTTTTTCATATGCATATGTATATTACCATGTCGAATATTTTTCTTATCCCTGATGATGCCATTGATCGGTGAAAGCTCGGAATTTAATTTTAATTTTCAATTTCAGCGGTCAAAGGCCTCACTTGAACCATATTTAAATTTCTAACGTTTATAGTTTTGAATTTCCATAAAATATAGGTGCTAACTTGCTCCAATCTACCAACAAAGCTTCAAGCCACGCTGTTAATTCTTTAAATTAATTTAACAGAAGTGAAAGCCTAGAACAGGGGCGGATCTAGGGGGAGGGTGCAGGGGGTGCGCAGCCCCCCCCCCCCCCCCCCCCGAGATGACCTGCGGTTTTCTAATACAACTGGTATTCTGCAAAAAACAGAAAACTATGTGGTTTATTGGTGTTGAAGTAGAGCAAGAGACATGAAGAGACGAGTGCACCCCCTCCTAAAAAAAATCCTGGATCATTCATCCTTGTAGAATGTACCAAAGTTGTTTTCTATAGTTGAGTGCCATCCACTTTTCTGTAGCGAAATCCATTGCAAACCTCTAAAATTATGTAACAAATCGCGAAGATCTGGACAGGCACATTCCACAAAAGATAAACGAATTCGCCCCGTTAACACTTGCTTGAAGGTACCCCTAGTACATCGAGAGAAAGTGTTCAGAAGTCATTAACGACCAGATACAGGTTTTACACACACAGAGTCGGAAAACTACTAATTCGGCGAGATTCTTCTTTTTAAACGAGAAGTTACCCAAAGAAAGATTTGTGTACATATATCGCGCGCACACCTTTCACCATTCTCATCATCTTCCTTAGGGGTGGTTCATTTACAATTCATACTGGTATAGCCGTCGCGTTAGCCCTTTGGATTTTTTATCTATTATCTTTTTGTAGCTTAAAAGTCTGAAAATTCCAATGGCCAAACGCAACAGCTATACTGGCACAGAAACTGGTAATGAATCCTCACTTAGATGTTTTTTCTTTTGGTAAACGGCTAAACATGTTGCATTGATTTCTGGATGCTTACAGGAGGCTTGCTCACAAAAGGTTCAGCGGTTTGGGATTAGAAAAACAATGAGAACGCTTTAGCGAAGAACACTACAAAATACTGATATGACTTTATAAATTACTTTATTTTTGTTGTCGTCATCAATTATTAAACAACAGGCAAATGTAAACATCACTAGCAGATTTACATCAATCATTTATTCCACTGTTCCCCCGTATATTCAAGAATTCCCTTATGTCAATTCATGTTTGTGTTTGGCAAACTTCGCTAGACGTTTCAGTATTGAAATTCTGCTTCGGCAACTCGGACTTTGCCTTCATCCTCTTCTGAAAAATGGTTAAAAGCAACAGAGAATTACTCGATGCATGGGTGAAGCCTTTCTTAGGTTCTACATATCATAGTCAGTGATATTAAATCTTTTAAACCCGTTGCTTTGGATGGGGACGTCTCATCCTTCGGTGCTTCATCGGCTGTAATATTTAAAATGTCTGCCGTAGACTTAAAAAAAATAAATACGATTTCCTTTTTTTGTGTTCGTAGTTGCTAGAATGTCAAAGACAAAAAACTCAGTTACCGTAGTGGGTCAAATGAAAATAACTTGCTTTTATCGGTCTTTGAGATCTGGCGTTTGTTTGATTTTTAATTTGGGAAAGTCAGTCACCAATACATGTATGAGGAATCAGATAGTAAGTGAATGGCGCTTACAAATCTTCAATTAAAGACCTCTTATTAAAATATACAATATATATAATCTACTATCAATTGAAAAAACATAGGAATAAAGTTCTAAATACATAAAGGTTTTAAACTGGAGCACCTTCAGCCTGCTCGTCGCCTTCACTCAAGTCGTTGGCTATCGGTTCTTGCCCTTCACTGAGAGCGTTCTCTTCCACTTCGCGAGCAAAGCGAGGTTCTTCCTCTGTGAGCGTAAGAAATAAATTAATACTTATAAATTTTTTAACAGTCATTTTCTTTGCTTAAACACATTTTGCTTTCATTTGTAGCAATTTGGCCATCAACGTTCGTGCCACAGGATAACCAAAGTCAATTTCATTTAAGCTATATACCGTAGTTTCTCAATTAATCACCTGGCCGCGATTAAACGCCGGCCTCGAAAAATTGCCGGGTCAAAACCGCCGATTTTGAAATAAACGCGCGTGGGGGGTTAGACGGTTAATCAAGAAAATACGGTAACGCCTTTTAAGTTTAAGCGAAAGGGTACTTTGAAGGGTCATACACCTCATACGGCAACCACCTTTGTTACCAAATGTTTATTAGTTCAGTATTATCAGTATTACGATTGTAGCATTGGCTAAAATTCAAATAGTTTAAGCATTGTTCCCTTCCAACTGAAAAACCTAAAAAAACAACAACTGCTGGAAAGCGCTCATATTCGTGTTGGGCACCGTTGCGCACCAAGGCATTTTTCTCGCGCGTTAAAAAGACGCAAAATAAAATGATCCAACCTTCATCTGAACCGGGCGAATTTTCTCCCTCTTCGTCTTCCAACAATTTGGCTAAAACTGCTAGAGTTGAAGGAAAAGAGAGAAGTCAACATTGGGTACAAGGGAAATTTCAAAAGCTTAAGAATTAAAAATCTTAATTGTGCATGCAACTCTTAACGGCATCAGTTAAACTTTAAGTCGTCACATTCTTCATTCCTAGTCGAAATTGACCTGAAATTGAATTTGAATTTCGTTTGCTTCTTGCATAAGTCGCCCGATGTTAGATAATCTAAGACATTAAGATTCCACGCTGTGGATCCTGGATTCCAGATACTTAGATACTGGATTCCGGATTCCCTTTCAGTGGAAATTGGATTCAAGATTCCAATCGTTAGCGGGATTCCGGATTCCTTGAGCTAATTTACGGATTCCAAAGCCTACGATTCCCCATTCCACATGCCACAATCTTTATTTTTTAATAAAGAATCAGACACCTCTGGTCATTGTGGACAACCTTAGTTAGTCTCTTTGATAGCGAGAATCCGTGATAGTGAGAGTCAAACGTCTGTAGTTTATTTTTCCTGGGAATTTAACCGCTTTTTGGGGCCGGGGTGTCCGCAAGAAGAGAGTTGACAGTACAAGGCAAAATCGTGCCTTTTTATAAAACTTTGGTCAGAGACAGTCTAAAGTAGTATCCCTGCCAAGAAAGAAGTTGGAATAGTGGGGACTGAACTGAAAAAGTGAGATGGACCAAATTTTGTTCCCTTGAAATCATCTTTTTATATTCTAAAATACTAATCTGCTCGAATAATAATTTATAATAATCTGCTCAGAATAATCTTCTTAGCTCCAATTCAGTGCTGAATTATAATGGCGTGCGTTTGTTAAAAGTGTTTGTCTAAGATAAAAGGTGAACCCCGAAACGAAATTAGAATTATTTGTTTCAGCGTTAAAGAAAATTATAACCTCGATCAATACCTAGATAATACTTCAATTTTCAAAGAGTTTCTGTTGTTTCAGCTGGCCTTTGGTATAACGCGTTTCACTCTTCATAATCGCCTGTTTACCCAAATTAAATTGCATCTTCAAGATTTCTTCAAATAGAAAGCTTTTAGTCAACTTACTAAGTTAATGCACTATTTGCATGTTTACGTAAATAAATAGATTCAAACTGTACAGCTGGCACGGTTAGTTAAGGGAACTATGGATTAGGGAAATGAAATATAAAAAGTGTCACATATAACGGAATCATGCTGCTAACTCACGTACGTAGGATCTGAGCCAATATTTCCTAATATTTTATATATTACACTGTAACTAATTCTCCTACATGAGGGCAATACTTCAAAGTTTTTATATCTTTCAGCATTACACTGATCTGAAGAAAACCAGTTGTAATTTTTCCTTTTTGGTGTGGTGAAGCCTGGCCTTAAAATTGAATTCGCGAAAGGGTTTATCAAACCTTAAGTTAATTAACGATTCAAATAGAACATCTCAACCAAGAAGATCTACCCAGCGGTTACGTTATTCTTTGTTAATTTAGCTTTTACAAGGGACGAATCTCAAAGAATCAATTAAAAGGACAGGGTGCTGCGTCATCGTAGAAAAGGGAAAGTGGTTGTCTGAGGGAACTAAGCTTGCAATTTAGCACCAAATGATGTAATCAATGAATAAAGTTCAAATCGTTGTATACCGACCGTGAAGAATTATGGTGCAGTTTATAATGCTGTGGAATTATAAATATACTGTTTATTTAGAACTTTCTTCGAGAAAGTATTAACAAAATTATAGCCTTTTCAGGAATCCAACAGTTTGTCTAAAATGCGATCTTCGCCCGTATGCTCTCCTTGTTGTCCGAAGATTGTCGCATTTTAATCCGGCTTATAAATATTAATGGACCTCTCGTTCCAATGCAAATATCCACGGCTGATACAATACCATAACCTAACGGCAGCCTTAAAACTAAATTGGTTGATTTACCAGCATTTTTGTGTTAATTTACTACTGAGTCAATGTCAATAGATAATCAGGTTTTAAGAACGACAGTTATTGATTTTATGCCAGCCGGGCGAAAGTTCTATTCTTTTTTCACTTTTGGTCAGCAAACACAGGCCATTTTTTTTCTCTTATTTTTAGAGCTTATATTTTAATTTATCAGTGAATTCCGGAATAAGAAAAAATGGAAGTAAACTCTCCGAATTATCAATTATTTCGGCATTTAATGCTTTGCAATATCTACAAATCTCCTTGAAATGAAATATTCCGATGTATGTAGTGTCTAACTAGTCCAGAAATCATTGAGATTCGTATTCCGGAATACGATCAATCGAACGCACCCTTAATCACGGAACTAGACGAGCGACACAAATCAAAATATTCTAAACCTAGTTATATACTTCTTGAGGAAAAGTTTGGAGACTTTTAGTACCAATTGTTTTAAATCTTCAAATCGTCAAGAGGTAGGTTAATTGACAAAAGTACAGAAAAACCTGCCTCATAGAGGTTAAACTCTCGGCGACGCAAAAGAGGTAATGTAGGTGGGGTGAAATCGAAATCGAGATGTCTTAAACATATCTACAGTGTATGTAAGGGCGATCAGCAGCCTTATTTCAATTCAGTGTAAACGTATAGCAGAACGGATTAAACAAGTGCGAAAAAAAGATAATAGCTTACCATCTTCTTCTTCATCAGCCGCAACAAAAACACTAACGCTTACAAGGCAAAACAGAAACAAAACCAGAAACTTCATGTTTACAGACAATCAACCCAACTCCGATGAGGAACTCAGTTGTGGAATATAAAACTATTGCGTTGAGTTATAATAAAACTGTATTTGAAGCACCCAATCAGGCAAAAGCCCGTTCTAGCTAATTACAAGTATCATAGAAAGTATTTGAACGAGACTAAGCTGTGCAAATTTGGGTGCAGACGTGCTCATCTGTTATTGGGCTTCATTTGGAGCGCCTTTGAAAACTACACACAAAAATCACTTTTTAGAGTAGTGACTAAAACAACAACAAATAAAAGCTGTATATTTAGTTTAAGCAGCGAAGGGAAAGCTTTTCGTACTCATCTTGCGCATGTTAACTTTAATTTTTTTTTGTAATTTTTAAGATCGTGTCAGGTTGGGTCAGACGTCGAACTTAAGACGCGTCGAACCAGTCAATTAAAACTGAATCAGATCAGTAACAATTAAGTTCAACGCCTAATTCGGACCGGCTATGACACGCCTCATTTGTGTCCGTATCACCAGAGGCGTTTCTGATTTTCACGTTTCGTCCACACACGTAAATGGCATTTTCGAAAACGATCCTCTGAATGAGATTTTTGAAAACCCGGCTGATCATTGGAGGAACGGCGGTCTTCGAATACAGTGACGTCATACATCATAAGCGCATGCCCTTTAAGAGATGCTTTCGAATTTGCATTGTTTTACGGTTTAACAATAACAGAGGTACATTGATTGGAGCCATCATATCATTGGAAAACTAAGGGAGAAGGGAAAGGGGGAGGGGGAGGGGTGCTTTTAGGGTTCCAATTTGACCTGTCAATCTCCTCCCTAGAATCATTTTTTGACTCGTCATCTCTCAGTAAGTTTCAATGTCAAAATCGTTCGCACGTACTGCAAACTAACGTCTGCTTTGCAGGCTCCATATGTGTAAGCGAGTATTTACCAGCAGGGGTGTAGCCAGCCATTTGCTCCTTTTATAAGGTTCGTCCAATGTGAAGATGGACGTTTGTCCCGGAGACGATATTCAGAGGTTCTTTCTCTCTAATGCAGACGGATGGAACATGTTGGACGATCCAAACTCATTCAAACAAACTTAAAAGAGACAGACATTGAACTTTTCATAAACTTAACTCACGAAGTTTGGTTCATTTCAAGAAATGTTTGGCGTTTGGCGCAGGTCTAACACGTTCTATCCTTCGGCTCCAGACGGACAGGACGGCCAAAGATCGTCTCCTGGACAAACGTTGATTTTCACATGCCACGAACTAAACTAATATATTAAAAACTGCGAATGATAATGTATATTTTTTAGCCTAGTTCGAGGGAAAATTTATTGCTCAACAAAAAGTACTTTTTGATCTGATTCAGTTTTTTTGATCGGATCGAGGCGTCCTTAGCTCTACGTCTGACTCGACAGACGGTCTTTTATTATTATTATTATTATTTTATTATTTATTTATTTATTTCGTCACTCACAAAACCTTATACAACATGAATAAAAGTTGTTAATTAAATTATAAAATTAATGTGACAAGGAAGCCTAACGAAACTTGAAGCTTATATTAATAGGCTTCCTTCAACTACCTAGTGAACTAAATTCATGGCTGAGTGCAGAGTGAACAAGATCAGAAAATTAAGCGACAGATCGGCTGTCAGTGAGATAATTCTTTAAATTTTTTTTTAAACAATAGAAGGAGAGCTAATTAGTGAAACAGGCAACGAATTCCAGATTTTAGGTCCTCGATAAAGGATACTGAATTGCTTTATCTTAACTGAATTTAGGCTGTTTAGGTCGACCCAAATTAGAGTTTGGTTCGTCTCATTTTCGACGTTTGGCTTGGGCATAACTTAACTCAATTTATCTACACCTTGTAATGTAAAATGGCTAGCTAGTGACAAACATTTGCCTTTTCCCCTCAGTAACTCACATTGTCATTCAAATTAATTCAGCATTAAGCAGCCTGATTGGCTGGCTGATTTAAAATCTGCAAAGAAAGCAAATGCACCTGAGACAGATGAGGTGTCAAGTCTTTCCTGCATTTAAACAGATATGTAAAATATATACGTTTACGTGTTGAAAACTTTAAGGCTGCAAAACATGAAAGTCACTACTTTTCTTCTTATTTTTTTTTGCCTTCCTTGCGTGGCCACCAGCTCCGAAGATGATTTTCAAGGTACAGTGAAGCAAAGAACCATACATTTCTTTATGAAATTTAGAAAATTTTTTGAACGTCAGTAAGGCAGGTTAAACTATCGTGTTTGTATTCTGTTGATAGTTAATTTCACTCGGAATCACTCTTGGAGTTGAATAAACAAAAGCAGAAAAATTCAGAATTCACTGCTGAAGGAAATTAAATATTATTAATACCTTCTTCTTTTTCGAATTTTACGCGGAGAATGCACAACGAATACCATTTGCCTTGTACATGTAGGTTTTAGTGAATCGTATCCGTCATTTCTCCTTAAAAACACATTCTGTCATCCACGTCTTTCTTTTGAATGAAATTAGAGTATTTTAGCTGTAGAATCAGTGACAAAATTTTAGGCCTCGTAGGCTCAGGCCTAGGTAAAACGTCAAACTATTCATGAGACGAACCGAACTTGGTGAGTTAAATTCATGAAAAGTTCGACGTCTGGCTTCGTTAAGTTCGTCTTAAAATGATTCGGATCTTCCAAAACCGTTCTATCCGTCTGCTTCAGACTGATAGAACGTCTGAAAATCGTCTCCGAGACAAACGTCCATCTTCACATGCAAACTTATAAGTTAAAATTTGTATGATAATGTATAATTAGCCTCATAATAAAAGAGAAAATTTATCAAAATTGCGTTTTAATAGGATTCAGTTGATTGGTTCGAAGCGTCCTAAATTCGACGTCTGACCCAACAGACGATCTTAACTTATTTTAGGTCGACCTAAATTAGAGTTTGGCTCATTTCATGACAAGTTCGCCGTTTGGCCTAGGCCTCAGATTTTTTTTCATCGATAATATAATGGTCATCTTCACGCTGATGGAGTTGGTTGACTGTGGGAGCACTACCTTATTTGTCCTAAACGGATATGTCACGCCACTGAATAACAGGGTTAAGATTCATGGTCTCGATTCGTAAACTGGGTATACAATTTTATTATTTTACGTCTTGAACCGGAGACAAATGACTTATACCTGCTGATTGCTGTGGCAACGACAACCAGCTGTTTTGTACGTCAGTCAGAGATTTTAGTGAATTCTGTATATCACTTCTCCTCTCTGGCTTAAAAAGACACATTCTCCTATACCGTCTTTATTTAAAACATAAAATTTAGACGACAACCAACCAACCAACCAATTAATTTGCCAACTTGAAAACCAAGTTTACAAAAATATAATATATTGAAGTCTGTCAGGCAAAACATTACTCAAAATAGCTAAACTACACGAACTGATTAGTTACGATTTTTAGACTACATTCTGTAGGGTTGTGGCACACGAAAAATAAAGAGGAAAATAACTTAAAGTTAGGAGCCTCCAAAGGGCCACCATACCGTATGACAACCGCTGACCCCAATTTAAAACAAGTAAATTTGTTGCTAGGAAAGTAGCAACAAATGGGGATGCCCTGTAGTGCTGTTTGAGCATTCTTTCTCAACCGACTGCTTCCACGGTTTGCTCCCAGGCAAAATGTCCGTACAAGAGGAAAGAAACACAGCAAAACAAATGTGGTTGTTTCAAGGTATATTAAACGATAAAAGGCCTTACTTCCGGTTGAAGTGCGTCGCTCAAAAACGCCTTTGCTTAACCCTTTAAGCCCTAAGAGTGATGAGCATCAAATTTCTCCTTGTAATATCAATGCTTTGTACAACAGAGTGGTCATGAGAATTACGGACATGATCACGCAAGATGATTTTGCTTGATATTTTATCAACTTCTCCCCACTACTTATATAGGAAATGAACAGGGGCAACAAATGAGGATTCAAATTTTGATCTTAGGATTTAAAAGGTTAAGCTCCTTATTGATAGTGAAATTCAAAATACACACCTTACAGATGAATATTATTGCAAATCAGAACGTACTTTTGTTTTTTTTATTTCTCTAGTTGAATGTTCTATACTGTCAAACACCATGTTCAAACACACAATAAATTTTCATGATAACGGGCCTTTTTCTTCTCCTAGCTTTAGAAGTAACAGTCAGCACTGTAATCAGTTAATAAAACCTTGCAGGTTGTTACTGAACGGTTTATATCTTAATTCACTCGGTTTTTCGAACTTAAGGTGACTTCAGTAGAATTGCCTTGAAGTATATGTACGTGTCAAACTGACACGTACATAAGGAAGACATACTTGGTATTATAAATTGTAGTTTTACGTTCAGGGGTCCAAGGAAAAGCCTTATACTATAATAATGTCCATAGTATTCATCAATCTGATTGCTACAAATCATTTATTCTTGTATTTTTACTAAATTAATTTTCTGTGAACGTGACTAGTTAAATGAAACTTATCAACAGTTATATCTGATATCATTTAGATTCTTTAGATTCCTAAAAATTTATGGGTGCTAATACCTTTTAAAGGAAGTAACGGGGACATTATTCATTAAACTTGTTGTAAATTTATCACGTATTTTTTTTAAATTTAAAAATTGGTCTCCGGATGATATTGTGAATTAATTCACTCGTTTGCTGATATTCTCTTAGCAGCGCAAGACCATGCACGTGAATTTTGTCGTATATTACTAATAATATATGATGTGATAATTTTCAATGTTCTGTAAGTCTCCCGGCTAACCCTCAGTTATCGAAATGATCGAATATCAGACTGGGTTAATGGCATATGATTAGTGTCTCTTCAGTAGGACAGTATTTAGGGGCAATAAATCGTGGCGGATAACATACCTGATAAATACGGATATTTGATTATTTATTGCACAGAGAGCACACGTGACGAGGGAATTCCTTTAACAGAGGAGGGAGAGCAAGAGGATGATGAACATCTGAATGAAATCGAAGTTAATCAAAGTAGGTTTAAACTTCCCCTACATCGCAGGAGTTCTGGTTAGAGCCCCCTGCGCTCCGTCTCCCTCTTCCCCCGCCAAATTTTTTCGAAGATTCGAGATCTTCGTGTTTACAGTCTTTTTTTTTATCATGTAATGTCACCCTGATTTAGAAGACTTAAGCACCTTCCTCGATATTCAGCGGTTATGAAAAAAAAAAGGACTTTGAATTCATGATTAGAGTTAAATTCTCTCAATAGGGCGATATGGTCACCTTTCCTTTTAAGGTAAATCAATATAGCCGACTTGACGCGGCGTCAAAATGGCGGCTCACGGAAAACTCAGTAAATTTCATCATGTCATTATCTCACAGAGCTGCCAACATATATGGTCATCCGAAAAAGTCCAGGTAAATTTTCTCATTTTTTGAAGACAACGTTCCTGTTGTTGGATATGATGACCAAAAAGATCAAAATTGATACAGAATTATTTATTTGCAGCTGAAGAATAACATGGTACATGAATCAATAAAGAATCAAACCAGTATTATCAAGTGAACATACATTTGTAAAACACCAAAAAACAAAGATGTTAAGTTAATATCACGACAAAACAGATATTAATTACATCTTAATGTTTTATGATTTTTTAAAGGGAATGGAGTTGATGCATTTGAAGGAGACATAATGATGACGGCAGAGCAGTACGAAGAACTGAAAAAGGAATTTGAACAAACTGGGCAAACATTGCCTCAATATTAAAACGGAGTTGGCACTAAACGTACGTTTAGTAATGCGCCAGTTAGGTGCGCAATTTTAAAAACAAAATTATTGCAAAGGTGTTCACTTTCAATGATCGTCCAGGGCATTTGTTAAAAACAGGCTGATATGTAACCAATAACATCTAAATTTGTTCACACTGTGCTTTAATTGTTTTGTTTGTTGGGTTACAAGGGGTTACAGAGGGCTACGGGGGTTTCAGGGGGTAACAAGAAATTACAGGGGATTGCAAGGGGTTACAGGGGGGTCACAAGGGGTTACAGGAGGTTATAAGGGGTTACAAGAGATTTTACGGGGTTAAATGGGGGTAATAAGGGGTTACAAGTTCCAGTCACTAAACCAACCGTTAAAACTAACTACTGTGACAAGACATTCTTAGCACACGTCTGTATCTCATACAACAAGTTGTATCATTACGTAAACACGTTTTGTTCATTGGCGCATGAGCAGTTCAAGTATGCGTCGTTGTTGTTACCTGGAGCGCGGAACGTGCAAAAAGTTTGTTGATCTGGTCATTTGTTGCGCTGCCAACGTCACTGCCAGTAAGCTCCAGATTCGTGACCCTGTCTCTGTACCATGGACATAGCAGAAGCTTGAATTGCTTTCGATAAGATCTGTTGCTGGTGCAGTATATTATGGGGTTGATGCAAGAGTTGAACATACAAAGTACCACAGTAAAGTGATGCATGGGTGTGTCCAACTGAGTTATGTCATATTTAAACAACAAATAATACAACTGGTTAGGAAACCAGCATACTCCAAGCACCAACGTAGTTATCATACACATCCGTAGTAAACGCAATCCAGCCCTACCTCTGTTTGACTGGAAGAGAGCTGGTGATAACTTGACGCGGTTGTTGAGGCTTATCATGGTAACTGAAGCGGTAAGAAGAGGGAGAAAGAACTTGCCCAAGAATTCTAAAACTGCAACGACTTTTCTTGTTGTTCCCGTGGTGAGAACAATCCACATACACTTTTTGTTCCCATCAACATCAGTCGCAGCTTTCATTTCAAAGAGATGGGGTGTATTTAGCAGAACGGAAATCGCCCAAATGAACATAACACAGATGTTGACGCGAAGCCTCGTCAGCGCTGTCTTGTATTTGGTCGGTCGAGCTACAGCGAGCCATCTGTCAATAGCCATTGACGTCACTGTATACACGGACACAATACCCAACGTGAAAACTAGGTACTGGGAATATATCATTCGGCAGAATAACTGACCCAGACCACCTGGATGAACTGGTATCGAGTCTGCACCAAACACGTACACGGGAGTAATAAGAATACCAATTCCTTTAAATTAAAGAAGAAAACAAAATACAAAATGATTTTGTGCTGTAAAAATAAGACTGAATACAGATGGCTTTGCTTCATAGTAAACATGTTTTGACAGTTTATTGTATCTAAATTGCATCGTATTTTACTTCCCGTGAAACAGAGTTCATAAGTTTTGTATGAGTTAACGGTAGAATCTTACTGATGGGAGCTCCGCTCTTAGGGAGCCGTAGCCGTAGTCTGGTCGCGTTTGCCCCGGGGTGAGATTTGTATTTTTTTAAACCGTCAAAACAATAAACAATTCCAACTGATAAATGGGACGCCTGTGCGTTTGTTGCAAACGAATCTGCTTTTGGTTTACCGCATTTTATGTTACACATGAATCGAATCTTTTCAAGCCAGTCAGAAAATTAAAGCGTCAAGCAGGAGAATTTTCAGACTTCATGAAACACCTGCTGTGCCAATGTTTTGAACAGCTTCGAGACATTTTCCCTGGAGGATTGCATTCTTTTGATGTATAATTTTAAACTTAAAGCTTCTTTGTTTCAAAAACGCGGAGCGAAAACAAACACGACTATCAAGGGTTGTGCAATTAGTTTGTGAAACTTAAGCACTCAGTAATTAGGCGTCCTGGAACATTCGCCTTCAAGATGCCACTATTCAAATAGAGCTTTCAAAGTTAAAACGGTAAAAGAGGAAAGAAATTTCTAGAGGAAAGTGTCACCAAATTTTTCTGCAACGTGACATAATGGACATTCAAAATTCTTATGGACTGAAACTGCAAATTCGGTAAGAGTTGTTTGTGACATCATTTCTCTTTTTCTATGTTCTAAAGTAAGCTTTCGTCCAAAGAAACGTTTTTGCTGTTAGAAATATGATATTTCGTAATTTCTACTTAAAATCTTGAAATCTCGAAATGTTCATTTTTATTAGCATTCCATTTTGACAATCATTTTGAACTCGTTCTTCCCCTGAGACTAAACTGGAATTGTTTAGTTAACAATACTGAAAGAGTGTAGATTATTATTTTTTATAATATGTTTAAAAGGAGAAATGGCAAGCCATATAAATTGTTTATTTTAGCGCAGATCATTTATTGGTTGGCCCAGCAAAAAGTACAGTTTATGAAGCACTTCTTGAATGGTCTTAGACTGAATATAGGTGTGAAAGGTAAGCTTTCCACCCGCCACAAAGGTGATGTTACGCGAGACGATTCGCAACGGCGATTTTTAGTGCAAAACAGGGTTCAAATTTTGGAACAATGTTGCAGCCTTTCGCAACGATGCAGCAACAATGTTGTAACGCTGTGCTGCGCTAAAAATCGTCGTTGCAAATCGTCCCATGTAACATCACCTTAATGGACATCACTCATGGTTTATAAATTCAACAGAACCCCCTGTTTACAAGTCTTACTGATCTAAACATTCACACGGGCCGCTCAGTGATATGAAGGGTACACTGGTGCTAGGAGGTGATTCAGTAAAGACATGCAAAGATGCAAATCTGAGTCAGTTTAATAAGTAAAGACGTGACTTTTTTACTGAATGACATAATTTTCTATTTAGTTCGAATTTATATAAATATTTGTCATTGCGTGCACTTATTCAAACTTTTTGGCCGCTTTTTTTCTGAACACATTTAATGAATGTTTAATGTCAGCAGTTTATCATCATTTTTAGGCGAGTTAAATTAATTTTAGGATTAAGATCTAAATGGATCAACACTGACGTTATTACTTTGAAATGTTTATCGAGAAAGATCTCATTGGTATTCAACATCTCTCCTTTTAAAATGAAAGAATTGTCACGACACGTATTAGTGCACGACATATAACACATATAACAAACAGATACACCCGCTCTATTATTTTGTTCAAAATGTTACTAAAACGGGGAATATAGAGGGTAATGGGAGAACGAGAATGGGGAACAGCGAACGGGAGGAACGGGCAAAGGGGGACGAGCACGGGAGAGGAAAATGAAAAATGAGAAGAAAACAGAGAATTGGAGACGGAGTTACTGGTAGGGCGGGGGGTTTAAGTTAGGATTTTTCCTCATTTTTCATTTTCTCGTACACAATGCGACAAAAATTTATCCAAGGCCTAGGTCCATGTGCTACACCTTCATAAATTAAGACAAATTCTCGACAAAACCAAAAACTACAACAATTAACTAAAGTTCAACTTAAAGAAATGATGCTTTATAGGACAAATGTAAGATAAATGGACCAAAATGAATTTTGAAGCAATATGCATGTATAATATAGTACGAACAAGAGGAAAGTCATGCAAATCAGCAGTTTACACAGGTTACTCAGATTGGTTGTAATCTATTTTAAGAATGATGAGAATCAAATTCGAAATATTTACACGGCAGTGACAACCTGCCATCTTTAACCAGACTGGAAACTAATATTTACAATATAAAGACCATATTATTTAAATGATATGATGATGAAATAAACGACGCAGTGCTTGTCAAGAGAAGGGCTCGTTCCGGAATTCAGTAGTTTGAAACTCCAGAATTTTGACCATATTTTAGGCTCGTACTTCTGAATTTGACTGATCATTTTTCATGTGGAAGTCAACGTTGCAAATAAGTCGAAGCAATGAAATAAAAATTGCCTCACATTTAAAAGCCTTAATATCCTTTGGAGCAGCTGTAGCTGAAATAATTATGTAAATAATTATTATAAAAAAGCTAAATGGAGGGCCTAACAAGGTGCAAATTTACTTTGGCAATTCGTTTTCCCCTCTCGTAGAAGAAAATGTCAAGTCCGGCAAAAACATAGACAAAGTTGTCAGTGATATTTGCACTATGAGAAGTTTCTTCTGAACATATTTCGCTTTCCCCTCGGCGAAATGAAATTAAGAAACAAAATTTAAACCTAAAATAATGTAAAATCCACTGAAAGAGACCCACAATTTTTCACTAAAACCAGTTAACCTACCCCAAACAAGTTATATTTTTGCATTCCTGTCAGTTTTGAAGGCAGGCCGCCCTACCATAATTGAAATCGGAACACTTGAAATCTGCGTTATCTTCTGCTCTGCTGGTTGTTACTAGTTCAGATACAATGCAATGCCCCCAAGCATACGTGCAAGTAACCTTGTTCACTAATCGTTGACTACATACTGAATATTCTACGGATTTTGAAGGAAAATTAACGACCGATCGGGAATTTCGGTCTCATATTCTCATATTTTTTATCTGACGGCATATTTATTCTGCTTATTTTTTCCAGCTGCTCAGTAAGCCGTCTTTCCGAAAATGCCCAGCCATCTTGCCTAGCAGTTCCTCTAAAGATTTTCAGAAAGCGAAATTTTGTTTAAAGAAAATGTTAGGGCGAGTGCGTTAATTAACACCATGACACCAAACCTGTCCCTTTTCTCGCGGTTATATACAATTCAGCCATTATTTTGCTTAAGGGTGAAACCTAAAACCTTGTGTACAAAGAATGTAAACATTTTATCGTGCCGTCAAACTTTTTCTAACTACCCCTTCTTGTGTTCCTTACGACCTCTTTCTATACCAAAGACTTATGCGTGTACTGTGAATCAAAACCCCCGGTTGGTGATAAGTTTTATAGAGTGCTGATTGTCACAGGCTGAGAATTATCACATGCTGCAGCTAGAAAACCAGATAATAAGGAAGCAAGGTTTAATCAACTGACAGTAAACAAATCTAGCGATGGTGAAATGTGGGCTTGTTTTTAATTAAGGCGGTGGATCCACTTTTTCCCTTTGCTATTCTTCCCTTTATATAGATTCCAGCTGAATTAAAATTCGGTGTATCGCAAAAACAAAGCGTGAAATTCTTTAGGACTTTCGGCTGACGATCATGTCCGTTCGAAAAACGTTTCACCTTATTTTCGTCATTCATTGACCACTATGTTTTCAATTCGTACGATGCAAAAATACATAACACAGGGCAACACTCAATGCAAAAACTACAAACACATCATTGTACTTACCTGTGATAAAGTCGGTGATGGCCAAACTTAAAACTAGCGTGTTGTACGGCGTTTTCAGCATGGACCGATTCTTTAAAATAACCACCAACAACAAAGCGTTGTTTAAAATGGCAAATGTTCCAATGATACCGAATGCAACTCTCAGGCCGATAGGCATTTTGAGAAAAAAAAAGAAGCCTTTATATTATTTCATGGACACTCGACTGACATTCTTCATTCAAACACAGGCATTTATAGGGACTCAGTATGCTGTAGCTACGTGGCAATAATATGCGACATTTGTCACCAGGATGCCACGGTCAGTCAAATTTCATTAATTTCGACCTCATGTTCGATTTTAAACCTGCTGTTTCCTTTTCCATTTTGTTTACTTTTAATCCCATCCGGCTATTCCTCCAGGGCATAAATTAAACGTTATTTTAAACACGTCGCATTATCAGTAATAATTAATCCTTTTTCGCTCTGAGAAAGCTGTGTTGTAGGGGGCTTTTTGAGAAGTAAATGGTTGCAAAAAAGATATCAGTCGCTAATCGCTCTAACTCCTTGAAATTATTTGCCTTTTAATTATTTTGTCAAATTTTTAAGGTTTTAATTGTAAATTTCCTTCTTGAGTTTTACTTCCTAATCATATCCTATAGAATATATTCTTTAGTTAAATGATACCTAAAGACCAATCAAGTAAACTATATTTAATGCAGCAAATGCTTTTCATAAGCTTAATTTGAGATCCGAACTTTCATTAGAGTGATATTTTTCGTTCGATGTTCTGAGTGAAAAGAAAAACTGTGACTTAACTTACAATAAGAACCGAGAAAACGAGACAGATAAGATGTTTAAAGCTTATACAGGTGTCGCCTTTATATATATGTATGTCACGTAGCATCTATTTTTTACTGTTTTTATATCTCATAGCAACCATAACGTCGCTTTTACTATACCATAGCAACTCCAAGTTAGCTGTTATTGCCAGTTCTTGCAATTTAACGGTCATTCGTGAGTATTGCCTGATGAGTGTGGCCATTCTTTGACCACACGAAACAGCGTTGTCGCAATAAAACGATGAATTGAAATCTTACTACCATTGATCATTATAGTCACTGCTCCTCCCAGAGTTGAGCGCTGTCCAAAATTTATTCTATTCAAGTTTAAGAAGTATATATATATATATATATACTAATGAAAAAAAAAAACAGAGAAACGATTTCACGAGCCTATTTGTCTTTGAGCAAGCAAATTTAAAAGCGTACTAAAACGGCTTAACAAACGAAAACGTGAAGATTAACTTTGATGAACTATTTTGTGGATATTTGAATTACAGCTGCCGCAGCATTAAGAAGAGGACAACTGATATCAAGCTGAAGCTTAGGTCCGTATAATACTTGGTATGCCGACCGGAAAATGACCAATCGCCCAACGAGATATGCATTATTATGACCATATTATAATTGCTGCTGCAGCCCTGTTTAACAAACGATTTAGTGGACATTTTTAATTGTAAGTAATTCAAAGGGGACAGACAGTAAATTGCTGTTGCTAAAAATTTCGGTAATAATGTGTGCCAATAATGGGTGTAATTTGGGTCCGGTTCCATGAATTAAATCCTACACCAATTTTAGAACATTTTAGGAGGAGCCGAAATAAATGCCTACATTAATTAAGTAAAAAAGTGCGCGCGCGCACACAACCTACACCAACTGCAAAGATAATAAAATAATTTTAAATTTACCAAAGGAAATAGCGGTCAAAAAAACCGCTGAAGCCAAACCTAAAACAACTATTAAAACTATAACGCTTTTTCCATCTCGTTCAACTGCAAAAATGTTGGCAATTTTTTCTGAAGTTGAAATCTGAAAGTTAAGCCTGTATCGAAATTCAGGAAAAGAAAAACAAAGTCGTTGCCTTGTGTTCATGTCCTCCAAAAGACGACAAATTTGGCATTCTCAAGTCGTAGTCGTGCAGTGACGGTAAGGGAATGTACAAAAAAGCGTGATGCACGTACAGAGTTGTTGTTTTGCAAATCTAAACCTCTTGCTTTTTTGCCGTCCTTGTTGACGTCGCCCTTGTCGTTTCTTAAGCTCCCTATTAAGTAAATACAGTGTTGACGTCACATTTTCTATGCTGTGTACGCGCTAATTTCACAATCAAAATTTTTTAACATGCAAGAAAACCTTTAAGCTTAAATCAACAAGTTAACTTTATGTAACCATTTTTTTGGCGGTTAATACCTAAAAAATATTCTCAAACATTCTAGGCAAAGTTATTTTCTATCATTTGACATTTTAAGTCATCATTTCGGTGACCGCTTTTTGTAAAAGGAGGACTCATTACGGTTGAAAAAATTTGTTCCGCATGCAATCAGAATTTCTCTATTTAATGCACCTGTAACAAAGATTTTTGATTCACCTTTGTTAACCCCCCTACCCTCCCCCCCCAAAAAAAAACAGTTAAATGGCAATACAAAGCTGTATGGGTTTGAACAGTATGAATAAAATGACGAAACTGTACAAAGAGGTCAAACGACTTGAAAACAAACAAAGGGGAAAAAAGTAAAAAGGAAAAGAAAAAGGACCAAAATGACCAAAATGCATATAAAAAACGTGGCCAGAGTGATCAAAATGGACAAAGGGTCCAAAATGTTCAAAATGAACCAAGGGGGTTAAAAAGTGGAAAAAAGTGACCAAAATGACTTAACTGAACAAAGGGACAAATAAGAAAAAAGAATGAAAAAAATGACCAACATGAACAACGTGGCCAAAACGAACAAAAGGCCCAAAATTATCAAATGGATCAAAAGGTGCCAAAATATCCAAAATGAACATAGTGCCCAAAATGAGCAAATTGGACAAAGGGTCCAAAATGTTCAAAATGAACCAAGAGGGTTAAAAAAGAAAAAAGTGAAAAAAGTGACCAAAATGACCCAACCGAATAAAGGGACAAACAAGGAAAAAAAATGACCAAAGTGAACAAAGGGCCCAAAATAATCAAGTTAAACAAAGGGTGCCAAAATAACCAAAATGAACATAATTCCCAAAATGAGTAAATTGGACAAAGGGGCCAATATAACCAAAAGGAACAAAGTGCATGGCTCAAATGAGCAAAATGAACAAAGGGCCCAAAATTATCAAACGGATCAAAAGGTGCCAAAATATCCAAAATGAACATAGTGCCCAAAATGAGCAAATTGGACAAAGGGTCCAAAATGTTCAAAATGAACCAAGAGGGTTGAAAAAGAAAAAATCGAAAAAAGTGACCAAAATGACCCAACCGAATAAAGGGACAAACAAGGAAAAAAAATGAAAAAAATGACCAAAATAAACAAAGGGCCCAAAATAATCAAGTTAAACAAAAGGTGCCAAAATAACCAAAATGAACATAATGCCCAAAATGAGTAAATTGGACAAAGGGGCCAATATACTCAAAAGGAACAAAGTGCATGGCCCAAATGAGCAAATTGAACAAAAAGGGCCAAAATTATCAAACCGAACGAAAGGTGCCAAAATAACCAAAATGAACATAGTGCCCAAAATGGACAAATTGGACAAAGGGGCCAATATAACCAAAAGGGACAGAGTGCATGGCCCAAATGAGCAAAATGAACTAAGGGGCCAAAATGAACAGTTGAAGAAGACGATCAAAAGATACACAGAGTCCAAAATTATGAAAATGAACAAAGGGGCCAAACTGATAAAAATAAACAAAGACGCCAAAATGACCGAAATAACATAGGAGTGGGCTCAAATATGACCAAAATGAAAAAAGGGGGATAAAATGACGAAAGTGAAACGGGTGGGCTTCGTCTTCGTTTTATGTAAAACACACCTAAAAAAAGTATTTGGTGACGTTCTCGTTAGAGAGCAAGCCTTTCCAGACAATACAAACATGCAAATAAAAAAAAAAGCAAAATTGGGCATTTTTTCCAAACAGGTTAGTCCAGGGTTTTAATCAAAAATTTGATATTTTGTTAACTTTTCCTTTTATGCAAAATACACCCAGAAAAAGCATTTGGTGACGTTCTCGTTAGAAAACAAGCCTTTCTAGACAATATAAACATGGATTTGAAAAGAAGGCAAAATTGGCATTTTTGCAAAGGGGATAGTCCATGGTTTTGGTCAAAACGTTGAAGTTTTATCATCTTTTGTGTTTATCAAAAATAGATCATAAAAAACTGTTTACTGACGTTCTAGATAAAAAAGAAGCCTTTAAAGAATATAAAAACAACTGCTTACGAAAAACTCAAAAATAGAATTTTTTCAAAGGAGTTAGTCCATCGTTTTGGTCAAACATTTGAGATTTCTTCAACTTTGATTTTTATGCAAAATAGACCAAGAAAAAGTATCTGGGAACGTTCTAGTTAGAAAAAAGTTTGTATAATCCTTTGTAACCCCCTGTCACCCCTTGTCACCCCCTGTCACCCCTTGTAACCCCCTGTCACCCCCTGTCACCCCCCGTCACCCCCTGTCACCCCTTGTAACCCCTTGTAACCCCTTGTAACCCCTTGTAATGTCTTGTAACCCCTTGTAACCCCTTGTAACCAACAGTGACCCCCGGTAACCCATTGTATTCCCATGTCACAGATCGTGAAAATAAATGGTGAAAAAACGATTTTCGAAGTTTTATATAGCAAACAAGCCTTTCTCAACAACGAAAACATCGGTTTTAAAAACCCACAAAATTAGCATTTTTTCAAAGGGGTTAGTCCATGGTTTTCGTCAAAAATTAGAAATTTTTTTAACGTCTCGTGTTATGCAAAATAAACCAAGAAATAGTATTTGGTGACCTTCTCGTTAGAAAGCAAGCCTTTCTAGACAATATAAACATGGATTTAAAAAGAAGGCAAAATTGACCTTTTTTGCAAAGGGGATAGTGCATGATTTTGGTCAAAAAGTTGAAGTTTTTTAATCTTTTGTGTTTATCAAAAATAGATCGAGAAAAAGTGTTTGCTGACGTTGTAGATAAAAAAGAAGCCTTTAAAGACTATAAAAACAACTGTTTATGAAAAACGCAAAATAAGAATTTTTCCGAAGGGGTTAGTCCATCGTTTTGGTCAAAAATTTGAGATTTCTTCAACTTTGATTTTTATGCAAAATAGAGCAAGAAAAAGTATCTGGGAACGTTCTAGCTAGAAAAAAGTTTGTATAATCCTTTGTAAACCCCTGTCATCCCTTGTCACCCCGTGTCACCCCTTGTAACCCCCTGTAACCCCTTGTAACCCCTTGTAACGCCCTGTAATCCCTTGTAACCCCTTCTAACCCCAGTAACACCCTGTATTCCCATGTCATAGATCGCGAAAATAAATGGTGAGAAAACGATTTTCGACGTTTTATATAGCAAACAAGCCTTTCTCAACAACGAAAACATCGGTTTCAAAAACCCACAAACTTAGCATTTTTCCAAAGGAGTTAGTCCATGGTTTTGGTCAAAAATTGTAAATTTTGTTAACGTTTCGTGTTATGCAAAATAAACCCAGAAAAAGTATTTGGTGACGTTCTCGTTACAAAACAAGCCTTTCTAGACAATATAAACATGGATTTAAAATGAAGACAAAATTGACATTTTTGCAAAGGGGATAGTGCATGATTTTGGTCAAAAAGTTGAAGTTTTTTAATCTTTTGTGTTTATCAAAAATACATCGAGAAAAAGTGTTTGCTGACGTTGTAGATAAAAAAGAAGCCTTTAAAGACTATAAAAAAGAATGTTTATGAAAAACGCAAAATAAGAATTTTTCCAAAGGGGTTAGTCCATCGTTTTGCTCAAAAATTTGAGATTTCTTCAACTTTGATTTTATGCAAAATAGAGCAAGAAAAAGTATCTGGGAACGTTCTAGTTAGAAAAAAGTTTGTATAATCCTTTGTAACCCCATGTCATCCCTTGTCACCCCGTGTCACCCCTTGTAACCCCCGGTAACCCCTTTGTAACCCCCTGTAATCCCTTGTAACCCCTTGTAACCCCAGTAACCCCCTATATTCTCATGTCTTAGATCGCGAAAATAGATGGTGAGAAAACGATTTTCGACGTTTTATATAGCAAGCAAGCCTTTCTAAACGACGAAAACACCGGTTTCATTAACCCACAAAATAAGCATTTTTCAAAAGGGGTTAGTCCATGGTTTTGGTCAAAAATTGGAAATTTTGTTAACGTTTCGTGTTATGCAAAATAAACCCCGGAAAAAGTATTTGGTGACGTTCTCGTTAGAAAACAAGCCTATATACAATATAAACATGGATTTAAAAAGAAGGCAAAATTGACCTTTTTGCAAAGGGGATAGTGCATGATTTTGGTCAAAAAGTTGAAGTTTTTTCATCTTTTGTGTTTATCAATAATAGATCGAGAAAAAGTCTTTCCTGACGTTGTAGATAAAAAAGAAGCCTTTAAAGACTATAAAAAAAACTATTTATGAAAAACGCAAAATAAGAATTTTTCGAAAGGGGTTTGTCCATCGTTTTAGTCAAAAATTTGAGATTTCTTCAACTTTGATTTTTAAGGAAAATAGACCAAGAAAAAGTATCTGGGAGCGTTCTAGTTCGAAAAAAGTTTGTATAATCCCTTGTAACCCAATGTCATCCCTTGTCACCAAGTGTAACCCCTTGAAACCCCCTGTAACCCCTTGTAACCCCTTGTAACCCCCTGTAATCCCTTGTAAGCCCCAGTAACCCCCTTTATTCAGATGTCATAGATCGCGAAAATAAATGGTGAGAAAACGATTTTCGACGTTTTATATAGCAAAGAAGCCTTTCTCAACAAGGAAAACATCGGTTTCAAAAACCCACAAAATTAGCATTATTCCAAAGGGGTTAGTCCATCGTTTTGGTCAAAAATTTGAGATTTCTTCAACTTTGATATTTATGCAAAATAGAGCAAGAAAAAGTATCTGGGAACGTTCTTGTTAGAAAAAAGTTTGTATAATCCTTTGTAACCACCTGTCATCCCTTGTCACCCCGTGTCACCCCTTGTAACCCCCTGTAACCCCTTGTAACCCCTTGTAACCTCCTGTAATACCTTGTAACCCCTTGTAACCCCCAGTAACCCCCTGTATTCCCATGTCACAGATCGCGAAAATAAATGGTGAAAAAAGGATTTTCGACGTTTTATATAGCAAACAAGCCTTTCTCAACAACGAAAACATCGGTTTCAAAAACCCACAAAATTAGCATTATTGCGAAGCGGTTAGTCCATGGCTTTGGTCAAAAATTGAACATTTTGTTAACGTTTCGTGTTATGCGAAATAAACCCAGAAAAAGTATTTGGTGACGTTCTCGTTAGAAAACAAGTCTTTCGAGACAATATAAACATTCATTTAAACTGAAGACAAAATTGACATTTTCGCAAAGGGGATAGTGCATGATTTTGGTCAAAAAGTTGAAGTTTTTTCATCTTTTGTGTTTATCAAGAATAGATTGAGAAAAAGTGTTTGCTGACGTTGTAGATAAAAAAGAAGCCTTTAAAGACTATAAAAACAACTGTTTATGAAAAACGCAAAATAAGAATTTTTCCAAACGGGTTAGTCCATCGTTTTGGTCAAAAATTCGAGATTTTTTCAACTTTGATTTTTATGCAAAATAGAGCAAGAAAAAGTATCTGGGAACGTTCTAGTTAGAAGAAAGTTTGTGTAATCCTTTGTAACCCCCTGTAACCCGTTGTAACCCCTTGTAACGCCCTGTAATCCCTCGTAACCCTTTGTAACCCCCAGTAACCCACTGTATTTCCATGTCACAGATCGCGAAAATAAATGGTAATAAAACAATTTGCGACGTTTTATATAGCAAACAAGCCTTTCTCAACAACGAAAACATCGGTTTCAAAAACCCACAAAATCATCATTTTTCCAAAGGGGTTAGTCCATGGTTTTGGTCAAAAATTGGAAATTTTGTTAACGTTTCGTGTTATGCAAAATAAACCCAGAAAAAGTATTTGCTGACGTTCTCGTTAGAAAACAAGCCTTTCTAGACAATATAAACATGGATTTAAAATGAAGACAAAATTGACATTTTTGCAAAGGGGATAGTGCATGATTTTGGTCAAAAAGTTGAAGTTTTTCATCTTTTGTATTTATCAAAAATAGATCGAGAAAAAATGTTTGCTGACGTTCTAGATAAAAAAGAAGCCTTTAAAGACTATAAAAACAACCGTTTATGAAAAACGCAAAATAAGAATTTTTCATAAGGGGTTACTCCATCGTTCTGGTCAAAAATTTGAGATTTCTTCAACTTTGATTTTTATGAAAAATAGACCAAGAAAAAGTATCTGGGAACGTTCTAGTTAGAAAAAAGTTTGTATAATCCTTTGTAACCCCCTGTCATCCCTTGACACCCCATGTCACCCCTCGTAACCCCATGTAACCCCTTGTAACCCCCTGTAATCCGTTGTAACCCCTTGTAACCACCAGTAACCCCCTTTATTCCCATGTCATAGATCGCGAAAATAAATGATGAGAATACGATTTTCAACGTTTTATATAGCAAACAAGCCTTTCTCAACAACGAAAACATCGGTTTTAAAAACCCACAAAATTAGCATTTTTCCAAACGGGTTAGTCCATGGTTTTGGTCAAAAATTGGAAATTTCTTCAACTTTGATTTTTATGCAAAATAGACCAAGAAAAAGTATCTGGGAACGTTCTAGTTAGAAAAAAGTTTGTATAATCCTTCGTAACCCCCTGTCATTCCTTGTCACCCCGTGTCACCCCTCGTAACGCCCTTTAACCCCTTGTAACCCCTTGTAACCCCTTGTAACCCTTTGTATCCCCCAGTAACCCCCTGTATTCCCATGTCATAGATCGCGAAATTAAATGGTGAGAAAACGATTTTCGACGTTTTATATAGCAAACAAGCCTTTCTCAACAACGAAAACACCGGTTGCAAAAACCCACAAAATAGGCATTTTTCCAAAGAGGTTAGTCCATCGTTTTGGTCAAAAATTTGAGATTTCTTCAAGTTTGATTTTTATGCAAAATAGACTGAGAAAAAGTATCTTGGAACGTTCTAGTTAGGAAAAAATTTTTATAATCCTTTGTAACCCCCTTGTCATCCCTTTTCACCGCGTGTCACCCCTTTTAACCCCCTGTAACCCCTTGTAACCCCTTGTAACCCCCTGTAATCTCTTGTAACCCCTTGTAACCCCTTGTAACCCCTTGTACCCCCCTGTAATCCCTTGTAACCCCTTGTAACCCCCAGTAACTCCCTGTATTCAGATGTCATAGATCGCGAAAATAGGTAGTGAGAAAACGATTTTCGACGTTTTGTATAGCAAAGAAGCCTTTCTCAACAACGAAAACATCGGTTTTAAAAACCCACAAAATTAGCATTTTTCCAAAGGGGTTAGTCCATCGTTTTGGCCAAAAATTGGAAATTTTGTTAACGTTTCGTGTTATGCAAAATAAACCCAGAAAAAGTATTTGCTGACGTTCTCGTTAGAAAACAAGCCTTTCTAGACAATATAAACATGGATTTAAAAAGCAGGCAAAATTGGCATTTTTGCAAAGGGGTTAGTCCTTGATTTTGGTCGAAAAGTTGAAGTTTTTTCATCTTTTGTATTTAACAAAAATAGATCGAGAAAAAGTGTTTGCTGACGTTCTAGATAAAAAAGAAGCTTTTAAAAACTATAAAAACAACTGTTTCCGAAAAACGCAAACTTAGAATTTTTCCAAAGGGGTTAGTCCATCGTTTTGATCAAAAACTAGAGGTTTCTTCAACTTTGATTTTTATGCAAAATAGACCAAGAAAAAGTATCTGGGAACGTTCTAGTTGGAAAAAAGTTTCTATAATCCTTTGCAACCCCCTCTAACCTCTTGTCACCCCTTGTCACCCCTTGTAACTCCATGTAACCGCCTGTAACCCCTTGTAACCCCTTGTAACCCCTTGTAACCCCATGTAACCCCCGGTAACCCCTTGTAACCCCGTGCATTCCCATGTCATAGATCGTGAAAATAGATCGTGAAAAAACGATTTTCGACGTTTTATATAGCAAACAAGCCTTTCTGAACAAAAAAAACATCGGTTTCAAAAACCCACAAAATTGGCATTTTTGCAAAGGGGTTAGTCCATGGTTTTGGTCAAAAATTGGAAATTTTGTGAACGTTTCGTTTTATGCAAAATACACCCAGAAAAAGTATTTGGTGACGTTCTCGTTAGAAAACAAGCTTTTCTAGACAATATAAACATGGATTTCAAAAGAAGGCCCATGATTTTGGTCAAAAAGTTGAAGTTTTTTCATCTTTTGTATTTATCAAAAATAGATCGAGAAAAAGTGTTTGCTGACGTTCTAGATGAAAGAAGAAGCCTTTAAAGACTATAAAAAAAACTGTTTACGGACAACGCAAAATTAGAATTTTTCCAAAGGGGTTAGTCCATCGTTTTGATCAAAAATTAGAGATTCCTTCAACTTTGATTTTTATGCAAAATAGACCAAGAAAAAGTATCTGGGAACGTTCTAGTTAGAAAAAAGTTTCTATAATCCTTTGCAACCCCCTGTAACCCCTTGTCACCCCCTGTCACGCCTTGTAACCCCTTGTAACCCCCTGTAACCCCTTGTAACCCCTTGTAACCCCTTGTAACCCTCGGTAACCCCTTGTAACCCCGTGTATTCCTATGTCATAGATCGTGAAAATACATCGTGAAAAAACGATTTTTGACGTTTTATATGGGAAAGAAGCCTTTCTGAACAAACGAAACATCGGTTTCAAAAACCCACAAAATTGGCATTTTTGCAAAGGGGTTAGTCCATGGTTTTGGTCAAAAATTGGAAATTTTGTGAACGTTTCGTTTTATGCAAAATACACCCAGAAAAAGTATTTGGTGACGTTCTCGTTAGAAAACAAGCTTTTCTAGACAATATAAACATGGATTTCAAAAGAAGGCAAAATTGGCATTTTTGCCCATGATTTTGGTCAAAAAGTTGAAGTTTTTTCATCTTTTGTATTTATCAAAAATAGATCGAGAAAAAGTGTTTGCTGACGTTCTAGATAAAAAAGAAGCCTTTAAAGACTATAAAAACAACTGTTTAGGAAAAACGCAAAATTAGTATTTTTCCTAAGCGGTTAGTCCATCGTTTTGATCAAAAATTAGAGATTTCTTAAACATTGATTTTTATACAAAATAGACCAAGAAAAAGTATCAGGTAACGTTCTAGTTAGAAAAAAGTTTCTATAATCCTTTGCAACCCCCTGTAACCCCTTGTCACCCCCTGTCACCCCTTTTAACCCCTTGTAACCCCCTGTAACCACTTGTAACCCCTTCTAACGCCTTGTAACCCCCGGTAACTCCTTGTAACCCCGTGTATTCCCATGTCATGGATCGTGAAAATAGATCGTGAAAAAACGATTTTCTTCGTTTTATATAGCAAACAAGCTTTTCTGAACAAAAAAAACATCGGTTTCAAAAGCCCACAAAATTGGCATTTTTGCAAAGGGGTTAGTCCATGGTTTTGGTCAAAAATTGGAAATTTTGTGAACGTTTCGTTTTCTGCCAAATACACCCAGAAAAAGTATTTGGTGACGTTCTCGTTGGAAAACAAGCCTTTCTAGACAATATAAACATGGATTTAAAAAGAAGGCAAAATTGGCATTTTTGCAAAGGGGATAGTCCATGATTTTGGTCAAAAAGTTGAAGTTCTTTCATCTTTTGTATTTATCCAAAATAGATCAAGAAAAAGTGTTTGCTGACGTTCTAGATAAAAAAAGAAGGCTTTAGAGACTATAAAAAAAACTGTTTACGAAAAACGCAAAATTAGAATTTTTCCAAAGGGGTTAGTCCATCGTTTTGATCAAAAATTAGAGATTTCTTCAACTTTGATTTTTATGCAAAATACACCCAAAAAAGTATCTGGGAACGTTCTAGTTAGAAAAAAGTTTCTATAATCCTTTGCAACCCCCTGTAACCCCTTGTCACAACCTGTCACACCTTGTAACCCCTTGTAACCCCCTTGTAACCCCTTGTAACTTCTTGTAACCCCTTGTAACCCCTTGTAACCCCCGGTAACCCCTTATAACCCTCTGTATTCCCATGTCATAGATCGTGAAAATAGATCGTGAAAAAACGATTTTCGACGTTTTATATAGCAAACAAGCCTGTCTGAACAAAAAGCATCGGTTTCAAAAACCCACAAAATTGGCATTTTGCAAAGGGGTTAGTCCATGGTTTTGGTCAAAAATTGGAAATTTTGTTAACGTTTCGTTTTATGCAAAATACACCCAGAAAACGTATTTGGTGACGTTCTCGTTAGAAAACAAGCCTTTCTAGACAATATAAACATAGATTTAAAAAGAAGGCAAAATTGGCATTTTTGCAAAGGGGATAGTCCATGATTTTGGTCAAAAAGTTGAAGTTTTTTCATCTTTTGTATTTATCAAAAATAGATCGAGAAAAAGGGTTTTTGGTGACGTTCGAGATAAAAAAAGAGGCCTTTAAAGACTATAAAAAAAAACTGTTTACGGAAAACGCAAAATTCGAATTTTTCCAAAGGGGTTAGTCCATGGTTTTGATCAAAAATTAGAGATTTCTTCAACTTTGAGTTTTATGCAAAATAGACCAAGAAAAAGTATCTGGGAACGTTCTAGTTGGGAAAAAGTTTGTATAATCCTTTGCAACCCCCTATAACCCCTTGTCACCCCCTGTCAACCCTTGTAACCTCTTGTAACCCCCTGTAACCCCTTGTAACCCCTTGTAACCCCTTGTAACCCCTTGTAACCCCCGGTAACCCCTTGTAACCCCGTGTATTCCTATGTCATAGATCGTGAAAATAGATCGTTAAAAAACGATTTTGGACGTTTTATATAGCAAACAAGCCTGTCTGAACAAAAAACATCGGTTTTAAAAACCCACAAAATTGGCATTTTTGCAAAGGGGTTAGTCTATGGTTTTGGTCAAAAATTTGAAATTTTGTGAACGTTTCGATTTATGCCAAATACACCCAGAAAAAGTATTTGGTGACGTTCTCCTTAGAAAACAAGCCTTTCTAGACAATATAAACATGGATTTAAAAAGAAGGCAAAATTGGCAATTTTGCAAAGGGGATAGTCCATGATTTTGGTCAAAAAGTTGAAGTTTATTCATCATTTGTATTTAACAAAAATAGATCGAGTTAAAGTGTTTACTGACGTTCTAGATAAAAAAAGAAGCGTTTAAAGACTATAAAAACAACTGTTTACGAAAAACGCAAAATCAGAATTTTTCCAAAGGGGTTAGTTCATCGTTTTGATCAAAAATTAGAGATTTCTTTAACTTTGAGTTTTATGCAAAATAGACCAAGAAAAAGTATCTGGGAACGTTCTAGTTAGAAAAAAGTTTCTATAATCCTTTGCAACCCCCTGTAACCCCTTGTCACCCCCTCTCACCCCTTGTAACCCACTTGTAACCCCCTGTAACCAGCGGTAACCCCTGGTAACCCCGTGTATTCCCATGTCATAGATCGTGACAATACATCGTGAAAAAACGATTTTCGACGTTTTATATACCAAACCAGCCTTTCTGAAGAAAAAAAACATCGGTTTCAAAAACCCACAAAATTGGCATTTTTGCAAAGGGGTTAGTCCATGGTTTTGGTCAAAAGTAGGAAATTTTTCGAACGTTTCCTTTTATCCAAATTACACCCAGAAAAAGTATTGCGTGACGTTCTCGTTAGAAAACAAGCCTTTGTAGACAATATAAACATGGATTTAAAAAGAAGGCAAAATTGGCAATTTTGCAAAGGGGATAGTCCATGATTTTGGTCAAAAAGTTGAAGTTCTTTCAACTTTTGTATTTATCAAAAATAGAACAAGACAAAGTGTTTGCTGACGTTCTAGATAAAAAAAAGCCTTTAAAGACTATAAAAACAATTGTTTACGAAAAACGAAAAATTAGAATTTTTCCAAAGGGGTTAGTCCATCGTTTTGGTCAAAAATTTTGAGATTTCTTTAACATTGATTTCTATGCAAAATAGACCAAGAAAAAGTATCTAGGAACGTTTTAGTTAGAAAAAAGTTTCTATAATCCTTGGCAACCCCCTGTAACCCCTTGTCACCCCCTGTCACGCCTTGTAACCCCTTGAAACCCCCTGTAACCCCTTGTAACCCCTTGTAACCCCTTGTAACCTCCGGTAACCCCTTGTAACCCCGTGTATTCCCATGTCATAGATCGTGAAAATAGATCTTGAAAAAACGATTTTCGACGTTTTATATAGCAAACAAGCCTTTCTGAACAAAAAACACATCGGTTTCAAAAACCCACAAAATTGGCATTTTTGCAAAGGGGTTAGTCCATGGTTTTGGTCAAAAATTGGAAATTTAGTGAACGTTTCGTTTTCTGCCAAATACACCCAGAAAAAGTATTTCGTTACGTTCTCGTTAGGAAACAAGCCTTTCTAGACAATATAAACATGGATTTAAAAAAAAAATGAAATTGGCATTTTTGCAAAGGGGATAGTCCATAATTTTGGTCAAAAAGTTGAAGTTTTTTCATCTTTTGTATTTATCAGAAATAGATCGAGAAAAAGTGTTTGCTGACGTTCTAGATAAAAAAGAAGCCTATAAAGACTATAAAAACAACTGTTTACGAAAAACGCAAAATTAGAATTTTTCCAAAGGGGTTAGTCCATGGTTTTGATCAAAAATTAGAGATTTCTTGAACTTTGATTTTTATGCAAAATAGACCAAGAAAAAGTATCTGGGAACGTTCTAGGTAGAAAAAAGTTTCTATAATCCTTTTCAACTCTCTGTAACCCCTTGTCACCCCCTGTCACCCCTTGTAACCCCTAGTAACCCCCTGTAACCCCTTGTAACCCCTTGTAACCCGTGGTAACCTCTTGTAACCCCGTGTATTCCCATGTCATAGATTGTGAAAAAACGATTTTCGACGTTTTATATAGCAAACGAGCCTTTCTTAACAAGGAAAACATCGGTTTCAAAAACCCACAAAATTAGCATTTTTCCAAAGGTGTTAGTCCTTTGGTTTGGTCAAAAATTAGAAATATTGTTAACGTTTCGTGTTATGCAAAATAAACCCAGAAAAAGTATTTGGTGACGTTCTCGTTAGCAAACAAGCCTTTCTAGACAATATAAACATGGATTTAAAATGAAGACAAAATTGACATTTTTGCAAAGGGGAAAGTGCATGATTTTGGTCAAAAAGTTGAAGTTGTTTCATCTTTTGTGTTTATCAAGAATAGATCGAGAAAAAGTGTTTCCTGACGTTTTAGATAAAAAAGAAACCTTAAAGACTGTAAAAACAACTGTTTATGGAAAACGCAAAATAAGAATTTTTCGAAAGGGGTTAGTCCATCGTTTTGGTCAAAACTTAGAGATTTATTCAACTTTGATTTTTATGCAAAATAGGCCAAGAAAAAGTATCTGGGAACGTCCTAGTTAGAAAAAAGATTGTATAATCCCCTGTAACCCCCTGTCTTCCCTTATCAAAGCCGTGTCACCCCTTGTAGCCCCCTGTAACCCCTTGTAACCCCTTGTAACCCATTGTAACCCCCTATAATCCCTTGTAACCCCTTGTAACCCCCAGTAACTCCTTGTATTCAGATGTCATAGATCGCAAAAATAAAAAATGGTGAGAAAACGATTTTCGACGTTTTATATAGCAAACAAGCCTTTCTCAACAACGAAAACATCGGTTTCAAAAACCCAAAAAATTAGAATTTTTCCAAAGGGGTTAACCCATGGTTTTGGTCAAAAATTGGAAATTTTGTTAACGTTTCGTGTTATACAAAATAAACCCAGGAAAAGTATTTGGTGACGTTCTCATTAGAAAACAAGCCTTTTTAGACAATATAAACATGGATTTAAAATGAAGACAAACTTGACATTTTTGCAAAGGGGATAGTGCTTGATTTTGGTCAAAAAGTTGAAGTTTTTTCATCTTTTGTGTTTATCAAAAATAGATCGAGAAAAAGTGCTTGCTGACGTTGTAGATAAAAAAGAAGCCCTTAAAGACTATAAAAACAACTGTTAATAAAAAACGCAAAATAAGAATTTTTCTAAGGGGGTTAGTCCATCCTTTTGGTCAAAAATTTGAGATTTCTTCAAGTTTGATTTTTATGCAAAATAGACTAAGAAAAAGTATCTGGGAACGTTCTAGTTAGAAAAAAGTTTGTATAATCCTTTGTAACCCCCTAACATCCCTTGTCACCCCGTGTCACCCCGTGTAACCCCCTGCAACCCCTTGTAACCCCTTGTAACCCCCTGTAATCCCTTGTGCCCTTGTAACCCCTTGTAGCCCCCTGTAACTCCTTGTAACCCCTTGTAACCCCTTGTAACCACCTGTAATCCCTCGTAACCCCTTGTAACCCCGAGTAACTCCCTGTATTCAGATGTCATAGATCGCGAAGATAAATGATGAGAAAACTATTTTCGACGTTTTATATAGCTAACAAGCCTTTCTCAACAACGAAAACATCGGTTTTAAAAATTCACAAAATTGGCATTTTTCCAAAGGGGTTAGTCCATGGTTTTGGTCAAAAATTGGAAATTTTGTTAGCGTTTCGTGTTATGCAAAATAAACCCAGAAAAAGTATTTGGTGACCTTCTCGTTAGAAAACAAGCCTTTCTAGACAATATAAACATGGATTTAAAATGAAGACAAAATTCACATTTTTGCAAAGGCGATAGTGCATGATTTTGGTCAAAAAGTTGAAGTTTTTTCATCTTATGTGTTTATCAAAAATAGATCGAGAAAAAGTGTTTGCTGACGTTTTAGATAAAAAAGAAACCTTTAAAGACTATAAAAACAACAGTTTAGGAAAAACGCAAAATCAGTATTTTTCCAAAGGGGTTAGTTCATCGTTTTGGTAAAAAATTAGAGATTTCTTTAACTTTGCTTTTTATGCAAAATAGACTAAGAAAAAGTATCTGGGAACGTTGTAGTTAGAAAAAAGTTTTTAATAATCGTTTGTAACCCACTGTCATCCCTTGTCACCCCGTGTCACCCCGTGTAACCCCCTGTAACCCCTTTTAACCCCTTGTAACCCCCTGTAATCCCTTGTAACCCCTTGTAACCCCTTGTAGCCCCCTGTAACCCCTTGTAACCCCTAGTAACCCCTTGTAACCCCCAGTAACTCCCTGTATTCAGATGTCATAGATCGTGAAAATAAATGGTGAGAAAACTATTTTCGACGTTTTATATAGCAAACAGGCCTTTCTCAACAACGAAAACATCGGTTTCAAAAACCCCAAAAAATTAGCATTTTTCCAAAGGGGTTAGTCCATGGTTTTGGTCAAAAATTGGAAATTTTGTTAACGTTTCGTGTTATGCAAAATACACCCAGAAAAACTATTTGGTGACGTTCTCGTTAGAAAACAAGTCTTTCTAGACAATATAAACATGGATTTAAAATGAAGACAAAATTGACATTTTTGCAAAGGGGATAGTGCATGATTTTGGTTAAAAAGGTGAAGTTTTTTTATCTTTTGTGTTTATCAAAAATAGATCGTTAAAACGTGTTTGCTGACGTTCCAGATAAAAAAGAAACCTTTAAAGACTATAAAAACAACTGTTTATGAAAAACGCAAAATAAGAGTTTTTCCAAAGGGGTTAATCCATCGTTTTGGTGAAAAATTTGAGATTTCTTCAACTTTGATTTTTATGCAAAATAGACTAAGAAAAAGTATCTGGCAACGTTCTAGTTAGAAAAAAGTTTGTTTAATCCTTTGTAACCCCCTCTCATCCCTTGTCACCCCGTGTCACCCCTTGTAACCCCCTGTAACCCCTTGTAACCTCTTGTAATCCCCTGTAATCCTTTGTAACCCCTTGTAACTCCCAGTAACCCCCTGTATTCCCATCTCATAGGTCGCGAAAATAAATGGTGACAAAACGATTTTCGACCTTTTATATAGCAAACACGCCTTTCTCAACAGGGAAAACATCGGTTTAAAAAACACACAAAATTAGCATTTTTGCAAAGGGGTTAGTCCATGGTTTTGGCGAAAAATTGGAAATTTTGTGAACGTTTCGTTTTATGCTAAATACACCCAGAAAAACTATTTGGTGACGTTCTTGTTAGAAAACAAGCCTTTCTACACAATGTAAACATGGATTTAAAAAGAAGGCAAAATTGGCATTTTTGCAAAGGGGATAGTCCATGATTTTCGTCAAAAGGTTGAAGTTTTTTCATCTTTTGTATTTATCAAAAATAGATCGAGAAAAAGTGTTTGCCGAAGTTCTAGATAAAAAAAGAAGCCTTTAAAGACTATAAAAACAACTGTTTACGAAAAACGCAAAATGAGAATTTTTCCAAAGGGGTTAGTCCATCGTTTTGATCAAAAATTAGAGATTTCTTTAACTTTGATTTTTATGCAAAATAGACCAAGAAAAGGTATCTGGGAACGTTCTAGTTTGAAAAAAGTTTCTACAATCCTTTGCAACCCCTTGTCACCCCCTGTCACCCCTCTAATCCCCTGTAACCCCTTGTAACCCCTTGTAACCCCTTGTAATCCCCGGTAACCCCTTGTAACCCAGTGTATTCCCATGTCATAGATCGTGAAAATAGATCGTGAAAAAACGATTTTCCACGTTTTATATAGGAAACAAGCCTTTCTGAACAAAAAAAACATCGCTTTCAAAAACCCACAAAATTGGCATTTTTGCAAAGGGATTAGTCCATGGTTTTGGTCAAAAATTGGTAATTTTGTGAACGTTTCGTTTTATGCAAAATACACCCAGAAAAAGTATTTGGTGACGTTCTCGTTAGAAAACAAGACTTTCTAGACAATATAAACATGGATTTAAAAAGAAGGCAAAATTGGCATTTTTCCAAAGGGGATAGTCCATGATTTTGGTCAAAAAAATGAAGTTTTTTCATCTTTTGTATTTATCAAAAATAGATCGAGATAAAGTGTTTGCTAACGTTCTAGATAAAAAAAAGAAGCCTTTAAAGACTATAAAAACAACTGTTTACGAAAAACGGAAAATTAGAATTTTTCCAAAGGGGTTAGTCCATCTTTTTTATCAAAAAATAGAGATTTCTTCAACTTTGATTTTAATGCAAATTAGACCAAGAACAAGTATCTGGGAACGTTCTAGTGAGAAAAAAGTTTCTATAATCCTTTGCAACCCCCTGTAACCCCTTGTCACCCCTTGTCACCCCTTGTAACCCCATGTAACCCTCTGTAACCCCTTGTAACCCCTTGTAACCCCTTGTAATCCCCGGTAACCCCTTGTAACCCCCGGTAACCCCATGTAACCCCGTGTATTCCCATGTCATAGATCGTGAAAATAGATCGGGAAAAAATGATTTTCAACGTTTTATATAGCAAACAAGCCTTTCCGAACAATAAAAACATCGGTTTCTAAAACCCACAAAATTGGCATTTTTGCAAAGGGATTAGTCCATGGTTTTGGTCAAGAATTAGAAATTTTTGTGAACGTTTCGTTTTATGCAAAATACACCCAGAAAAAGTATTTGGTGACGTTCTCGTTAGAAAACAAGCCTTTCTAGACAATATAAACATGGATTTAAAAAGAAGGCAAAATTGGCATTTTTGCAAAGGGGATAGTCCATGATTTTGGTCAAAAAGTTGAAGTTTTTTCATCTTTTGTATTTATCAAAAATAGATTGAGAAAAAGTGTTTGCTGACGTTCTAGATAAAAAAAAGAAGCCTTTAAAGACTATAAAAACCACTGTTTACGGAAAACGCAAAATGAGAATTTTTCCAAAGGGGTTAGTCCATCTTTTTTATCAAAAATTAGAGATTTCTTCAACTTTGATTTTTATGCAAAATAGACGAAGAAAAAGTATCTGGGAACGTTCTAGTTAGCAAAAAGTTTCTATAATCCTTTGCAATCCCCGGTAACCCCTTGTCACCACCTGTCACCCCTTGTAACCCTTTGTAACCCCCTGTAACCCCTTGTAACCCCTTGTAACCCCTTGTAACCCCTTGTAACCCCCGGTAACCCATTGTACCCCCCGGTAACCCCTTGTAACCCCGTGTATTCCCATGTGATAGATCGTTAAAATAGATCGTGAAAAAACGATTTTCGACGTTTCATATAGCAAACAAGCCTTTCTGAACAAAAAAACCATCGGTTTCAAAAACCCACAAAATTGGCATTTTTGCAAAGGGGTTAGTCCATGGTTTTGGTCAAAAATTGGAAATTGTGTTAACGTTTCGTTTTATGCAAAATACACCCAGAAAAAGTATTTGGTGAAGTTCTCGTTAGAAAACAAGCTTTTCTAGACAATATAAACATGGATTTAAATAGAAGGCAAAATTGGCATTTTTCCAAAGGGGATAGTCCATGATTTTGGTCAAAAAGTTGAAGTTTTTTCATTTTTTGTATTTATCAAAAATAGATCGAGAAAAAGTTTTTGCTGACGTTCTAGATAAAAAAAAAAGAAGGCTTTAAAGACTATAAAAACAACTGTTTATGAAAAACGCAAAATTAGAATTTTTCCAAAGGGTTTAGTCCATCTTTTTCATGAAAAATTAGAGATTTCTTCAACTTTGATTTTTATGCAAATTAGACCAAGAACAAGTATCTGGGAACGTTCTAGTTAGAAAAAAGTTTCTATAATCCTTTGCAACCCCCTGTAACCCCTTGTAACCCCATGTAACCACTTGAAACCCCTTGTAACCCCTTGTAACCCCCGGTAACCCCTTGTAACCCCGTGTATTCCCATGTCATAGATCGTGAAAATAGATCGTGAAAAAACGATTTTCGACGTTTTATATAGCAAACAAGCCTTTCTGAACAAAAAAAAACAACGGTTTCTAAAACCCACAAAATTGGCATTTTTGCAAAGGGGTTAGTCCATGGTTTTGGTCAAAAATTGGAAATTTTGTGAACGTTTCGTTTTATGCAAAATACACCCAGAAAAAGTATTTGGTGACGTTCTCGTTAGAAAACAAGCCTTTCTAGACAATATAAACATGGATTTGATTTTGGTCAAAAAGTAGAAGTTTTTTCATTTTTTGTATTTATCAAAAATAGATCGAGAAAAAGTGTTTGCTGACGTTCTAGATAAGAATCATTTTTATCCGTAAACTAAAAGAAAAAACGTAAAAAGGTTTGGAGATTCAGTCGAGAACTGCCGATTCTTTGCGGCATGCCTCTGGTGTCATCTTCAATAGCAATTAGTGAATGCTTTTTTGGCAATGCAATTTAATAGTCAAAGATTTCTCGTTGTAAAAATTGTTCCTCTTAAAATTTCGCTATCGAGAAGACCATGAAATAAATGGAGTTGTGTAAACCCGTCTAGTCAGACAAATTTGTTGTAAAGTTTAATTAGAGTTTAATACTTATTTTTTCTCATTTAGATTCCCTCTGTCTTTCACTTTTATAGGAAGCTTGTTTCTTCACTAGCTATTGTTCAATAGCACAAAAAGACGGGAAAACAATCATTAGTAATTTATTTCCAGTATATATTCAATTTTAATTATTTTTGATGACGAGGACACGTTTTTTGTTTCTATCAAAATCGAGAAAAGAAGCCTTTAAAGACTATAAAAACAACTCTTTACGAAAAACGCAAAATGAGAATTTTTCCAAAGGGGTTAGTCCATCGTTTTGATCAAAAATTAGAGATTTCTTCAACTTTGATTTTTATGCAAAATAGACGAAGAAAAAGTATCTGGGAACGTTCTAGTTAGGAAAAAGTTTCTATAATCCTTTGCAACCCCCTGTAACCCCTTGTCACCACCTGTCACCCCTTGTAACCCTTTGTAACCCCCTGTAACCCCTTGTAACCCCTTGTAACCCCTTGTAACCCCCGGTAACCCATTGTAACCCCCGGTAACCCCTTGTAACCCCGTGTATTCCCATGTCATAGATCGTGAAAATAGATCGTGAAAAAACGATTTTCGACGTTTCATATAGCAAACAAGCCTTTCTGAACAAAAAAACCATCGGTTTCAAAAACCCACAAAATTGGCATTTTTGCAAAGGGGTTAGTCCATCGTTTTGGTCAAAAATTGGAAATTGTGTTAACGTTTCGTTTTATGCAAAATACACCCAGAAAAAGTATTTGGTGACGTTCTCGTTAGAAAACAAGCCTTTCTAGACAATATAAACATGGTTTTAAAAAGAAGGCAAAATTGGCATTTTTCCAAAGGGGATAGTCCATGATTTTGGTCAAAAAGTTGAAGTTTTTTCATTTTTTGTATTTATCAAAAATAGATCAAGAAAAAGTGTTTGCTGACGTTCTAGATAAAAAAAAGAAGGCTTTAAAGACTATAAAAACAACTGTTTATGAAAAACGCAAAATTAGAATTTTTCCAAAGGGTTTAGTCCATCTTTTTCATGAAAAATTAGAGATTTCTTCAACTTTGATTTTTATGCAAATTAGACCAAGAAAAAGTATCTGGGAACGTTCTAGTTAGAAAAAAGTTTCTATAATCCTTTGCAACCCCCTGTAACCCCTTGTAGCCCCATGTAACCACTTGAAACCCCTTGTAACCCCTTGTAACCCCCGGTAACCCCTTGTAACCCCGTGTATTCCCATGTCATAGATCGTGAAAATAGATCGTGAAAAAACGATTTTCGTCGTTTTATATAGCAAACAAGCCTTTCTGAACAAAAAAAAACAACGGTTTCTAAAACCCACAAAATTGGCATTTTTGCAAAGGGATTAGTCCATGGTTTTGGTCAAAAATTGGAAATTTTGTGAACGTTTCGTTTTATGCAAAATACACCCAGAAAAAGTATTTGGTGACGTTCTCGTTAGAAAACAAGCCTTTCTAGACAATATAAACATGGATTTGATTTTGGTCAAAAAGTAGAAGTTTTTTTCATTTTTTGTATTTATCAAAAATAGATCGAGAAAAAGTGTTTGCTGACGTTCTAGATAAGAATCATTTTTATCCGTAAACTAAAAGAAAAAACGTAAAAAGGTTTGGAGATTCAGTCGAGAACTGCCGATTCTTTGCGGCATGCCTCTGGTGTCATCTTCAATAGCAATTAGTGAATGCTTTTTTGGCAATGCAATTTAATAGTCAAAGATTTCTCGTTGTAAAAATTGTTCCTCTTAAAATTTCGCTATCGAGAAGACCATGAAATAAATGAAGTTGTGTAAACCCGTCTAGTCAGACAAATTTGTTGTAAAGTTTAATTAGAGTTTAATACTTATTTTTTCTCATTTAGATTCCCTCTGTCTTTCACTTTTATAGGAAGCTTGTTTCTTCACTAGCTATTGTTCAATAGCACAAAAAGACGGGAAAACAATCATTAGTAATTTATTTCCAGTATATATTCAGTTTTAATTATTTTTGATGACGAGGACACGTTTTTTGTTTCTATCAAAATCGAGAAAAGAAGCCTTTAAAGACTATAAAAACAACTCTTTACGAAAAACGCAAAATGAGAATTTTTCCAAAAGGGTTAGTCCATCGTTTTGATCAAAAATTAGAGATTTCTTCAACTTTGATTTTTATGCAAAATAGACCAAGAAAAAGTATCTGGGAACGTTCTAGTTAGAAAAAAGTTTCTATAATCGTTTGCAACCCCCTGTAACCCCTTGTCACCCCCTGTCACCCCTTGTAACCCCTTGTAACCCTCTGTAACCGCTTGTAACCCCCTGTAACCCCTTGTAACCCCTTGTAACCCCCGTTAACCGCTTGTAACCCCGTGTTTTCCCATGTCATAGATCGTGAAAATACATCGTGAAAAAACGATTTTCGACGTTTTATATAGCAAACAAGCCTTTCTGAACAAAAAAAACATCGGTTTTAAAAACCCACAAAATTGGTATTTTTGTAAACGGGTTAGTCCATGGTTTTGGTCAAAAATTGGAAATTTTTTGAATGTTTCGTTTTATGCAAAATACACCCAGAAAAACTATTTGGTGACGTTCTCGTTAGAAAACAAGCGTTTCTAGACAATATAGACATGGATTTAAAATGAAGACAAACTTGACATTTTTGCAAAGGGGATAGTGCATGATTTTGGTCAAAAAGTTGAAGTTTTTTCATCTTTTGTGTTTATCAAAAATAGATCGATAAAAAGTGTTTCCTGACGTTCTAGATAAAAAAAGAACCTTTTAAAGACTATAAAAACAACTGTTTACGAAAAACGCAAAATAAGAGTTTTTCCAAAGGGGTTAGTTCATCGTTTTAGACAAAAATTAGAGATTTCTTCAACTTTGATTTTTATGCAAAATAGACCAAGAAAAAGTATCTGGGAACGTTCTACTTAGAAAAATGTTTCTTTAATCGTTTGCAACCCCCTGTATCCCCTTGTCACCCCCTGTCACCCCTTGTAACCCCTTTTAACAACCTGTAACCTTTTGTAACCCCTTGTAACCCCTTGTAATCCCCAGTAACCCCTTGTAACCCCGTGTATTCCCATGTCATAGATCGTGAAAATAGATCGTGAAAAAACGATTTTCGACGTTTTATATAGCAAACAAGCCTTTGTGAACAAAAAAACATCGGTTTCAAAAACCCACAAAATTGACATGTTTGCAAACGGGTTAGTCCATGGTTTTGGTCAAAAATAGGAAATTTTGTGAACGTTTCGTTTTATGCAAAATACACCCAGAAAAAGTGTTTCGTGACGTTCTCGTTAGAAAACAAGCCTTTCTAGACAATATAAACATGCATTTAAAAAAAAGGCAAAATTGGCATTTTTGCAAAGCGGATATTCCATGATTTTGTTCAAAAAGTTGAAGGTTTTTCATGTTTTGTATTTATCAAAAATAGATCGAGAAAAAGTGTTTGGTGACGTTCTAGATAAAAAAAGTAGCCTTTAAAGACTATAAACACAACTGTTTACGAAAAACGCAAAATTCGATTTTTTACAAAAGGGTTAGTCCATCGTTTCGATAAAAAATTAGAGATTTCTTCAACTTTGATTTTTATGCAAAATAGACCAAGAAAAAGTATCTGGGAACGTTCTAGTTAGAAAAAAGTTTCTATAATCCTTTGCAACCCCCTGTAACCCCTTATCACCCCCTGTCACCCCTTGTAACCCCTTGTAACCCCCTGTAACCCCTTGTAACCCCCTGTCACCCCTTGTAACCCCTGGTAACCCCTTGTAACACCTTGTAACCCCTTGTAACCCCGGTAACCCCTTGTAACCCCGTGTATTCCCATGTCATAGATTGTGAAAATAGATCGTGAAAAACGATTTTCGATGTTTTATATAGCAAACATGTCTTTCTAAACAAAAAAAACATCGGTTTCAAAAACCCACAAAATTGGCATGTTTGCAAAGGGGTTAGTCCATGGTTTTGGTGAAAAATTGGAAATTTTGTGTACGTTTCGTTTTATGCAAAATACACCCAGAAAAAGTATTTGGTGACGTTCTCGTTAGAAAACAAGACTTTCTAGACAATATAAACATGGATTTAAAAAGAAGGCAAAATTGGCATTTTTCCAAAGGGGATAGTCCATGATTTTGGTCAAAAAAATGAAGTTTTTTCATCTTTTGTATTTATCAAAAATAGATCGAGATAAAGTGTTTGCTAACGTTCTAGATAAAAAAAAGAAGCCTTTAAAGACTATAAAAACAACTGTTTACGAAAAACGGAAAATTAGAATTTTTCCAAAGGGGTTAGTCCATCTTTTTTAACAAAAAATAGAGATTTCTTCAACTTTGATTTTAATGCAAATTAGACCAAGAACAAGTATCTGGGAACGTTCTAGTTAGAAAAAAGTTTCTATAATCCTTTGCAACCCCCTGTAACCCCTTGTCACCCCTTGTCACCCCTTGTAACCCCATGTAACCCCCTGTAACCCCTTGTAACCCCTTGTAACCCCTTGTAATCCCCGGTAACCCCTTGTAACCCCCGGTAACCCCATGTAACCCCGTGTATTCCCATGTCATAGATCGTGAAAATAGATCGGGAAAAAATGATTTTCAACGTTTTATATAGCAAACAAGCCTTTCCGAACAATAAAAACATCGGTTTCTAAAACCCACAAAATTGGCATTTTTGCAAAGGGATTAGTCCATGGTTTTGGTCAAGAATTAGAAATTTTTGTGACCGTTTCGTTTTATGCAAAATACACCCAGAAAAAGTATTTGGTGACGTTCTCGTTAGAAAACAAGCCTTTCTAGACAATATAAACATGGATTTAAAAAGAAGGCAAAATTGGCATTTTTGCAAAGGGGATAGTCCATGATTTTGGTCAAAAAGTTGAAGTTTTTTCATCTTTTGTATTTATCAAAAATAGATTGAGAAAAAGTGTTTGCTGACGTTCTAGATAAAAAAAAGAAGCCTTTAAAGACTATAAAAACCACTGTTTACGGAAAACGCAAAATGAGAATTTTTCCAAAGGGGTTAGTCCATCTTTTTTATCAAAAATTAGAGATTTCTTCAACTTTGATTTTTATGCAAAATAGACGAAGAAAAAGTATCTGGGAACGTTCTAGTTAGCAAAAAGTTTCTATAATCCTTTGCAACCCCCGGTAACCCCTTGTCACCACCTGTCACCCCTTGTAACCCTTTGTAACCCCCTGTAACCCCTTGTAACCCCTTGTAACCCCTTGTAACCCCTTGTAACCCCCGGTAACCCATTGTAACCCCCGGTAACCCCTTGTAACCCCGTGTATTCCCATGTGATAGATCGTTAAAATAGATCGTGAAAAAACGATTTTCGACGTTTCATATAGCAAACAAGCCTTTCTGAACAAAAAAACCATCGGTTTCAAAAACCCACAAAATTGGCATTTTTGCAAAGGGGTTAGTCCATGGTTTTGGTCAAAAATTGGAAATTGTGTTAACGTTTCGTTTTATGCAAAATACACCCAGAAAAAGTATTTGGTGAAGTTCTCGTTAGAAAACAAGCTTTTCTAGACAATATAAACATGGATTTAAATAGAAGGCAAAATTGGCATTTTTCCAAAGGGGATAGTCCATGATTTTGGTCAAAAAGTTGAAGTTTTTTCATTTTTTGTATTTATCAAAAATAGATCGAGAAAAAGTTTTTGCTGACGTTCTAGATAAAAAAAAAGAAGGCTTTAAAGACTATAAAAACAACTGTTTATGAAAAACGCAAAATTAGAATTTTTCCAAAGGGTTTAGTCCATCTTTTTCATGAAAAATTAGAGATTTCTTCAACTTTGATTTTTATGCAAAATAGACGAAGAAAAAGTATCTGGGAACGTTCTAGTTAGCAAAAAGTTTCTATAATCCTTTGCAACCCCCGGTAACCCCTTGTCACCACCTGTCACCCCTTGTAACCCTTTGTAACCCCCTGTAACCCCTTGTAACCCCTTGTAACCCCTTGTAACCCCTTGTAACCCCCGGTAACCCATTGTAACCCCCGGTAACCCCTTGTAACCCCGTGTATTCCCATGTGATAGATCGTTAAAATAGATCGTGAAAAAACGATTTTCGACGTTTCATATAGCAAACAAGCCTTTCTGAACAAAAAAACCATCGGTTTCAAAAACCCACAAAATTGGCATTTTTGCAAAGGGGTTAGTCCATGGTTTTGGTCAAAAATTGGAAATTGTGTTAACGTTTCGTTTTATGCAAAATACACCCAGAAAAAGTATTTGGTGAAGTTCTCGTTAGAAAACAAGCTTTTCTAGACAATATAAACATGGATTTAAATAGAAGGCAAAATTGGCATTTTTCCAAAGGGGATAGTCCATGATTTTGGTCAAAAAGTTGAAGTTTTTTCATTTTTTGTATTTATCAAAAATAGATCGAGAAAAAGTTTTTGCTGACGTTCTAGATAAAAAAAAAGAAGGCTTTAAAGACTATAAAAACAACTGTTTATGAAAAACGCAAAATTAGAATTTTTCCAAAGGGTTTAGTCCATCTTTTTCATGAAAAATTAGAGATTTCTTCAACTTTGATTTTTATGCAAATTAGACCAAGAACAAGTATCTGGGAACGTTCTAGTTAGAAAAAAGTTTCTATAATCCTTTGCAACCCCCTGTAACCCCTTGTAACCCCATGTAACCACTTGAAACCCCTTGTAACCCCTTGTAACCCCCGGTAACCCCTTGTAACCCCGTGTATTCCCATGTCATAGATCGTGAAAATAGATCGTGAAAAAACGATTTTCGACGTTTTATATAGCAAACAAGCCTTTCTGAACAAAAAAAAACAACGGTTTCTAAAACCCACAAAATTGGCATTTTTGCAAAGGGGTTAGTCCATGGTTTTGGTCAAAAATTGGAAATTTTGTGAACGTTTCGTTTTATGCAAAATACACCCAGAAAAAGTATTTGGTGACGTTCTCGTTAGAAAACAAGCCTTTCTAGACAATATAAACATGGATTTGATTTTGGTCAAAAAGTAGAAGTTTTTTCATTTTTTGTATTTATCAAAAATAGATCGAGAAAAAGTGTTTGCTGACGTTCTAGATAAGAATCATTTTTATCCGTAAACTAAAAGAAAAAACGTAAAAAGGTTTGGAGATTCAGTCGAGAACTGCCGATTCTTTGCGGCATGCCTCTGGTGTCATCTTCAATAGCAATTAGTGAATGCTTTTTTGGCAATGCAATTTAATAGTCAAAGATTTCTCGTTGTAAAAATTGTTCCTCTTAAAATTTCGCTATCGAGAAGACCATGAAATAAATGAAGTTGTGTAAACCCGTCTAGTCAGACAAATTTGTTGTAAAGTTTAATTAGAGTTTAATACTTATTTTTTCTCATTTAGATTCCCTCTGTCTTTCACTTTTATAGGAAGCTTGTTTCTTCACTAGCTATTGTTCAATAGCACAAAAAGACGGGAAAACAATCATTAGTAATTTATTTCCAGTATATATTCAGTTTTAATTATTTTTGATGACGAGGACACGTTTTTTGTTTCTATCAAAATCGAGAAAAGAAGCCTTTAAAGACTATAAAAACAACTCTTTACGAAAAACGCAAAATGAGAATTTTTCCAAAGGGGTTAGTCCATCGTTTTGATCAAAAATTAGAGATTTCTTCAACTTTGATTTTTATGCAAAATAGACGAAGAAAAAGTATCTGGGAACGTTCTAGTTAGGAAAAAGTTTCTATAATCCTTTGCAACCCCCTGTAACCCCTTGTCACCACCTGTCACCCCTTGTAACCCTTTGTAACCCCCTGTAACCCCTTGTAACCCCTTGTAACCCCTTGTAACCCCCGGTAACCCATTGTAACCCCCGGTAACCCCTTGTAACCCCGTGTATTCCCATGTCATAGATCGTGAAAATAGATCGTGAAAAAACGATTTTCGACGTTTCATATAGCAAACAAGCCTTTCTGAACAAAAAAACCATCGGTTTCAAAAACCCACAAAATTGGCATTTTTGCAAAGGGGTTAGTCCATCGTTTTGGTCAAAAATTGGAAATTGTGTTAACGTTTCGTTTTATGCAAAATACACCCAGAAAAAGTATTTGGTGACGTTCTCGTTAGAAAACAAGCCTTTCTAGACAATATAAACATGGTTTTAAAAAGAAGGCAAAATTGGCATTTTTCCAAAGGGGATAGTCCATGATTTTGGTCAAAAAGTTGAAGTTTTTTCATCTTTTGTATTTATCATAAATAGATGGAGAAAAAGTGTTTGCTGACGTTCTAGATATAAAAAGAAGCCTTTAAAGACTATAAAAACAACTGTTTACGAATAACGCAAAATAGGAATTTTTCCAAAGGGGTTAGTCCATCGTTTTGATCAAAAATTTGAGATTTCTTCAACTTTGATTTTTATGCAAAGTAGACCAAGAAAAAGAATCTGGGAACGTTCTAGTTAGAAAAAAGTTTTTATAATCCTTTGCAACCCTCTGTAACCCCTTGTCACCCCCTCTTACCCCTTGTAACCCCTTGTAAAACCCCTGTAACTGCTTGTAACCCCTTGTAACCCCTTGTAACCCCCGGTAACCCCTTGTAACCCCGTGTATTCCCATGTCATAGATCGTGAAAATAGATCGTGAAAAAACGATTTTCGACGTTTTATATAGCAAACAAGCCTTTCTGAACAAAAGAAACATCGGTTTCAGAAACCCACAAAATTGGCATTTTTGCAAAGGGGTTAGTCCGTGGTTTTGGTCAAAAATTGGAATTTTTGTGAACGTTTCGTTTTATGCAAAATACACCCAGAAAAAGTATTTGGTGTCGTTCTCGTTAGAAAACAAGTCTTTCTAGACAATATAAACATGGATTTAAAAAGAAGGCAAAATTGGCATTTTTGCAAAGGGGATAGTCCATAATTTTGGTCAAAAAGTTAAAGTTTTTTCATCTTTTGTATTTATTAAAAATAGATCGAGAAAAAGTGTTTGCTGACGTTCTAGATAAAAAAAAGAAGCCTTTAAAGGCTATTAAAACAACTGTTTACGAAAAACGCAAAATGAGAATTTTTTCAAAGGGGTTACTCCATCGTTTTGATCAAAAATTAGAGATTTCTTCAACTTTGATTTTTATGCAAAATAGACCAAGAAAAAGAATCTGGGAACGTTCTAGTTAGAAAAAAGTTTCTATAATCCTTTGCAACCTACTGTAACCCCTTGTCACCCCCTGTATCCCCTTGTTACCCCCTGTCACCCCTTGTAACCCCTTGTAACCCCTTTGTAACCCCTCGTAACCCCTTGTAACCCCCGGTAACCCCTTGTAACCCCGTGTATTCCCATGTCATAGATTGTGAAAATAGATCGTGAAAAAACGATTTTCGACCTTTTATATAGCAAACAAGCCTTTCTGAACAAAAAAAGCATCGGTTTCAAAAACCCACAAAATTGGCATGTTTGCAAAGGGGTTAGTCCATGGTTTTAGTGAAAAATTGGAAATTTTGTGAACGTTTCGTTTTATGCAAAATACACCCAGAAAAAGTATTTGGTGACGTTCTCGTTAGAAAACAAGCCTTTCTAGACAATATAAACATGGATTTAAAAAGAAGGCAAAATTGGCATTTTTGCAAAGGGGATAGTCCATGATTTTGGTCTAAAAGTTGAAGTTTTTTCATCTTTTGTATTTATCAAAAATAGATCGAGAAAAAGTGTTTGCTGACGCTCTAGATAAAAAAGAAGCTTTTAAAGACTATAAAAACAACTGTTTGCGAATAACGCAAAATTTGAATTTTTCCAAAGGGGTTAGTCCATCGTTTTGATCAAAAATTAGAGATTTCTTCAACTTTGATTTTTATGCAAAATAGACCAAGAAAAAGAATCTGGGAACGTTCTAGTTAGAAAAAAGTTTCTATAATCCTTTGCAACCCCCTGTAACCCCTTGTCACCCCCTGTATCCCCTTCTCACCCCCTGTCAACCCTTGTAACCCCTTGTATCCCCTTGTAACCCCTTGTAACCCCTTGTAACCCCCGGTAACCCCTTGTAACCCCGTGTATTCCCATGTCATAGATCGTGAAAAAACGATTTTCGACGTTCTATATAGCAAACAAGCCTTTCTGAACAAAAAAAACATCGGTTTCAAAAACCCACAAAATTGTCATGTTTGCAAAGGGGTTAGTCCATGGTTTTGGTCAAAAATTGGAAATTTTGTGAACGTTTCGTTTTATGCAAAATACACCCAGAAAAATTATTTGGTGACGTTCTCGTTAGAAAACAAGCCTTGCTAGACAATATAAACATGGCTTTAAAAAGAAGGCAAAATTGGCATTTTTGCAAAGGGGATAGTCCATAATTTTGGTCAAAAAGTTGAAAGATTTTTCATCTTTTGTATTTATCTCAAATAGATCGAGAAAAATTTTTTGCTGACGTTCTAGATAAAAAAAGAAGCCTTTAAAGTTTTTAAAAACAACGGTTAACAAAAAAACGCAAAATTAGAATTTTTCCAAATGCGTTAGTCCATCGTTTTGATCAAAAATTAGTGATTTCTTCAACTTTGATTTTTATGCAAAATAGACCAAGAAAAAGAATCTGGGAACGTTCTCGTTAGAAAAAAGTTTCTATAATCCTTTGCAACCCCCTGTAACCCCTTGTCACCCCCTGTATCCCCTTGTTACCCCCTGTCACCCCTTGTAACCCCTTGTAACCCCTCGTAACCCCTTGTAACCCCCGGTAACCCCTTGTAACCCCGTGTATTCCCATGTCATAGATCGTGAAAATAGATCGTGAAAAAACGATTTTCGACGTTTTATATAGCAAACAAGCCTTTCTGAACAAAAAAAACATCGGTTTCAAGAACCCACAAAATTGGCATTTTTGCAAAGGGGTTAGTCCATGGTTTTAGTGAAAAATTGGAAATTTTGTGAACGTTTCGTTTTATGCAAAATACACCCAGAAAAAGTATTTGGTGACGTTCTCGTTAGAAAACAAGCCTTTCTAGACAATATAAACATGGATTTAAAAAGAAGGCAAAATTGGCATTTTTGCAAAGGGGATAGTCCATGATTTTGGTCTAAAAGTTGAAGTTTTTTCATCTTTTGTATTTATCAAAAATAGATCGAGAAAAAGTGTTTGTGGACGTTCTAGATAAAAAAGAAGCCTTTAAAGACTATAAAAACAACTGTTTACGAATAACGCAAAATTTGAATTTTTCCGAAGGGGTTAGTCCATCGTTTTGATCAAAAATTAGAGATTTCTTCAACTTTGATTTTTATGCAAAATAGACCAAGAAAAAGAATCTGGGAACGTTCTAGTTAGAAAAAAGTTTCTATAATCCTTTGCAACCCCCTGTATTCCCTTGTCACCCCCTGTATCCCCTTGTAACCCCCTGTCACCCCTTGTAACCCCTTGTATCCCCTTGTAACCCCTTGTAACCCCTTGTAACCCCCGGTAACCCCTTGTAACCCCGTGTATTCCCATGTCATAGATCGTAAAAATAGATCGTGAAAAAACGATTTTCGACGTTTTATATAGCAAACAAGCCTTTCTGAACAAAAAAAACATCGGTTTCAAAAACCCACAAAATTGGTATGTTTGCAAAGGGGTTAGTCCATCGTTTTGATGAAAAATTAGTGATTTCTTCAACTTTGATTTTTATGCAAAATAGACCAAGAAAAAGTATCTGGGAACGTTCTAGTTAGAAAAAAGTTTCTATAATCCTTTGCAACCCCCTGTAACCCCTTGTCACCCCCTGTATCCCCTTGTTACCCCCTGTCACCCCTTGTAGCCCCTTGTAACCCCTTGTAACCCCTCGTAACCCCTTGTAATCCCCGGTAACCCCTTGTAACCCCGTGTATTCCCATGTCATAGATCGTGAAAATAGATCGCGAAAAAACGATTTTCGACGTTTTATATAGCAAACAAGCCTTTCTGAACAAAAAAAAAATCGGTTTCAAAAACCCACAAAATTGGCAAGTTTGCAAAGAGGTTAGTCCATGGTTTTATTGAAAAATTGGAAATTTTGTGTAAGTTTCGTTTTATGCAAAATACACCCAGAAAAAGTATTTGGTGACGTTCTCGTTAGAAAACAAGCCTTTCTAGACAACATAAACATGGATTTAAAAAGAAGGCAAAATTGGCATTTTTGCAAAGGGGATAGTCCATGGTTTTGGTCAAAAATTGGAAATTTTGTCAATGTTTCGTTTTATGCAAAATAAACCCGGAAAAAGAATTTGGTGACGTTGTCGTTAGAAAACAAGCCTTTCTAGACAACATAAACATGGATTTAAAAAGAAGGCAAAATTGGCATTTTTGCAAAGGGGATAGTCCATGATTTTGGTCAAAAAGTTGAAGTTTTTTCATCTTTTGTATTTATCAAAAATAGATCGAGAAAAAGTGTTTGCTGACGTTCTAGATAAAAAAAGAAGCCTTTAAAGACTATAAAAACAACTGTTTACGAAAAACGCAAAATGAGAATTTTTCCAAAGGGGTTAGTCCATCGTTTTGATCAAAAATTAGAGATTTCTTCAACTTTGATTTTTATGCAAAATAGACCAAGAAAAAGTATCTGGGAACGTTCTAGTTAGAAAAAAGTTTCTATAATCCTTTGCAACCCCCTGTAACCTCTTGTCACCCCCTGTCAACCCTTGTAACCCCTTGTAACCCCCTGTAACCCCCTTGTAACCCCTTTTAACCCCCGGTAACCCCTTGTAACCCCGTGTATTCCCATGTCATTGATCGTGAAAATAGATCGTGAAAAGACAATTTTCGACGTTTTATATAGCAAACAAGCCTTTCTGAACATAAAAAACATCGGTTTCAAAAACCCACAAAATTGGCATTTTTGCAAAGGGGTTAGTCCATGGTTTTAGTGAAAAATTGGAAATTTTGTGAACGTTTTGTTTTATGCAAAATACACCCAGAAAAAGTATTTGGTGACGTTCTCGTTAGAAAACAAGCTTTTCTAGACAATATAAACATGGATTTAAAAAGAAGGCAAAATTGGCATTTTTGCAAAGGGGATAGGCCATGATTTTGGTCAAAAAGGTGAAGTTTTTTCATCTTTTGTATTGATCAAAAATAGATCGAGAAAAAGTGTTTGCTGACGTTCTAGATAAAAAAAACAAGCCTTTAAAGACTATAAAAACAACTGTTTACGAAAAACGCAAAATGAGAATTTTTCCAAAGGGGTTACTCCATCGTTTTGATCAAAAATTAGAGATTTCTTCAACTTTGATTTTTATCCAAAATAGACCAAGAAAAAGTATCTGGGAACGTTCTAGTTAGAAAAAAGTTTCTATAATCCTTTGCAACCCCCTGTAACCCCTTGTCACCCCCTGTCACCCCTGGTAACCCCTTGTAACCCCCTGTAACCCCTTGTAACCCCTTGTAACCCCTTGTAACCCCTTGTAACCCCTTGTAACCCTTTGTAACCACCGGTAACCCCTTGTAACCCTGTGTATGCCCATCGTGAAAATAGATCGTGAAAAAACGATTTTCGACTTTTTATATAGCAAACAAGCCTTTCTGAACAAAAAAAACATCGGTTTCAGAAACCCACAAAATTGGCATTTTTGCAAAGGGGTTAATCCATGGTTTTGGGTCAAAAATTGGAAATTTTGTGAACGTTTCGTTTTATGCAAAATACACCCAGAAAAATTATTTGGTGACGTTCTCGTTAGAAAACAAGCCTTTCTAGACAATATAAACATGGATTTAAAAAGAAGGCAAAATTGGCATTTTTGCAAAGGGGATAGTCCATGATTTTGGTCTAAAAGGTGAAGTTTTTTCAGCTTTTGTTTTTATCAAAAATAGATCGAGAAAAACTGTTTGCAGACGTTCTAGATAAAAAAGAAGCGTTTAAAGACTACAAAAACAACGGTGTACGAAAAACGCAATATTAGAATTTTTCGAAAGGGGTTAGTCCATCGTTTTGGTAAAAAATTTGAGATTTCTTTTATTTTGATTTTTATGCAAAATAGACCAAGAAAAGTATCTGGGAACGTTCTAGTTAGACAACTTTGGGTGTTACAAGGGGTTACAAGGGGTTAGAGGGGGTTATAGGGGCCTACAAGGGGTTACAAGGGATGACAGCGGGTTACAAGGGGTTACAAGGGGTTACAAGAGGTTACAGGGGGTTAGAAGGGGTTACAAAGGATTACAGGGGGTTACAAAGGGTTACAAGGGGTTACAGATGGTTAAAGGGTGTTAGATAGTTTTACAGGGGGTTAGAAGAGGTTATAGGGTGTTTCAGAGGGTTACAATGGGTCAAAAGGGGTTACAGCGGGTATCAAGAGGTAACAACGGGTTAGAGGGGTTTACAAGGGGTTACAAGAGGTTTTTGGGGGGTTAGGAGGGGTTACAAGGGGTTACAAAAGGTTACAATGGGTTACAAAGGATTACTAGCTTTTACAGGGGGTTACAGAGGGTTTCAAGGGGTTACAGAGGGTTACAATGGGTTACAAGGGGTACAGGGGGTTGCAGTGGGTTACATGGGGTTACAAGGGGTTGCAGGGTGTTACAAGGGGTTACAAGAGGTTAGAGGGGGTGGCCAGTAGGTACCAGGGGTGACAAAATTTTACATGTGATTACAAAGGGTTACAAGGGGTTACAGGGGATTACAAGGGGTTACAAGGGGTTGCAGAGGGTTACAAGGGGTTACAAGGGGTTACAGGGGTTTCAAGGGGTTACTAGAGGTTACAGGGGGTTACAGGAGTTTACAAGGGGTTACAAGGGGTTACAAAGGGTTAAAAGGGGTTACAAGGGGTTACAGGGGGTTACAAGGGGTTACAAGAGTTTAGAGGGGGTTACGAAAGGTTACAAGGGGTGACAAAAGATTACAGGGGGTTGCAAAGGATTACAATTGGTTACAGGGGGTCACATGGGGTTACAGAGGGTTACAAGGGGTTACAAGAGGTTAGAGGACCTTACAGCGGGTTACAAGGGGTTACAGAGGATTACAATTGGTTACAGAGGGTTACAAGATTTTACATGGGGTTACAACGGGTTACAAGAGGTTGTAAGGGGTTACACGTGGTTAGAATGGTTTACAAGAGGTTACAGAGGGTAAGATTGGGTTACAAAGTGTTACAAGGGGTTACATGGGGTACAAGGGGTTACAGAGGGTTACAAGGGGTTAAAGGGGGTTACAAGGGGTTACAGAGGGTTGCAAAGGGCTACAGGCGGTTACAAGTGGTTACAAGAGGTTGCATTCTTTACAGGTGGTTACAATTGGTTACAAGAAGTTACAGGGGGTGACGAGGGGTTACAAGGGGTGACAAAATTTTACATGTGGTTACAAAGGGTACTACAAGTGGTTACAGGGGGTTACAGGTCGTTACAAATGGTTACAAGGGGTTACAGGGGGTTACAGGGGGTTACAAGGTGTCCAGAGGGTTACAAGGGGTTACTCGTAATCCTTATTGTAACCCAAAGGGACCAAAAGGAACAGCATGGCTAAGATGAGCAAAATGAACAAAGGGGGCTAAAGACTTATTGTGTGGACCTTATGTCACTTCTCACTTCATATCTTGTAGTCACATTAAGCATCAGTGACCAAAATGTCTTAAATGTAGTATCCAGCAGTCCGCTGTGTCTTAACCACCCTTGAACACGCTTTCCTATCAATCAAGTGATTTAGGGACATTCATTAATTATCTCTGTTTCTCAATTAAGTAATTGTTTAGATTAAAGAACAATTGCTAAGATAAAAATTAGATAAGGTAAGACAAGGTTGGAAAAGGTAAGGAATTAAATAGATAACATGTTGACTGCGAACCAGTCCTTTTCATCGTGGTCCAAAGGAAAAATGTTAGTATCAGTATCTATCTGGGGTCTCAAAAATTACGAAATAAATTTATGTAATTAATACGAACCATGCGCTTTTCTAAATAATGAAACAGTTGAAGGTAAACAGGAAATTGTAACTCAGTTCTTAAAATATCACCTTTGAGAATATTATACCTCCCTTTCATTAAACTTTCTTTCCCGCTGTTATTTTAATTAGGTATAGCATAGGTGAAATTGGATGTTAGATTCACTTTTAAACTTGAACTTGTTGGGGAAATTAAAATGTACTTTGAAATACTTACATGAAATTGTTTCAAGGGTCGGTTTTTATTTTTCAAAAATCATCTACCGCTCACAACGTTACTTTTATTACAAACTATCTAGACAATGTCTTTTCTAACAATGCCTACAAATGACAATTTGCATCAATACCACATGCTGTGAGAATTATATCATTAATTCGAGAGCCTCAGGGTCCCAGAAAAGAACTTCGTCAAAAGGACGTAAACACCAGTGGCTTAGTATGTCTCTAAGATCATCGATCAGAATCTTTTTAACTTCTTTCCTTCAGGAATTATAATAAATAAAGAAAAAAGGAACCTTAAAACCCTCTGGCCTTCGATGACTCAGGAAATTAACGATATATTTAAAAAATGTATTGCAATTTCCTCAAAGGCTGGATCTGTTACTTTGAATAATATGAGATTTTGATCGAAACAATGCAGCCGTTAATTTAAAGTCTTTTCCTGGGTAATACAAATATTGAAGCAGCTGATAATGTTTCGTATCAAAAGGGAATGATATAATTCTGTACCGCAGACATATTGTTAATTTGGCCTTTTCACAAACCAACATTTTTTTATTATCTTGTTCATACAATTTGTCTCAACACGTCAATTTGTTATCTTCCGGTCACAGGATACAAGAAGGCTTATTGAATTTTGAATTTGAATACAAATGATTAGACTTAACAACAGTTATTTTCATTTGAGCCCTTAAAAAGAAAACCAGGTCTCATTAAGCGAAAGTCGATCATATCACGACTCGAGATCCATTGCTTTGCTAATCGCATTGTTCTAAAAAGATTTTCTGCAGAGCCTCATGAGATCTTTGTTATTGTTCACTTCACTTTGCAAGGTTTAGCAAACACTCAGCGATAATGTTCAACCCCTCACAGTCGTTCAACTCTTCTTACGATGCCTCTCCAGCACAAAGAAGTAACTCTGCTCACCGCGCCTATCTTACACTGAGAATTATATTTGGTATCATTGCTTGCTTTGCTGTGTTTGGAAACTGTTTAGTTTGCCTGGTTATTTTGAAGAAACGTAATAACTTGAGAAATTCCTACAACTTGATGATTCTGGCTCTTGCAATCGTGGATACACTAACAGGTACATAATAATCCGTTTGGTTTGCGATAATTCCTTTTCAGCCATCACCGATGCGGATGCTTGAGTCCTAAAATGTGGTTTTCATAATACACACATTGAATCTGAGGGTGAATGGAAACTGGTCGTAGTTGCAATATATCGCCATCGATAGCTATCGAACAACAATATACAGCAAAATAGAATATTAGAGCTCTGTAAATACTGTGACAAGAGTAAACTCAGATTATCTTAAAATTCCTTACCCTGTTCTGCCAAGGAAAGATGTTATTGTCCACAAATCTAGAACCGTGGAGAAACGCAAACTATCTTCGTTCTACTGTTGTTTCCCATTTAGTTTTCCTTTTTTTCTTAATACAATGATGCCTTATTTTGTTTTAATTTATTAATTTATATTTAGTTGTCTAAAATGCGATTGCTAAAACATTAAAAGAGTTCTTAGAGAAAACTTTGAAGTTTTAACGTATACTACGAAAATCTCCCAGTTTAACTCCGCGACACACAAAAAAAGAAAAGGCAGAAAGCGTAAACAGTCTGAAACAGTCGTTCAACTCTTATCCTTTTAGGTATATGCCTGGCGATCACTCCTTCGTTTATTATCGGTGACAACAATTTTTCGATTACAAGTGGTCTCCAAGGAGAGTTCTTCTGCCGTTTCGTCAGCTCTCACTATTTCGTTTTCACATTGGGCAAGATATCCGTGGCTTTAGTAATGTGCTTGGCTGTGGATCGCTGGTTTGCGATTTATCGACCATTGAGGTACCAAACAGTTTTCAAGAGAAGAACTGTCATTCGCAATGTTATGTTGGTGGTGTTAACGTGCTGCATCATGAATTCTAGAGCGGTTTTTGAAAAACGTCCCGCTTCGAAAGATAACGTAAGTATGCTGATATCTATATTACTTACAATGCGTTTGTGTGTCCTTTGCTATACCAAAGAACAACTGAGTAATATTTGCTCTAGGCATCGTTACGTTAATCATGACATGTAAATAAGCGGATTCAACAAGGAGTTGGATTTGCATAAACATAATCAGGGTTTTCAATAAGGAGGGTGAACGGAACGACAAACGATCGTCGTTGCATACAATGCAGTAAGACAATTTGCAAATCATGAATTTATTCCCAGAAGGCACTTGCTAGCGATAACTGTTATCCGCATGACACATAGTTTTCCCGATACATGTAGTCAGTATTTGTTAAAACAATAATGAATAGTGTTTTTCAAGGGCTCCGGATTAGCTAGTCAAACGCGGGTTATCAGTCGTATTCACCCTCCGAGCGACGCCAACGTCGCGTAAGTTACAAGCCAAATGGTTTTCCGGTTTGCTACTGTAGCAAACGAAGAAATTTCATAACTAAACGAAGAGCCGTTCCCTACAAGACCAAGAAGGCCACGAAACTTGGTTTGGCACTTTTTACAGGTAACCGCTTTGTCAATTTAATCCGATTTTATGGACGGGTTGGTAAATGTTCACCTCTAGCCACCTCCAAATTTACAAATAAGCTCTAAAATTGTTTTTTTTTTTAAATAGTTTTTACTATAAGACAAAACTTCACACGTGACTTTTTATCCCTGACCTCTAGGTCACAACCTGCAAGTGGATGTCCTTAACAAAAGGCAAACTGGCTGCCCAAGTTTACGTCATCATACACGTGACTGTCACATTCGTTATTCCTCTATCGATTTCTTGGGTAACCTTCCTGCAACTTTGGCTATTGCTGAGGAAATCACCTTTTCACAACGATCGACAAAATCGTTCCAGATCCCTTATCTATCCATTGCGCATGTGTGCGCTGACCGCGTTATTCCTTGGGATTTGCTGGACACCTAATCAGTTTTACTTCGTTATGTCAAAGTTTGACGTCACGCAGTTAGACACACCCCTTCATCACGTGACAGTCGTTCTGAGCATGTTCAACTCGTGTTTGAATCCGTGGATTTATGGTGCAACCAACAAGAAGTATGGAAAGGAGTTTAGGAAAATTATTTTCTTTTGGAAAAGGAATCAGATAGAGCAATCGGAAACGGATATTCCTGGAATAACTCTAGAAAACGCCAAGTCAAGGAATGGTGGAAGGATAAATCCCAGTGTGGTACCAGTCAACAAGGATTGAAAAAAAGAAGAAGTATCGTTATCTTATATTTTAACTATAAGTCATACAACATAGATGAACAGATGCTTGATTCTCTAGTGAAAAAGTTGTGAGGAGAATTGCACCTTCATTACCTTCATTTACCTTAATCCACCCTCATCTACCTATTAGCCTTTAATCTGCCTTCATCTTTTTTCTATTAGCCTTCATTTACTTTCATCTACATCCATTAGCATTCTTTTACCTTCATCTACCCTCATATACCTCCAAGTTTCATCCACCCTCACCTATGAAGATATCCGTGACGCACGCGCACACATAATAAGCAGGGAAAAGGAGCATTGTTCACGAGAACAGTTTTGCGCATCCTTTTTTTGTACTCCAAATCGAACAGTAAAAAAGGAAATCCACAAAATCAAGGTTGGGATTTCTTAATGAAATCCACCTACAGTAAAGGAATTTTCGGATTTCGCGCACGATTGCAAATCCGAAATATGGATTTCAAAACCTTAGTTTTAATTGTTCAATCGAACACATGCACCCTTGTATATTATTGTGTTGGGAGAAAAGGAAAGGAAAACAACTTAAACTATGAAAGATAGAAGAGGAGAGAACCTATAGAATATGGTGGTGGTAGGAAAATTTAGAACAAACGAGGAGGAGTGAAATAATTGATTTTTAGTGGAGCAGGAAGAGGGAGGAGAAAGTAGCAGTTGTGTTTCGTGCTGGAAAGAGGTAGACCTAGAAGAAATGAGGAGAAAACCTGTCAAACCAGTTAAACCTCTTAAAAAAGGTTATATGACGCCATCGACTTTAATGTATTCCTGTCAAAGTTAATGAGATTCCTGCTGCAAAATTGTTCTTTTGGTGAACGGTATACTACTTACAACAATTGAAAACAGTGGAAAAGATAATGTTGAATTAAATAGGCCCTTTTCAGCTAGCCATTCAGGTGGTACAAAACCGCCCTGCTGGAGAGCAAAAGTCGCACTGGGACAAGACAAACAAAGAAAATTACCATTTAAAATTATGTATGTCTTTTGTTTGTTTTGTCCCAGTGCGACTTTTGTTCTCCAGCGTGGAGGTTTTGTACCACGTGAATGGCTGACTGCAAAGGGCCTATTTCGACACGTTTCTGCGTGTCTGCAATTATTTTGTTTAAAACTTACACCTTGTTATTTACAATGAAAACAAAAATTCCTCGTTTCATTTTCGCTGGAAAATTCATCCAAAGAAAGCGAATTTCGCATCATGTTTTTTGCATCTCACTTTTCCGACGGTGTAATTTATACCGCCATACGTTAATTTGCCAATATTTGCTGAGAATCACTATGGAAAGTAATTGACAGCTTTATTAGTACTTCAACAATTTTTTTGCCCACTTTTGCCCGAATTAGGTAGACATGAAATCAGGAATAAATTTTAGGCTGACATTTTTAAGCTTTTCTAAATGTTGATACTCAACACTAATGCAAGCTCAAAACGTCACCAGAATGTAAAAGAGCCTTGTACGGTAAGATTTGTAATCAGCTGCATTATCATTACTATGATTTTTATTATCATTTTATCAATCTTCCGAGAAGATATGACAGTTATTTGTCTTCTGCTTTTAAATATCGTCATCGCCGCACCTAGCATTTCATTCTACGCGAAGGTACTTGGTGAAGTGGAAACTATCAGAACTATACTCCTTTTTTCAATGTGTTTCCAATAGCTTCGTTAAAATCCCTTGCGTTGATTGGTTCGATTGTATCAACTTGCAGTCTCCCAGATAAATCCCTGCTCCAAATGCTAAACTATCAGAGCAGCAAGAACTTATTGTATTGACCAGTTCAAAAGACCACATAAAATTCTTTTAGAAAGGAAAGATAGGTTGCGAAATGCCCTGAACTGTAACCCAATTTCCAATTAAAAAGTGAAGAAGACGGATAAAAGTCTCGGAAAGTAGTTGATATTTAAGAACAGATAAATAATGGATCCCGAGAACACGAGCTTAAATGGATTTAACACTTGCAAAATTAATGCACACTACGCCAGGTGACAAATCGCTGTTGACCTATTATACTTGATGGAATGGAAACTGTCAGAGCTATTCCCTTTTTCAAGTTGTTTCCAATGGCTTCGTTAAAATCCCTTGCGTTGATTGGTTCCATGATATTAATTCTTTTAATTGGCTGTCTCCCAGATAAATTCCCGCTCCAAATGCTAAAATATTAGAACAGCAAGAAATTATTGTATTGACCAGTCAACAGACCACATGAGTTCTTACAGAAAGGAAAGATAAGCTGCGAAATGCCTAGCTGTAACCCAATTTCCAATTAAAAAGTGAAGAAGACGTATAAAAGTCGGGTAAGCAGTTGATATTTAAGAACAGATAAATAATGGATCTCGAGAACACGAGCTTAAATGGATTCAACACTTGCAAACTTAATGCACAAACGCCAGGTGACAAATTAGTATAGAATCTCGTGAGAACCCCTGATTTAGAAAATGGATTAAACACTTGCAATTACGTTAGGGCTACAAACCAAAAAAACTGAAAGCAACATTCACATGATGAAAATAAACTGTTAAAAGTATTCAGTTAATTTTTGAATGAAACTGCTTCATAAGATTTTGAGAATAACTGGGCTGAAATTTTTATGATTTCCAATTCCAATAAACGGGAAAATTTCAACAAGGGAGGAAATAGCAGCATGAAACCAGTTTGCACTCTTTGTGTTGATAATTATGGCTACAGAAAAAGGTCTAATATTGAAACATTTTTGCAAAAAATCCCGGTGGCCTTTGTTTAGTTTGAAAACCGGATGTTTTTTGAGTTAGGGTTTGTTTGTTTTTAAACAAGAATTCCCTACAAACAAATAATTGTAAAAAATTGTTTTAAACAATCTTGTTTAACCTTCTAGATTCGTCTGACATAAACATCTGCTGTGGCGTTTATTTGAGGATTATTAAAAAAACTTTAATAGTACAATTTTGTATCTACAACTGATCCAGACAACTAAGATTCTATATCTCCAAACGTCAGGGGCACCCAACGACGGTTTCCATCTGAATCCATTGAAAGTCTTTTTAGGCTATTCCGAGTACTTTTAGATCTCTAGAAATGCTTTCTAAGCGGCGCTATAAAATTTGTATCTGTTCGGTCATCCAAGGGAACTTGAGGCTTTTCGAAATTACAAGGGCTTCAGTGTTATTTTTCCGAAAATTTTTAATGCAATTCAACGTTTAACGGAAATGAGAATTTTTCTCATTCCTCCCCCCATCACATTTTGAATCGGAAAATTTTAGGTTACTTTCCTTTTTCTACGAAAATTATCCTAACATAAGGAGTAAACTATGAAAAATTAATTCAGAAAATCGTAGGGAATTTTTTAGATAAGCTTCGAAAATTGTACCTGAATGGAACACTCATCTAGAAATTTTTAGCTGTATTGAAGCAATATAAAATTCTAGGCAATATTTTCTTCTCCGAACAGAAATCTTTTACAGGAAACGGTCCTTGGGTGCATGCCCCGGAAAAATGTGACATATTGGACGTTAAACGTCTTTATGTTTTACATAATATTTACGATATTTTCTGTCTACTTTGCTAATATTTATTTCAACCTTTATTATCCTCTTGTCAGATAATATTTTCTGAATAACATTAAGCCATGAAGTTTTTGACGAACTCTTCGGCGAATAACAGCGCTACGGACCCCTCCGTAACTAGCAGCAGTATCGACCTCTCGTGGACCGCTTTAAGAGTTACTTTTGCGCTGATTGCCTCCATGGCGTTATTTGGAAATGCCCTGGTTTGTGTGGTAATCCTTCGAAGTCGTACGATGTTAAAAAATTCGTACAACTTGATGATTCTTGCATTAGCTTTTTCTGACATGTTCACAGGTATGTAACGATAACTTAAATGCCAACTTAAACTTGCTGGTTGCCGTAATAAAATTAATGGTCTGGTAACTTTCATCTGTCAAACTGAGCTTTGAGATGTATTATAAAAAACCTATTATACTCCTCAGATTTCAAACACTTCCTTTCAAAGTTTTCAAATCCTGACGAAGCTCTTGTTTCTCGTATTTACGTACCTATTAGCAGCATAGTTGAAACCTTTCAATAATTAAATCATTTTGATTTTGTTTTTGCGCTCGTTAGTTTAATTTGTAATTAAGTTAAGTTTAAGTGCTCTATGGGTTGTTGATGATAATGTTTCAAATTCTTGCGAATCAAGAAAATTCGCGATTGATATTTTACCATCTCCACAGGAATCATACTGGTCATTACACCGGCATTTATCATCGGGGACGAGAACTTTCCCGTTCCGGGAAATTTGGCCGGAGAAATCTACTGCCATATAATCAGCTCCCACTTTTTTGTCTTCACGTTTGGCAAGATATCTGTTGCCATAGTGATGCTGTTAGCAATTGATCGATGGTATGCAATCACGAGATCAACCAAGTACAAAAGGTCTTTCAAGCGACCAAGAGTCGTTCTTTACATCACAAGTGTATCTTTGTTTTGTTGTGCTTTGAACTGGCAAGCGCTGGTCGAGAAAAAGCTGGTTAAGAAGGAAGAGATACCATCGTGTATGTGGATTACACTGATCAAAAGCGAGTCTATTACACAAGTTTTTACCGTCATTTATGTCATGTTCACATTTTTCATCCCATTGTTCATATCCTTGATCACTTTCTTCCATTTATGGCGTGCCATGAACAGATCACGCTATCGTTTTCGTAAGAGCAACCAAGCAAATTCTTTTAAGAGCCTCTTGCGCATGTGCGCTATAACAGGTTTGTTCTTGGCAATTTGCTGGATCCCAAATCAGTTTGTTTACTTGCTATCTAAATTTAACATCACCAAGTTAGACACGCCGCTACATCATGCTACTGTCGTCTTAGCCATGTTCAATACCTGCTTAAATCCTTGGATATATGGAGCTACAAACCGCAATTACAGGAAAAAAATCAAACAAATTTTATGCCTCTGGCAGAAAGTGCTGGTCCGACCTGAAGATACAGAAATTACAGCAAAAAAGACGGGCACCCGAAATAGCCAGGAGGCGAAAATAACTAATAGGGTAAAACACCAGAAGAATAATAAGCTGATGAAGCCTGTGCAAGTTATACAAGAATGTTGATTATTTTCAAGATGGAACTCAGCAAAGGCATCTCGACGGATATAAAACATTCACCAAGAAAGAGATTTTAGGAATAGGTGTGAGGCATCATAACAGTGAACCAAAACCAATATAATGACGACAGCAGTTTAACTGCACATGCCATTCCTCCTCCACCTATTTTTTGAGAGATAGTGATGTGGAAATATTACAGTCGGTACAAGGTTAGGGCTGTAATGAACAAAGTTTAAAGCTTGTTTAAAGCTTTAGTTAACCCGGGAGACGGTAAACAGACTAGTTGGATGAAAGTTGGTCAGAATTTTCCCTCGTATACTGTTAAAACTTATATTGATTAGCAAAACCAGTTAGTTCCATGTGTGCTTAGAATGTTTAATTGCTACACATTTTGATTCATTTCAGCAGTCTGATCTGCACTTAGGGGCCCACCATTTAACTCTTGAGGAGGGGGGGGGGGGGGTGGGTGATTTTGAAAAAAAATTTCCTGCAAGAGCTTGTCGGAAGAAAAAAATTGCATGCAGCACAAATGTAATAGAAAGCTTATGGGGAAAAAAGGGAAGAAAATACCTGCCAACCAGATTGCTAGAAAAAAAAATTCTTGATGACCAGAAATCACCCACCCCACCCCTCAAAAGTTAAATGGTCGGCCCTTTACCTTGAAATGTTTCATTAGAAAACAATTCAAGCTTGAAATTCCTGTTTTAGACTATTTATTAATTGGAGATTTTTAATACGTAGAAACAAAATATTCAGGGCTTATTAGACACCTTTAAACAACTTGAAACATTGGTTGTTAACCAAACGGGAAAAGGTTCTTGAATCGCAATATTTCCCTCTCCCCCACCTATGAAAATACAGCTGGTATCAACAGGAATGAACCAAATACCTATGGCATTTGTTAACTCGTAAGTTACGCCATCACTAATAATAGTCGTAAAGAACCTCATTTAAGAATCGTTGCACCAACAATATTTTGAGAGTATCAAAATTTAAAATCCTGTATAAAGTAGTCAATTAAACGTTTCGTACAAGCAAATAATTTTTTTAAGTATAAATATAGAATAAATAGATTTACAAAGTGGCAACATCCGCCAGCTTAAGGCTGTGTGATGCTGGCTGCGAATTGTTAACCGTCTATTCCAACATTTCCACCCCCTCCTCTCCCATGGTTTGTGTCTTGATAAACTTTACACAGACAACAGACTCAGTCACGTTGGTCTTTTCAGCCAATGAGGTCTTGCCTCTCTTTCGCAGCCCTCTGCAATCTGGCAGCATTTTGTTTGCTTTTTGTCGGTAAAATTTATTACTTAAGAGAAATATGCATGGGTTTAAGCATGAGTTAAACATACAGAGAATAACAGTTGCTCGGTGCCACCCCGTGTTCAACTCTACCAGGTTGAATTTGAAAAGTAAATAAAACAGTTGATTGGGAAACCAACAGAAAACCATAGCAAATGATGTTATTGCCGCCATATGGGTCACTCTTGTTCTGACCAAGTGACTTCGACGAGTTGTTGAAAGAACAGATGAATCTCTCATGAAATGATAAAGGCGTGAAAATGTCACCAATAATATTAATGCAGGAGTGAAAAACTTAAAGCAGATCTCTACGACTCCTATAGTAGCCCTTGATTCATTCCCTGCTATTCCGCGAAAAACGCATCGTTGCGTCTCGTTTTTGCTGTGTAATAGAAATTTTGTTTCCAGAAGGTGAGTGCTGTTTGCAGCAAAAGAACTCAACCAGATGATTACAAGATATTTTTGCACTCTGTGAGGCCTAAATGTTGTTTTGTATCTCAAGGGACGAAAGACAGCAAACCAACGCTCCACGGCGAGTAGCGTGACAGTGTATAGAGAGACGATTCCAAAGGTGAAGACAAGAAATTGGTTTGCGATAATATAACAGAAAACAGCAGAGCCAATGTTCTGACCAGTTAATTTGGGCTGCTCTCCGATGATGTAAACTGGAGTTAAAAAGAGAAAAAAGCCTAAAAGAAATAGATTAAATCAATAATTAATGCTTTGGTAACGATAAAGAATAGTTCGCTTTCAAATATGAAATGGTGAAAGTAAACGTCGGACATCAGACTTAAGACATTTGACATCAGACATCACACATCGGACATCACACAGTCACACATCGGACATCACACAGTCACACATCGGACATCAGACATCGGACTTCGGACATCAAATATCGGACATCTTACGTCAAAAAACAAACATCAACCATCGGACATCATATATCGGACACGGGGAACAGAATCGGAGAACAGACATCAGACATCAGATATCAACCATCAGACATCAGACATCGCACATCAAACATCAGACACCAGACCTCGGACATCAGACATCGGACAACGCCGCTTCGTGGCTCAGTAAATATTAACCACTAGCTACGGACACCGAGGTGGAAAATTGCTCGAGCCGGTGCTGACTAAAGCTGTGAGATAATTGCGCACAAAAATGATGGTTTTTAACCCATTCACCGCTCCCAACAATTACAATTTTGGCGCGCAAATGACCGAACAACCGTCGCATTTTCTTGCTGACAAATAGAACTCTTGACGGCCTTTTTTTTGCAGTCTTGTGGGAAAATTTCTTCAAATGGAGTTACGAACTTGTCAGCTAAATAAAGTAACGCAAGACTTAATTTGCATTTGTAAACAAAACACTTTCTTCACCGGATCCATCGATAAATTCGAGTCAGACAGACGTCCAATTATAAAAAGGTGACGATGCTGATAATGATGATGGTAATGATGTGATGTCTTGTGCGGATTTCTGATGTTTGATGTCTGTTCTCCGATATTTGTTGTTTGATATCAAAATTCTTAAGAAGATGAATTTGTTTGGTTTTAGGGGAAATTTCGCATTCATCATTTGTCAAATAGACCTATTCGGCTAACTAAATGTTGTACCCAATTCAAACCCTTTGGGGATAAAACGTTTTGTTTCAGGACTTTCCATATCATTTAAATGTGAATGCAACATTATAATGCAAATACAGTACACAAAGAATCTTGACCCCGGGAGATTTGAATTGGGTACAACATTGAGTTAGCCGAGTAGGTCTATTGTTTATTCAGGTGTAGAAAAGGTGAGAATATAAGTGCCGTAATGATATCATAGCCTTTTTCATTTATTTATCAATTACCAAACGAATGTTACTCCGCACATAAAATATAAGTATTCGTAAAACAACTGAAAAAAAATATGACGTCACCTGTCATCATATCAGTAAACGCCAAGTTCAAAAGTACCACGTGATACGCGTTTTTCATGAGTTTCCTGTAACGTACGATAAGAACGATAAAAAATAGATTTCCCGCTAAGGACAAGATGGCTACAGCTGCAAAAAGCAGTCTCAGGCTCAGCTCTCTATTGTAAACCATGTGCATTACTTCCTACGACAAAAATCAAATAACATTGTTAAATTTTACCCAGAGCATGGAGCAAAAACAGAAATTTTTAGAGCTGACAAATTGGCAAGTACAAATTTGGAACCGTTTCTAAAAATTTTAATTCTGCCCACCATTGGGAGTCAAGCTCAGTCGGTAGACCGCTTGACTGCAGAGCGGGAGGTCGTGGGATCGATTCCCGGGGCCGGAACAATACTCAGGGTCTTAAAATAACTGAGAAATGAAGGTACTCCCTTTGCACTGCAAGCGGCTGGAACTTTACGTGGCTTTGATGACCATGTAAAATGGCGGTCCCGTCTCCAGTAGAAGACGAAACAAAATAGTGTCCCCAATTAGTGCTTTCTTGCTACATACATTGACACTCACATAAAGTGCCTTTTTTCACTTACAGTTTGCCATGAGCAAAAGTAATGAAAAAGTTCCCGGCACGAAGTCCGAAAGTCTCGAAAATAAATTGATTAAAAGTAGGCACAAAATATGAGGCAATAGACGGAACATTTTAGTATCCGGAGAAAACAGAAAATTGAAATTAGATGATTTTGAACCAATCAAACCCGACAACCTCGGGACAAAATAAACATTGTGATTAATTGCATTTTTATCAGTTCCGAAAGAGGAAATAACAGCTATGGTAAAATACTGTTGAACGTGACTAACAGCGAGCGAGAAGATTATTTTAAAAAGGTTTATCAAATACCGAGCACGCATCGTGATATTAGGTAATATAACATGAATAATAATTATTATATAGTTGTCATCCTGTAAATTAAAACATCTACCCTAATTTTTGCTTTCTCTTGAGTAGATCGTTTCCTTATGATAAATAAAATCAAAACCTACCATACTGTTTTATTTCTTTGAAAATTAATTATTAGTTTAAAACTTCATATATAGAACTCCAACATCAGTGTTCAGTTAAAAGTATATGCGCCTTATAAAACATGGAGAATACTCCATTAAAGACGACATACTGTTGCGAAACTGAGTAACTCAGTGTTTGAAATAGATTTTTTTCAATGTTTGCTATGAAATCTAAGCGCAAACAGAAAACACAAACGCTTTAAACTAAATCATACTCTTTTTAATGCATCGGAAACATACAATAACATGATATCACTGAAAACTGGTCACCTACAATTTATAAAAGAATACGATCTTGGTGCTTTTGCAAAATGACAATCACCGAAACCCTTTGAAGCGTCGGCAATCATTATCGAATATTAAACAATTTATTTTTACAGTTTAAGTACACCTGTCATTTTGATCCGGCCTTAAGAACAACTTATTCGCCCTGTATCTTCTCTCATGAAAATCCTCAATTTTCCGTTACCACCTCTTATATTACCTTACATTAAAAAGCAAAAATTGGGTTTATGAATTCCAAGGGTTTCTATAGCAGCTACCCTGTGCGGAAATCTTTCTTGCGCAAACGAATAATTTTCGACTGTGCGCGCGGGAACGTGGTTCAATTAAGTGAGGGTCATGAAAGCTGGGGTTCATCACCAAGCAAAAGTTATGATATTATTAGATTAGGGCCTCCCACTTTCCAAGGAGTAAACGGATCAAGGCGCTGTACGTGCTTTGTTTTTGTCATGATTGCAGTAATAAAAAATTGCGCCGAGTTGACATTGAGCTGTCAACATGATGTCACTTTCCCCCTTGATCAATTGCAACATATCAAATCCACGGCAATCACGCAACGTTTCAAGTCATAGCAATCCTTAGGTTTTAATTAAGGGATCGCAAGTTATGAAAAGATCAAAAAAAACTTTTTACTTATTAAAAAGTGTCTACTCTCCCATTTCTGTATAATTGTGCGGCAAGATCGGCCGGTTTGTTGCTAATCCTTAGATTCTTTTTTGGATTATAAAGGCAAATAAGAAGTGCATCCAAGTTAAGAGCTAACAATGTTCAACTCAGCTAGTTTCAATCAAAATACAAATCAATAACAGAAAACTTAAAGACTTACTTTAACATAAGGGATCAAGTAACGGTACCCTTAGTTTTGCTAAATTTGTGCAAGCCGATTTAAATCGTGTTTAACTAAAAACAGCTTTTAATCCCTGGTATAACTGTTGAATTCTGTTAAGGCTTTATCCAGTGTAGTCATTCAACGTGAAACCGGTCAAAAGGTAGTATTATGTATCGCGGATCTAGCCTTTCTTTCTGGGCCCTTCCAAAAAATGGTAACGCCTTCGAATCGAAAGTCCAAGTCTGTTTGAATTAAAGTTATGAAACCTTTCGAATTCTTAGTAACGCAATTTTAGTTTAAAGACTGTCCAAATCTATGTATCATAAAGCATGGTACTTAAAGACGCTATCAATATTTTCTATAAAATTACCTACCTTAAACCCAAATCAAACTGTGGACTCTGATTTGTATGTGGTAGCAGTTCATATATTTTCTTTCGTAACGAGTCCAGCACAAGCAAAGCGTTTAAAATACCAAAGAAACCAGAAACCTATGTTAGAAACCAGGATTTTTAGTTCTTTAAAGTATCTCAGTTCTATTTCCAAAAATCGTCCAAAAACTGAATTTCTGATCAACGGAAAGAAAAGAATACATTAAAAAACGTCAATGCCATGTAGTGAGTTATTCTCGTTTCTCATTTCATTACATGTGACAGTGAAGGAAATTGAGACAAGAAATGTTTACTTTCTTGAACAAAACATCTTTGGCAGCTGAATAGGCAAATCTCAGCTAGAAAAACATCACAGCCAATGAACTATGCTTCTTTTCAATTTTTAGTTTAACAAACGTTATTTTTAATACCAATCAATAAGTCATGTACGTTTTCTTTGATGTAATTGAAAGATTGTAACATTCTTTTAAGTAGAGCTCCTTTACAAGCTAAAAGGGGTGACCCTCATAACAAACCCAATTGACGCCTTTAGCAGGATGAAACAACAAACTTTGAAAGATATGATTGGCATTTACACAATAAAAGAGAACAAATATTATCTCTTTGAGTCGATTTTTCAAAACAAGATCAATATAAAAATTTGTACTCGATTACTCGGCTTGTTTGAAATTACATTCGAAACTTCAATCCATTTTGCTTGTAACATCTTATAGCTTAACTTCGTTAGGACAATGACGTGTCCAGAATAAATTGCGCAAACGAAATATTGCAGCAAAGAATCTTCCGGATAACGAGACATCCTGTCGTGCCCACCGTTTTTAGTAAATTTACCCAGTATTCTGTTTTTAGGATTGTAAAATATTCTGTTTTTAGTATTGCTTAACAGACAGACGACCAATAACATCGAGACTTTTGGAACATTCGGAAGGTTTTAAAATTTTTTTTTCTTTTTGGGGGGGGGGGGGGGGGGAGCAGGGAATTTGCTTATAATCGATTGCTGTAGGCTACGGTATGCAACCGCTAACAGTAACATAAATTGAAACCATTAATTTTATGCCAAAAAAAGGTTTAATTTTGTACTTTTAGTGGTAAGAAACGTGGAAAACACTTCCAAAGGCAGCAATGATTTTTTCAAACACATCTTGAAAGTTTAATGGGTCGATCACTTACCTACGCGAGCATATTCTTGAAAAACTGAAGTGTCATTAAAATTCAAGATGGCGGCCATCTTGATCGTATTATGTATGCATAGAAACTAGTGGAAGCATCGCGAAATGTCAGTTGCTTTCTCAGGCTCGAAGACAGAGGCGCTCAATGGACTCTGAACACATGAACTCACATTTCAAGTCATATTACATCATCGCTCCAGTTCCCATTGTCCTATTGTGCCAATCGTCGCAAATACGAAAGGTTTGTCCTTTCCCGATACGGTCGCAGAAAAAGATGTTTACATTTCATTGCTCATTTAAAGTTTCATCGTTTGGTCCAGTGGAAAAGATGGACTTACACAAGCATACATGTGGAAAAATCACGTGTGTCCTGAGAGGATGATATCAAGGACAGAAAGAAAACTTCAACCCACTTTCAAAAAATAAGCACCATTTACGTTCTTTTTTTGTTGTTATTATTCGTTTTGTCCGCTTAGCCTGCTGTGCTGAACAAAATAATAGGCAATAGCAGGTGAAAAAAATTGAGCCAGAAAACTAAGTTAGGCATAGAACATAAACGCAAACTGGAACAGTTAGAGTTAGTCCGTCTGTTCTCCCGCAAGTTCTAGCCACTCGCACTACCAGATCTAACAGCAACCGTAATGTCACTCACTTTATTTCAAGGAAATGTAATAATGTCACTTTTCCCGGTTCTTTTTTTAATAGAACCACCAGAATCTGGAACACACTAGCAAATGATCTTCAACTTTCACACAACCTTCAGATCAGCCAATTCAAATCCATCATTTACAAGTACTACGTGGATGCCTGAGAACGTAACTACGACCCAGAGAACCCACGATCCTAGAAAACCATCTGTCCGTCATGTAACATTTCACGTAACGTGTCTGTTCGTCTCCGTTGTTGTTTTTAATTGTCACATGAAGTTTTACTGTTTCTTTTATATCTTTTAAGCTCTGGGACCACTGTAATTGGCTCACCGCTGTTGTGGCACCCCTGCCTATTAGTATTTATTTATTGTTCATTGTTTAGTAACAGGCGAAGCTAATAACATAAAATAAAATAAATAAAGGAAATACAAAAACACACGCAAAAGCTCAAACCTCCAAAAAGATCATCTACTTCAGGTGTCATTGTCGCATAGCATGGTAGAAAAACCGGTGGAAAGTTAAACAATAGATCTAATGTTCTGTAGGAAATACAGAATATTTCATTAACTTCAAAAAGAGACGCTTTTAGATACGGTTGAATTCCTGTCTATTTACTGTTTTTTTGTTTTGGTTTGTGTTAGTTTGTTGATTGAGTCAAAAATTTGCGTGTTGTTTTGGTCGTGGCTACATGGTCTAATTTTCGAACAATAGCCTTGAAAAGTCACGCAGAAACTTTTATTTGAAGTTTTGAAACGAGGAGCTTCATTTTACAACCTTTCAAGAAAAAAGAAATGGAAAAAAGGAACTTAAGGCCTAAAATTTCGAAGGCGAAATTTCCAGATCCTTAGCCATACATGTATATCCTTCTTCCAGTCCTTGCGATAAAAATCCCAATATTGTGAGAATTCTTGAGTGGTAAAAACACAAAATTTGCCTGGTTTTTTGTCGTCAATGTGGCTTATGATCAGTTTGAAATGGTAAACTTTACAGACCTCTAAAAAGTATGAGCGAAATTGATGATTTATATTTCTATTTATTTTCCTCCTGCAGGTTTAAAAAAACATTCCTGTTTTTGTTGATCCAACCAATGCCACTGGCGTTCAAAAGATTGACATGACCCGTGACCAATAGAAATACGACAGCTCCTTTGAAAGGTTTATTAACTTAAAAACTGTTACTTTACTGCGACGAGAAACACCATGAATGGACCACCCCCCTCATCCAAATTAAACATGGCCATGGTAAATTATTTATGCCTTCAGACAATTGATAGAATGTAGCCCATTTCAAATATGTCCTAATGGCTTTGGTTTTAGAGTACCATTGAGATCTGAAAAGATCTAAATGCCATCAAAATGCCATTTGGAATCAATCAACTAGAAAGACGTTTTCAAGGTAAGGTGCTTGCATGTGACACAAAATTAGAAGAAATTGACAATTTTAAGCACCGCACATGTATTTAAACTTTCACGCAATTGTCTGTAGTCGCGGACGCATAAAAGGGTTATAGTCTAGGGCTTGTTTGACGTGTGTGCTAAACGCCATGATGTTAACTCACGGAACTATTGGTAGATATCTAAATGACAGGGTGTTTAACTGTTCATAACTTATAACGACTGTTAAATGGCACTTAAGGCGAGAAACTTGACCAAGTTAAGTAATAATATTTAATGAGATGTGTCTCTTTGGAACGAAGCAAGAACACGGCTAACCAGCCAACTTGTTGCTAATGAGTTGAAGACGATGTGCAGACTTGTCTCCGTATTTTAAAGTGATTTTCCACACAAATCTCCCCGACAGGAACAAGCTGATAATCAAATAACATGAGAGACATAGTTCACATCCAGGTTGGCCAGTGTGGAAATCAAATAAGTTCCAAGGTATGATACATATATAGACATGACACACCGAAGTTGATCATTCTCTTAACTATGGTAATGAAGCCCCGAAGTTGATTCAGAAAAGTCCTAATAAATTTTTTGCACAAGTGTCTTTCTCACTAAAAAAAAGCCTTTATATTTGGGCGAATATGCGTAAAATTTAGAACAAAAACAATTCTTTAGAGAGACATTATAAACTTCAAAATACTACTTTGTCACGCACTGTAGACGTGAGTACACATTTCGCGACAGCCATACGCAGATGAAGGTCTCTATTTTAGACTAAGTGGTATAATACAACTAAGAAATAGCTAGAAATTCCAAAACATTACGAACGAAAAATGTAATTTCCAGATCAGTTGCGTTGAGAGAAAGCAAGCTGTTGAATAACTTAAGAAATGTGTTTCGATCGGTGGAAACATTCGAATTGTAACTTTTAGAATGTCAACCAATTTTAAGCCAAAGGGAGCAACTACAATTGTACCCCACTCTATAGTTTCTACCCACTTAGAAGAAAATAAATCAAATCGTGAAAACTGCACGCTCCACTTAAGATTGCTCAGGGTTAAAAGTTCGATCAGCTGCAAAAGGCAGCTTTATTTATTAATTAATGATTGTTAAAAGCATTTCTACGCGCTTTAACTGCTCCAGCTTGGGCTAAGGAAGTGCAAGTTCGATTAAACGCATAAAACAAACCTTCTTCTATGCATTCAAACTTTTGCCTCTCTCCTTCTATCTGCGTAAGCGAGGTCTCAAGCCCGATAATTTTGGACTCACTCTCATTGTTATTGTTGTTACGGAATTGAAGACTCGGAGCGACCACAGAAGTAATATAAAAAGGGAAATTCCACCAAGAATCTAATATTCTGCTTATCCAAACGTGTGATCGAAATTTTTTTGATAATAAGGACTTATTTGTGTTGAATGATACACAATTTATTTTGTACTCGACGGCAAGAACAAGGGAATTTTGCACTGACATAAGCACGGGATACGGATCGCTTCAAAAGTTATCGACTATGACAATGCACTCATCCAAAAACGCTAACGCCAAAATTAAAGAAAAATCATAATTTCAGTTTGAAAGTACTACTGAAGAGGGTTAATGTTAATGTTTACTCCAGAGCGAGAATTTTTTCCGAAGACTCAAAAGATCGAGCAAAGTATATTGTCTCCATAATGGATAGTTCTTCTGGAGCGATAAGGTGAACTACTTCGTCAGTGACCGAAGGCTGAAGCTTGGCAACTATCATAAGTACGCTTCCTTGTCAGAAGAAATCGCAGTTTGATTTACTAAGCTCAAGGCGGGGAAAAAAGTTTTTGATTTTTCGCTCAAAAACATATGTCAACTGCAAGATACCCACCTGCTCTAAAATCGAGCAGGTCACTTAAATCTTAAGATCTTTGTTGCAGGTTTTCTAAGTTATTTACTTTAAATTTGACAACATACAAAATAGTTTTTAGGCGAAGTGGTGATTTTTGGGAAGAGAAACTGCATTTTTTGTAATTTAAACCAAAAGATGCTCTAAAGGCGTTGTCATCTACTTTATAAGAAAATTTTAAAAGAATTATCACACGAGGCCCCTTTACTTTAAAGAATTTTAAATTCAAGATAATGGCTCTGCCACCTGCTAAGCGAGACGTGCAAATTCACCTGTTGAAGAACATCGTTGAAATTCAGAATTTTACTATCGGGTGTTTTTTTTTTCTCTAAAACATAAATTTTATAAATCTTGAGATTAATATATAACTTAAGGGTTCCGTCAAGGCACATTACCGATAGCGTCCGCAAGTATGTTTTGGTCAGCAAAAGTCTTAAGTCTAAGTCTTAAAATGGTCACATGTAAATGTTACAAGTTTAACTGTGTTGTTAAACGACTCTTGAGTTCCCCGCAGTAGGTCGCTCTTTAGGAGGGAATTAAGAACTTGAAAAGCACTTCTTATTTCTTGGTTTCAATGTCACGGCAAACAATTGTCTCTAAGATGAAAAAATTTTGATTTTTACATTTCTCCCTCCCATCTCTTAACAAGCGGTAATCAGTATTACCACTAGGACAGAACGCGTTAACGTGCAATAGTGAAACAAGCCTCACATTTGAAATGAATCGAGTGCAGCAAAAATGAAGAGAGTGAATTGAATCGTTATTCAATACTTGAAAAGGAACAACAGTTTCCTAGTGTATAGTTTGTTTGTCTGTTTATCTATGTCAAATCAACTTTGTCGGGAAACAAACTGCAATGCATTCTTTCAAGTCTAGTTCAGTAAAAGAACAGAGAAAGCAAGGAAAGAGTTGAAACTGATGAGATGATAGAGTTAACGGTTTACTTCAAAACTAAGAATAGAACATTCTAGCAAGAATTCATGATTAGCGTAGTGAGAGATTAAAGCATACATGTGTGTCTGACAGGCGCAGTAAAAACCTGAAAACTGAAAACTTTAGTTATTTCATAAGGTTGAAAACATGGCCAGCAGTCATGTACCGCTCATTAATACGTGAAAATAAAGGGCTTAAAGTTTCTCAGCAGGTTCTTTCGATGTTGGCCTTTTCTGGGAGTATCTTGGACCTAGCCGCGCATTCCCGGTCGTATATATTATTTTTATAGAGATCTTCATCTACATGCAATAAATCTGTTTGCAAAATCCTAATCAGGACAGTTCACAGTGCCTGGGAATTTTTGGGCCCCCTTCTCTTTAATGCTGACTTCCAAGAGGTCAATGCCTACGCAAACAAGTGAAACCAACATTGGGCGGATGGCAATGATTTATTCACTCGCGTACAAAGACTTGGTGTATCTTGAGTTTTCCGTTTTGCTGTTAAGTGGCATTCAGTGGTAAATTTATATTCGTTGTTGTTCATCATAAGTGAGATCAATGATGGCTGGATATTAGTCCCCAAAAAGGAGGTTAATAACCAGCTATCGATCTGGAGCGAGCAAGCGCAGTCAATAAAAGATATATAATATGGCCAAAGGTTTTTTTAGAGAACAAAGCGGCTAAGCCCGTACGTGAAAAAAAAAGCTCAGCTCATATTGCCCCGCTTAGTTAGCCAATCATTTGCAGAACACAGGACCCGTTTCATCTTGCCCCTTGAGGAGCCAGCAACAAATTATATTTTTACATACAGTGAACACCACCAAACTACAGTTCGCTAGTTCGCTCCCTTGAATTCTGACTTATCTTACAGTAAAGCACTCGGTGCAACTGGATACAACAGTCTTGAAAATAGGGGCAAAAAACAACATCAAAAACAAACAGTGTGGTGAACAGTGGAATGAATAGCATTCTTTTGTCCTTTAGTTTTGGGAACTTATTTCTGATGAGCACGGCATTACGCCAGATGGTCATTGTAAAGGGCAAAGTCCACAAACAGACAGGCTAAACGTTTACTTCAGCGAAACATCGGGTAAGTATTTATTCAGCCAGAACGCTTTGTACCCCTATGTCCCTGTTTCGTGTTCCTTCCGAATTCATTCCCCATTTGCCAATTCTTGTACTGAACAGTGAGATTGCAGAGTTTTTTATTTTTTCAAATTCACTTAGTATACCATTTGTTATCTGTTAGCGTTTGTCAGCTTTTATTAGCGCCTTAGAATATTTATGTAATTAGCGCTAAATAAACAAAATATCGTTATCTTTATCTGTAAGTCTAAAACAATTCGTGTGCGTTTCCCTTTTATATGAAGATGGCAGGTACATCCCCAGGGCAGCATGCTTGGATCTCGAGCCAGGCTCTATTAATTCACTTCGTTCCTCGAAGTATGGAGGACTTTTTAGCCCCGATAACTGCATATGTGGTGAGTTGTCTTAGCACTTTGTTTGATTTGTACACCCAGTCGAAAGTACACGTTGGAGCTATATGTGTAATATTAATACTGATTTACGTAGCTAGAAATAAAACGCTATCGTTGAAAAGGCAAACTTGAACTGAAAGTTCATTATGTTTCGCGCAGTTTTTACCGCAACTGTTTTAGATAGAAATGGTCTCCAATACAGTATGGGGAAATATAAAGCTCTAAAATCTTCCGAGGAGTAGCGTTCTAAGGCTGCGTGCAAACGGGCGCAACAAATCCCAACATTGTTGCGCCAACAATGTTGGGAGTTGTTGCGTGCGTGTTGGCAGTAGTGTGCAAACGGATGCAACAACTCTCAACAATGTTGGGACCTGCAGTGCATCGTGGGATAAGTCCATAAGTCTTTGTAATCCATGCGTAATGAGCGTGCGTGGCCCCAACAATGTTGGAAGAGCTGTGCAAACGGATCCAACATTGTTGCGCTACGCTTCGGCGATCACGGAACAAAAGATATGTTGGGAGTTGCTGGCTGAAAAGTTTGACCGGTTTCAAACTTTGCGCAACAACACGCAACAACATCCAACAACATGCAACAGGGTGTGCAAACGGACGCAAAGAAGTTACGATACACGCTGTATAATAGTTAATCGACGAGCTCTGATACAACCATCCCAAATTAAATACGGTAGCTTCAGTCAGTTCGAATAAAAGCTGAAGTCTCGATGAATAACTAAAAGCCCACATCACCTTCAAAGCGCCGTTTATTTTTCAATTTCTGATGTAGGTCAGAGCAGTGCAGCAAACAATTGGGCCAAGGGATTTTACACAGAGGGCTCGGAACTACTGGAATCAGGCATGGACTGCATCCGCAAACTTACGGAATTCTGTGATTGCGTCCAAGGCTTTCAGGTTGCACATTCGTTAGGTGGGGGTACTGGTTCAGGTCTTGGCTCGCTGTTAATGTCAAAGATTCGCGAAGAATACCCAGACAGACTGCTAAGCAGCTTCTCTGTGCTTCCCTCACCGAGGGTGTCTGAAACAGTCACAGAGCCCTACAATGCTACTTTAAGCTTCCATCACCTTGTTGACATTGCAGATGCCGCTATTTGTATTGATAACGAAGCATTGTATCATATCTGTTCGAACATTCTCAAACTTAAGACACCCACTTATAGCGAATTGAACCGATTAGTGGCCACCACTATGGCAGGTGTGACGACATCACTCCGTTTCCCTGGTCAGGTGAGTAGCTTAAATCCAATTTTCTCGGGGTAAACATAATGCAAAAAAGTACAAACTACGTGGAAATCAAGAGAAAGGAGAGTAAATATATACCACATTTGTATCCTAGTTTTCATGGTGCTGTTAATTCGGTGGCAAACTCTTTATTTTTCCCCGAGATTATATGATCTAAGTCTAATGTTTTGTCTGCAGATATTAATGTAGTAAAGAAGCAGGACGTCACAAAATTGATATTTGTAAAATAATGGATTAGCTAGCATACTTAGAAAGAAGAAGATGAAAAAAGCTCCGTTGCCAAAGATCAGTCTGTTGGCCTCAAGTTGGTGGGAAGATATAAGCACCATTATACTTTAAAGACGCCAAACAAATCCTTCTAAAATTGGCTTGGATCGTAAACTATTCTAGGAGGATTGTATAGACCTAAAATTACGGTGCTTATACCTCCGCCACCAATTTGCATTATCAGGCTGATGTTTTTTTTTTTTTTTTTTTTTGCAAGGGAACACGTTTCATCTTCTTCTTTCTAGAACCTTTTATTTTTACAAATTTTATTTTTGTGACGTCATCAATTTTCTTCTCTATTCAGAAAGGCAAAATGAACAATATTTAGTTTGAGCCTAATTAATTTAAGCAATAAATTCAATTAAGAAGGAGTCTATCTATAAAGCGATGAAAAGTTCATCTAGAGGCTATAAATATCCCAGATTGTCGAAGAGGATACATTTTCCTACGCTAATTTCTCTTACCTCTAATAATGAGGTTCCGAAGCTTTCTAGCGGACTCACTGGTTTCTTTGGTTAATAATATGTGAATAACATCTATACTAACTAAAGGCTCAGAAATAGGGGCAAATCTTTAAGCTCAGCGAATGCACTAAATTTGACGAAGCGCTGCCCTACACTCTTTTCCAGAGTGTGGACAGATCTGCAGATGCCTTTGATTCACGAGCCCAAGGTAATTTTAAGCCAGAGCTCTCGGTCAGTGGCGTTGGCCAAAAGTATCGCTGCCCTGCGAATGAGTGATAATGTGATTGGAGTTTTATAGCTGTGATAAAACTAGTTTGACTCGATAGTCTTCAAAAGGAGTGCGTGTGAGAGGTTTTGCAATTGATTCATTGTCCTCTATCTTGGCAGCTCAACGCGGACCTCAGAAAACTCGCCGTAAACATGGTACCATTTCCTCGTCTTCATTTCTTCATCCCCTCCCACGCACCGCTCATTAGCCAAGGTTCGCAAAGCTTCAGATCATACGCCATCTCCGAACTCACAAGCAATATGTTTGGACCCCAGAACATGATGGTGGCTTGTGATCCAAGACAGGGACGATACCTCACAGCTGCCGCCATGTTCAGAGGCCAGCTGGCCATGAGAGATGTCGAAGAAACCATTTCGGAGATGCAAAACGCGCATTCGTCAGCATTTGTGGACTGGATACCAAATAACATGAAAACGGCCGTGTGTAATGTGCCGCCCAAAGGGCAAAAAACCGCCGCCACATTTCTGTATAACAGTACTGCCATTCAAGAAGCATTCAAGAGGTTTACAGAGCAGTTTTCTGCGATGTTCAGGAGAAGGGCGTTTCTCCATTGGTACACGACTGAAGGCATGGATATCATGGAATTTACAGAGGTATTCCACCTTTTAGGCCCAGTTCAAACGTCCAACCTTTTATGTATCGAACTGCAGACTTTGAACTCAATTAGTCGGACGCAATTCATTTTCACAGTTGTGTGCAATGCTTAACAGTAAAAATAAATTGTAGTAATTTCGGACGTAATTGAATCAAAGGTCGGTCTTTTCAAGTACTTTATTGAAAGGACAAGGTTCGGCACGTGAAAATTTGGACGTTTGAACTGAGCCTTACAATCCATTTTTTCGACTTCTCATCTGAGCATCCACTGAGTTAAACACAGTGGGGTTTCCTCAAGGGAATAATTAGTTTGTGTTTTTGCTTTTGTCTGCTTGTGTGTTTTGATCTTTCTTATGATTGGTCATTACAAAATCAACGTTACATCCTGGAATATTTCATGTATTCACGGTTTTCTAAATGGTCGGTACGAAAAGAAAATATTGTACCAATGAGCCGAATTTAATATATCTTCACCAATAAAGAAAATAATGATAATTTCAAAAAAAATTATTTTCAAATTACAGGCGGATTCTAACATGAATGACCTTATAGCCGAATACCAACAGTATGAGGATGCAGGGATTGATGATGTCATCTATGACGAAGACGAATACGAAGAGCTGGTCGAGTTCTCTGGTGACGCATCAAACAACATATAAAGAACGCGTTCAGTCAACGATCAATCTTTTGAAACTCATTTAATGATATTGAATTTCATCATTGAAAACCTTTTGAACAGATTCTAGTTTGTTTTATTCAGGTATTTCAAAGAAGGCTATAGAGCACTAAAGGAGACAATTATTTAGTCATCGTGACGACGCCTCAATGTCGACATTCCGACGCATGAGCATAGGAATGGAGGCCTTGCAGTTTATATTCTTTATTCAAGGGTCTGACTCCATCCACGCGTATCTGGACATTTTTAAAAGCTGAGATGCTTAGCTTTAAATGCACGCTAGACTCGGGATCTGTAAATCCGCTTTCTAGTCTTGTTATAGTATTTCTCATAGACATTTTCATATTTATCCGCTTTGTCTCTCTTCACCCATAGCCAAGTTATCCATTCGAAGGCCAATTAGGTCTAATCCTGGGTTAATTGTAAATGGAGCATTCGATGTTTGATTGCGACGAACTCCGAATTTGCTCTAATCGTCTTTTCGAGTCCTTCCAACGACTTCATTCAGACTCCCACTGCTGAGGCAAACCTTACGACGTTCAAGCATTCCATCCATCCAGGAGGTAGCAAAACGCAACCGGAATAAGCTCGAGTTTTGTGAGCAATGTAGACCAATGTCTATATATCAAGATTCATACTTGGATGAGGTTCAGGGATGAATTAAATATTTTTTCTGTTTTATATACCAAACCAAACCATTTATATTTCAGATATCGAAACTGGTCCATTGGTTCACAATGCGTCTTCACCCAAAACCTAACTTTTATAGCTTGAACAAATATGATAAGGATATACTAGAGAAAGAAAAAAATTACAACAAAAAATCGTGTATGCCATTTTTTCTCAAACCAAAAGTCCAACTGTTCATTACATTTTGTATCGGCCAAGAACTCTTACATGGTCGGATGAATGATTTAAGTTAAAATAACGTTACTTCCTAGTAGTTTTATGCAAAAATCTTTTGAAAAGACCAATAGGCCATTTGCATGATGGCGACATTTTGCTACTACTACTACCAGAATCCTTTAGTGTTTGGCTTTCTTGTGCAAATTAGGGCTCTTGTTACTGAAACCTCAAAGGGATTACCAAATTTTAATATGAAAGAAATAACGAAATGAATTCTGGTCTTAGAAGTAAAAATGGCCTATTTACAGATATTCAGACCACGGGAAAAAAATATTAATTTCAAATACTCTAACTTAACTATTTATTCAAAATATTTCCTCGTTTGAATTTGCTCAAATCCCCCCATAAATTCTTAACAGCCAGATACCGTTGACTACATTTGAAAAACCTTCTGCAAATATCGGCATTCTGATGTCATTTGTACCCTGGAAAAATCGACAGAAAGGCGCGGTACCTCAGCCATTTTAGTTAAAAGCTTGAGAATATTATCACCCTTTTTGCCAAGAATAATAGCCCTCAAAGGATGAGAACATCTATTTAAAGGACATCTGCTTAACTAAACATCAGTTAAAATCCTGATCGTACCGAAGAAAAGGTAAATGAGAACCTTATTTTGAAAAGCAGTAACACAATTATTGTTATGAATGAGAAATTAGGTGGATTGAATCGGGGTGTCATCGAGGCGGATGACACCCACCGATATCTGCCTTGCTCTTCATATCATTTCCAGCCTCATTCTGACATCCAAAAGATTAGTTTTTTGTATTTTTTGCTTATGATTTTTGTAACGTAAATAGATCAGTCAGAAATAATTGCTAGTATGCTAATTGTATATAACTCCACTCACACTGCATTTAGAGTGGTTTAAACAATGGTTAAGAACTCTTGGTTGCTTGCTCAGCAACCAATATCACAAAAGTTCTATTAGTAGTAACCGAAAGCTAATAAAAGGCACTCGAGAATACAATTCGTGTATGTGTGAAATCATTGCAAATCACTTTCCAAAATCATAAAGATCCTATTTCGAAAGCATCGAAACTTCCTATGATATAAAAAAATTACATTTTTGTAATCTTGAAAGCCTACTGTTTTATCTTAAATATCAACAAACAATATATGTTTGAGGCTTATTTTGCTCAAAAAATAATCTATGAAAAAATTCACATTTTTGACCAAAATCATGGATTTGGAAAATTAAAATGTTGCCCCTATTTCAAAATAGTTTTTTGTATTCTAAAAACCCTTCTTTTCTCTCTAGAATATCAACAAACAATATTTCTAGGCTTAAATTGCCTAAAAAACAAATTAAAAAACAATTTCAAATTTTTGACCAAACTCATAAACTAACCCCTATGAAAAGAAACAAAGTTTGTAAATATATTTTAAAAAAAACAGTCTCATTGTGTAGAAAGCCTTCCTTTCTAGCTAAAATATCAAAAAACAATATATAAAAGCTTATTTTGCAAAAAGAGAAGGATGGAAAAAATTAAATTAAATTTATTATAGGCTTATTTTCTGTCTAGAATACAAGCCAGCAATATTTCTAAGCTTATGTTGACCAAACAAAACTAAACTATGAAACAAACAATTCAGATTTTTGACCAAAATCATAGACTGACCCCTATGCAAAAAATAAAATTTTGCGACTACTTTAAATCCCATTTTTCTATGTCTAAACAGACTTCCTTTCTATCTAGAATATCAGCAAAAATAATTTCTAAGCTTGTAATCTTCAAGCAAGAAACTATCAACAATTTAGAAAATTTTGATTGACCTACCCCCTTAAAAAACTCTATTTTTTGACTATTTTCAAACAACATTTTCCCACTTCCTTTCTGTATAAAATATCAAAAATCAATAATTCCAAGCTTATTTTGCCCGACAATAATGTATGAAAAATTTTTAAATTTCTGACCAAATTCATGGACTAACCCCTTTGCAAAAAATCAAATTTTTCCACTATTTTGGAAATAAAATTAAAGACTTTTTTGAAATTGCATTTTTTAGGTCTAGAGAGCTTCATTTCTATCTACAATATAAACATACAATATATCTAGCCATATTTTGCCTAAAAACAAACTAGTGAGAAGATTTATATTTTTGACAAAATCTTGGACACAACTCTTTAGAAAAAAAAAAAGTTCCTCGACTATTTAAAACATTTTTATAGTTTAGAAAAACCTCGTTTTCATCTAAAATATAAAAAAATAAAACTAAACTAAATTTTCCAAAAACAACGAGCGGAAATTTTTCAAATTTCATACCAAAATCATGGACTAGCCCCTTTAGAAATAATCTAATTTTTCCACTATTGTCTAAAAAAGCTTTCTTTCTATCTAAAATATCACAAAAGCAATATTTTCAAGTTAATTTTCCCCTTAAACAAAGAATGAAAATTTTTCAAAGTTTTGACGTAAGTCTTGCACTAAGCATTTTCGAAAACATCGAATTTTACAACTTTTTTAAAATTACATTGTTTCTAGGTCTGGAGATCCTTATTTTCTATGTACAATATCAACAGTCAATATATATGTCTTAAATATTTCTTTTGGACTTATCCCTTTAGGAAAAAACGAATCTTTCCACTATTTGCAACAACATTCTAATAGTGTGCAAAAGTTTCCTTTCTCTTTAAAATATCTAAGGTTATTTTACCAAACAAAGAATGTAAATGTCTTAAATTTTTGACCAAAGTCATGGACTAAAACTTTTGCAAAAAGAGCAATCTTTCCCCTATCTTTAAAAACAATTAATAGTCTAAAAAAGCTTCCCTTCTATCTAAAATATTAAACACCAATAATTCCAAACTTGTTTTAGCCAAAAATGAGACAAAGAAATTTTTAAACTTTTGACCAAAATCATCAAGGACTAACTAAACCTAAAAGAAGTAAACTTTTCCAATATTATTCAAAAAACAATTTCATTGTCTAAAGAAGTTTCCTATCGATCTAAAATATCAAAACAATAATTCCAATCTTATTTGCCAAAAAAAAACAGTAGAAATTTTTCCAAATTTTAAACAGAATCATGAACTAAACCCTGAGCAAAAATGTTGAATTTCGCGACCATTTTAAGCCTTCACTTTCTCAAGTCTTTCTTTCTATCTAGAATATCAGAAAAATTACTTCGAAGATGGTATTCTTCAAAACCAAACTACAAAAATTTACAAATTTTAACAAAAAAAGGACAAAATTTCAAATTTCATCCCTATTTTAAAACAAAAAAACTTTTGTACTTAGAAAAGAGACCTTACTATCTAAAATATTAAAAAAGAAACAATAATTCCAAGCTTATTTTAGTTAGACGTTCTTAATAGAAAAAATGCTCTTTGGACTGACAAAATGAAATTTCCAAAAATCCAGAAAAATTGTTATTTCCAAAGGGTTTACTCCATGCTTTTTGCAAAAAATCAAATTTTTTGTCACTTGAGTTTTTGGGAAAATCAAGAGAGAGAAGATCGATTTTTTATATTCTGGATAAAAAAGAAAGCTCTCAACACCAAAAAAGTCTAAAACGTTGAAATTTTGCAAAGGGGTTAGTCCATGCTTTCTCTCAAACAAAATAAACTTTTTTTAATGCGTAGTTAATGGGCAAAAAAGCCAAAAAGATCGTTCTTTGATATTCTAAATAGGAAAGAATGGTTTTTACACTTAAAAAGAAGACTTTTAAAAAAAGACCAAAAATTCAAAATTTTCCAAAATTTTACTCCATGCTTTTTGCAAAAAATCAAACTTTTCCTGAAATGTATCTTTGGGCACATCCAGCCAGAAAAAATTGTTTTTTAATATTCTAAAATGATTGGTTTTTAGACCAGAAAAGAGGACCTTTATAGAAGACCAAAACATCGAATTTTTGCAAACGGGTTAGTCTATGCTTTTCGTCAAAAATTCGAACTTTTTATCAGGTGTTTTTTTTAAACCAAGAAACGAAAGATCGTTTTCGGATATTCCAAATAGAAAAGAATGGTTTTTACAATTAAAAAGGAGACTTTTAAAAAAAGACCAAAAAATCAAAATTTTCCAAAGGGGTTAGTCCATGCTTTTCGTCAAAAACTCGAACTTTTTTTCTGGTGGTTTTTTTTTTTTAAATCAAGCAACAAAAGATCGTTTTCGGATATTTCAAATAGAAAATAATGGTTTTTACACTTGAAATTAAAGAAGACTTTTAAAAAAAGACCAAAAAATCAAAATCTTCCAAAAAGGGTAGGTCCATGCTTTTCGTCAAAAACTCGAACTTTTTCTAAGGTGTTTTTTTTTTTAAAATCAAGCAACAAAAGATCGTTTTCGGATATTCCAGATAGAAAAGAATGGCTTTTACACTTAAAAAGAAGACTTTTAAAAAAATACCAAAAAATCAAAATTTTCCCAAAATTGTTTTGGGTCCATTCTTTTTTTCAAAAAATCAAACTTTTTCTCAAATGTATGTTTGGACACATCCAGCCAGAAAAGATTGTTTTTTGATATTCCAAAAAGAAATGATTGGTTTTTAGACCAGAAAAGACGACTTTTATAAAAATCCAAAACATCGAACTTTTGCAAAGGGGTTAATGAGTCTATGCTTTTTGTGAAAAAATCGTAGTCTTTTCCTTAATTGTTTTTTTGGGGGCAACTTAAGCCAGAGAAGATCATTTTTAAATATTATGGATAGAATAAAGTGCATTTTAGTAAAAAAAAGTGAAGTTTCAAAAAAGTCCAAAATATCGAACTTTTCCAAAGGGTTTAGTCCATGCTTTTTGTCAAAAAATCGAACTTTTTCTCAAATGTATTTTTGGGTACATCAAGCCGGAAAAGATCGTTTCTGGATATTTTAAGTGGAAAAGATTTGTTTTTAGACCAGAAAAGAGAACTTTTAAAAAAGTCAAAAAAATTGAAATCCATGCTTTTTGTCAAAAAATTAAATTTTTTTTCATGTGTATTTTTGCGTAAATCAAGCCAGAAAAGATCGTTTTTGGATATTCCAAATACAAAAGAATGATTTTTGAGCAGTAAACAGAACTTTTAAAAAATTCCTAAAAATCGAAATTTTCCAAAGGGACCAGAAAAAGACGACTTTTATAAAAATCCAAAACATCGAATTTTTTGCAAAGGGGTTAGTCCATACTTTTTTCAAAAAATTCAGCTTTTTCTTAATCGTGATTTTTGGGCAAATCAAGCCAGAGAAAATCATTTTTTAACATTCTGGATAGAATAAAGTGCATTTTAGTCGAAAAAAGTGGACTTCCAAAAAAGTCCAAAAAATCGAAATTTTATGCTCTATGCTTTTTGTCAAAAAATCCAACCTTTTCTCATGTACGTTTTTAAGGCAAATCAAGCCAGAAAAGGTTATTTTTCAATATTGTGGATAGAATAAAGTAAATTCTAGTCGAGAAAAGCGAAGTGTCAAAAAAGGCCTAAGAAACGAAATTTCCCAAAGGGGCTAATCCATGCTTGTTGTCAAAAAATCGAACATTTTCTTAACTGTGATTTTTAAGCAAATCCAGCCAGAGAAAATCATTTTTTAGTATTCTGGACAGAATAAATTACATTTATGTCGAAAAAAGTAAGATTTCAAAACAGTCCAAAAAATTTAAATTTTCCTAAGGGGTTAGTCCATGCTTTTTGTCAACAAAACGAACTTTTTCTCCTGTGTGTTTTTTTTTTTGGCAAATCAAGCGAGAAAATATCGTTTACAGATATTCTAAATAGAAAACAATGGTTTTTAAAGCAGAAAAAAAAGGTTTAAAAAAGTCAATAAATAAAAAATTTTCCAAAGGGGTTAGTCCACGGTTTTTGTAAAAAAAATCCAACCTTTTCTCATGTGTGTTTTTTAGGCAAATTAAGCGAGAAAAGATTATTTTTCAGTATTGTGAATAGAATATATTAAATTCCAGTCAAGAAAAAGCTAAGTTTCGAAAAAAGCCTAAAAGTCGAAATTTTCCAAACGGGTTAGTCCATGCTTCTTGTTTTTTCGAAATCAAGGAAAGAAAGATCGTTTTCAGATATTCTCAGTAGAACAGAGTAGTTTTTAGACAAGATAAGAAAACTTTTAAAAACGTCCAAAAAATAAAACTTTCCAAAAGGATTAGTCCACGCTTTTTGTCAAAAAAGGGAATTTTGTTTTTCAAATGACTCTTTGGGCATATCAAGCCAGAAAAGATTTTTATTTGATTCTCTGAATAAAAAAACGTGCAGTGTAGTCGACAGAAATAAAGTCTAACAAATTCCAAAAAGCAGCGTTTTTTCGATCCAGAATATCGTAAAAAAAATTTTTCCTGGCCTATATTGCCAAAATTAAAAAAAGATGGAGAGGTGGCCCATTTTTGAACAAAACATAAACTAACCCATTCGGAAAAACCCCAATTTTTCGACTTTTTGAACTTCTTGTTTTTATAGCCTAGAAAGGCGTTGTTTCGTACTAGAATATCGTAAGAGACATTTTTCTAGCCTATATTGCAAAAAATAAAAAGATGGAAAAACGGCCACTTTTTGACTAAAACCATGGACTACCCAACTTGGAAAAATCACAATTTTTCGACTTTTTTAGCTTCTCTTTTTATAGCTTAAACTTGCTTTTTTTTTCTAGAACAAAGTAAAAGACATTTTCCTGGCCTATATTTCTATAAAAAAGAAGGAAATTGATGGGTTGCACGTGACGTCACCAAAGATCAAACTAAGAAACTATCGATTCTTCTGAGTTTCTACGTTCATGAGGTATTACAGTACCTAAACATCTTTACATAAACAAATTTTTGGTTCGAAAGGGTTCTTCGTTTTGCGAGAAAGGACGCTTGAATTTCCAGGCTTTTACGTGACGCGGCATTTAGCTGACGGCAGGGAAAGCTCTTATGTGGGTTAAAAACATTACCGATTTTGGGAGATTTTGCAATCTAAACATTCCTTGTCACAGAATAAATATTACTGTAATCTTTATGAGCTCCTCAAGCGAAGAATTCACGCATTAGTAGGAAAACTCGAAAACAGATGTTTCTGTTGGTATCCGGCGGCCATATTGGTGTTCCTGAAAGGGACACCAACATGGCGTTTCCATACAAAGCTCTATAAATGTAGGTAAACCGTTTTTCCCAGTATCTCGCGTTTGAAATATTTCACAGACCTGATTCTTGGCAAGGGTTTTTGCATATTTATCTTTTTTCATTTCCTAGATTCTAGTCCTTCTGTATTGAATGGTTTGCATTTTTATTTTTCATTGCGTGACAGTGCAAGCCGAGAATATGCCCATTTTTGGACCAAAATCATGGGATAACCCCTTTGGAAAAAAGTCAATTTCTCGACTTTATGAACTTCTTGTTTTTTATAGCCGGAGAGGCGCTTTTTCGATCCAGAATATCATAAAAGACATTTTCCTGGAATATATTGCCTAAAAAAAAAGTTGAAAAATAACCATTTTTAAACCAAACCCATGGGTTAACTCCTTAGGAAAAATGTCAATTTTTCTACCTTTTGAACTTCTTGTTTTTATAGCCTAGAAAGGCACTTTTCCTTTATAGAATATAATAAAAGATATTTTCCTGGCCTATATTGCATTAAAAAAAAGGTGGGAAAATGGCCATTTTTGCACCAAAACCAGGGGTTAACCTCTTTACAACAATGTCAATTTTTCGACTTTTTAAACTTCTTGTTTTTATAGCCTAGAAAGGCGTTTTTTCGTTCTAGAATATCATAAAACACATTTTCGTGGCATATATTGCCGAAAAAAAAAAGTTAGAAAAATGGCCATTTTTGAACCAAAACCATGGGTTAACTAACCCCTTTCGAAAATGTCAATTTTTCGACTTTTTGAACTTCTGCTTTTTATAACATAGAAAGGCGTTTTTTCGTTCTAGAATATCATAAAAGACATTTTCCTGGCATATATTGCCTAAAAAAAAAAGTTAGAAAAATGGCCAGTTTTGGACCAAAACCATGGGTTAACCCCTTTGGAAAAATGTCCATTTTTCAGACTTTTCCTACTTTTTGTTTTTCTACCCTCGAAATACGTTTTCTCCTTCTAGAATATCATAAAACACGTTTTCCTGGCATATATTGCCTAAAAAAAAAGGTTCGAAAAATGGCCATTTTTGGACCAAAAGCGTGGGATAACCCCTTTGGAAAAATGTCAATTTTTCGACTTTTTGAACTTCTTGTTTTTATAGGCTAAAAAGGCGTTTTTTCGTTTTACAATATCATAAATGACATTTTCCTGGCCTATATTGCCTAAAAAAAACCATGGGTTAACCCCTTTGGAAAAATGTCAATTTTTCGACTTTTTGAACTTCTTGTTTTTATAGCCTAGAAAGGCGTTTTTTCGTTCTAGAATATCATAGAATACATTTTCCTGGTCTATATTGCGTAAAAAAAAAACGTTGGAAAAATGGCCATTCTTGAACCAAAAGCATGGGTTAACCCCTTTGGAAAAATGTCAATTTTTCGACTTTTTGAACTTCTTGTTTTTATAGCCTAGAAAGGCGTTTTTTCGTTCTAGAATATCATAGAATACATTTTCCTGGTCTATATTGGGTAAAAAAAAAAACGTTGGAAAAATGGCCATTCTTGAACCAAAAGCATGGGTTAACCCCTTTGGAAAAATGTCAATTTTTCGACTTTTTAAACTTCTTGTTTTTATAGCCTAGAACGACGTTTTTTCGTTCTACAATATCATAGAATACATTTTCCTAGTCTATATTGCGTAAAAAAAAAAGTTGGAAAAATGGCCATTTTTGGACCAAAACCATGGGTTAACCCGTTTGGAAAAATGTCAATTTTTCGACTTTTTGAACTTCTTGTTTTTTTAGCCTAAAAAGGCGTTTTCTCGTTCTAGAATATCATAGATTAAATTTTCTGGTCTATATTGCGTAAAAAAAAAAGTTGGAAAAACTGTCATTTTTGGACCAAAACCATGGTTTAACCCCTTTCAAAAAATGTCAATTTTTCGACTTTTTGAGCTTCTTGTTTTTTTATTGTAGAAAGGCGTTTTTTCGTTCTAGAATATCATAGAATACATTTTCCTGGTCTATATTGCGTAAAAAAAAAAAGTTAGAAAGATGGTGATTTTTGGACCAAAACCATGCGTTAACCCCTTTGGAAAAATGTCAATTTTTCGACTTTTTGAACTTCTTTATTTTATAGCTTAGAAATGCTTTTTTTCGTTTTAGAACATCATAAAAGACATTTTCCTGGCCTATATTGCGTAAAAAAAAAAAGTTGGAAAAATGGCCATTTTTGGACCAATATCATGGGTTAACTCGTTTGGAAAAAAATCAATTTTTCGACTTTTTGAACTTCTTGTTTTTATAGCCTAGAAAGGCGTTTTTTCGTTTTAGAATATCATAAAAAACATTTTCCTGGCCTATATTGCCTAAAAAAAAAAAGTTAGAAAAATGGCCATTTTTGAACCAAAACCATGGGTTAACCCCTTTGGAAAAATGTCAATTTTTCGACTTGTTGAACTTCTTGTTTTTATAGCCTAGAAAGGCATTTTTTTGTTTTAGAATATCATAAAAGACATTTTCCTGGCCTATATTGCCAAAAAAAAAAAGTTGGAAAAATGACCATTTTTGGACCAATACCATGGGTTAACTCCTTTAAAAAAATGTCAATTTTTGGACTTTTTGAACTTACTGTTTTTATAGCCTAGAAAAGCGTTTTTTTGTTTTAGAATATCATAAAAGACATTTTCCTGGCCTATATTGCCAAAACAAAAAACTTGGGAAATTGGTCATTTTTGGACCAAAACCATGGGTTAACCCCTTTGGAAAAATGTCGATTTTTCGACTTTTTTAACTTCTTGTATTTTTAGCCTAGAAAGGCGTTTCTTCGTTCTAGAATATCATAGAATAAATTTTCCTGGTCTATATTGCGTAAAAAAAACGTTGGAAAAAAGGTCATTTTTGGACAAAAACCATGGGTTAACCCCTTTGGAAAAATATCAATTTTTCGACTTTTCGAACTTTTTTGAACTTCTTTATTTTATAGCCTAGAAAGGCGTTTTTTCGTTTTAGAATATAATAAAAGACATTTTCCTGGCCTATATTGCCTAAAAAAAAGAAGTTGGAAAAATGGCCATTTGTGGACCAAAACCATGGGTTAACCCCTTTGGAAAAATGTCAATATTTCGACTTTTTGAACTTCTTGTTTTTATAGCCTAGAAAGGCGTTTTTTCGTTTTAGAATATCATAAAAGACATTTTCCTGGCCTATATTGCCAAAAAAGAACGTAGGAAACATGGCCATTTTTGACCAATACCATGGGTTAACTCCTTTGAAAAAATGTCAATTTTTCGACTTTTTGAACTTCTTGTTTTTATAGCCTAGAAAAGCGTTTTTTTGTTTTAGAATATCATAAAAGACATTTTTTTGGCCTATATTGCCAAAACAAAAAAGTTGGGAAATTGGCCATTTTTGGACCAAAACCATGGGTTAACCCCTTTGGAAAAATGTCAATTTTTCGACTTTTTGAACTTCTTGTTTTTATAGCCTAGAAAGGCATTTTTTCGTTTTAGAATATCATAAAAGACATTTTCCTGGCCTATATTGCCAAAAAAAAAGTTGGAAAAAATGACCATTTTTGGACCAATACCATGGGTTAACTCCTTTAAAAAAATGTCAATTTTTGGACTTTTTGAACTTACTGTTTTTATAGCCTAGAAAAGCTTTTTTTTTGTTTTAGAATATCATAAAAGACTTTTTCCTGGCCTATATTGCCAAAAAAAAAGTTGCAATAATGGCCATTTTTGGACCAAAAAAATGGGTTAACCCCTTTGGAAAAATGTCAATTTTTTAACTTTTTGAACGTCTTGATTTTTTAACTTAGAGGGGCGTTTTTTGTTCTAGAATAATATAAAAGAAAATTTCCTTGCATATATTGGCTAAAAAAAAAATTTTCAAAAACCAACATTTTTGGACCAAATCCATTCGCTAACCCCTCTGCAAAACTGTCAATTTGTCGACTTTTTGATCGTCTTGTTTTTATAGCCTAGAAATTCGTTTTTTCGTTCGAGCATATCGTAAAAGACATTTTCCTGGTCTATATTACCTAAAAAAATTTGGAAAAATGGCCACTTTTTGACCAAAACTATGGGTTAACCCCTTTGGAAAAATGTCAATTTTTCTGCTTTTTGAACTTCTTGTTTGTTTAGCCTAGAAAAGAGTTTTTTCGTTCTAGAATATCATAGAATACATTTTCCTCGTCAATATTGCCTAAAAAAAAAGTTCGAAAAATGGCCATTTTTGGACCTAAACCATGGGTTAACCCCTTTGCAAAAATGTCAATTTTTCCACTTTCTTAACTTCTTGTTTTCATAGCCTAGAAAGGCGTTTTTCCGTTTTACAATATCAAGGCGTTTTTTGTTCTAGAATATCATAGAATACATTTTCCTGGTCTATCTTGCGTGAAAAAAAAAAGTTGGAAAAATGGCCATTTTTGGACCAAAACCATGGGTTAACAACTTTGGAAAAATAACAATTTTTCGATTTTTTGAACTTCTTGTTTTTTTAGCCTAGAAAGGCGTTTTTTCGTGTTGGAATATCATAAAAGACATTTTCCTGGCCTATGGTAAGTAAAAAAAAAAGTTCGAAAAATGGCCATTTTTGGACCAAAACCATGGGTTAACCCCTTTGGAAAAATGTGAATTTTTCGACTTTTTGAACTTCTTGTTTTTATAGCCTAGAAAAGCGTTTTTCCGTTTTACAGCATCATAAAAGACATTTTCCTTGTCTATACTTCCTAAAAAAAAGTAAGAAAAATGGCCATTTTTGAACCAAAACCATTTGGTAACCCTTTGGAAAATGTCAATCTTTCGATATTTTGAACTTCTTGTTTTTATAGCCTAGAAAGGCGTTTTCTCGTGTTAGTATATCATAAAAGACATTTTCCCGGCCTATATTGCGTAAAAAAAGAGTTGGAGAAATGACCATTTTTGGACCAAAACCATGGTTTAACTCCTTTGGGAAAATGTCAATTTTTCAACTTTTTGAACTTCTTGTTTTTATAGCCTAGAAAAGCGTTATTTTGTTTTAGAATATCATAAAAGACATTTTCCTGGCCTATATTGCCAAAAAAAAAACCTGCAAAATTGGTCATTCTTGGACTAAAACCATGGGTTAACCCGTTTTGAAAAATGTGAATTTTTCGACTTTTTGAACTTTTTGTTGTTATAGCCTAGAAAGGCGTTTTTCCATTTTACAATATCATAAAAGACATTTTCCTGGCCTATATTGCCTAAAATAAAGTTGGAAAAATGGCCATTTTTGAATCAAAACCATTTGGCAACCCGTTAGGAAAAATGTCAATTTTTCAATATTTTGAACTTCCTGTTTTTATAGCCTACAAAGGCGTTTTTTCGTTTTAGAATATCATAAAAGACATTTTCCTGGCCTATATTGCATCAATAAAGAAGGTGGAAAATGGCCATTTTTGGACCAAAACCATGGATTAACCCCTTTGGAAAAATGTCAATTTTTCGACTTTTTTTTAATTTCTTGTTTTTATAGCTTCGAAAAGCGTTTTTTTGTTCTAGAATATCATAGAATACCTTTTCGTAGTCTATATTGCGTAAAAAAACGAGTTGGAAAAATGGCCATTTTTGGACTAAAACCTTGGGTTAACCCCTTTGGAAAAATTTCAATTTTTCGAGTTTTTGAACTTCTTCTTTTTATACCCTAGAAAAGCGTTTTTTTGTTTTAGAATATCATAAGAGACATTTTCCTAACCTATATTGCCTAAAAAAAAACTTGGAAAAATGGTCATTTTTAAACCAAAACCATGGGTTAACCTCTTTGGAAAAATGTAAATTGTTCCACTCTTTGAACTTCTTCTTTTTATAGCCTAGAAACGCGTTTTTTCGTTTTTGAATATCATAGAATACATATACCTGGTCTATATTCTGGAAAAAAAAAAAAGTTGGAAAAATGGTCATTTTTGGAGCACAACCATGGGTTAACCCCTTTGGAAAAATGTCAATTTTTCGACTTTTTGAACTTCTTTATTTTATAGCCTAGAAAGGCGTTTTTTCGTTTTAGAATATCATAAAAGACATTTTTCTGTCCTATATTGCCTAAAAAAAAAAGTTGGAAAAATGGCCATTTTTGGACCAAAACCATGGGTTGGAAAAATGGCAATTTTCCGACTTTTTCAACATTTTGTTTTTTTAGCCTAGAAAGGCGTTTTTTCGTTCTTCAATATCATAGAATACATTTTGCTGGTCTATATTGCTTAAAAAAAAAAGTTGGAAAAATGGCCATTTTTGGACTAAAACCATGGGTTAACCCCTTTGGAAAAATGTCAATTTTTCGAGTTTTTGAACTTCTTGTTTTTATAGCCTAGAAAAGCGTTTTTTTGTTTTAGAATATCATAAAAGACATTTTCCTAACCTATATTGCCAAAAAAAAAAATTTGGAAAAATGGTCATTTTTAAACCAAAACCATGGGTTAACCCCTTTGGAAAAATGTCAATTTTTCCACTCTTTGAACTTCTTCTTTTTATAGACTAGAAACGCGTTTTTTCGTTTTTGAATATCATAGAATACATATACCTGGTCTATATTCTGGAAAAAAAAAAAGTTGGAAAAATGGTCATTTTTGGAGCAAAACCATGGGTTAACCCCTTTGGAAAAATGTCAATTTTTCGACTTTTTGAACTTCTTTATTTTATAGCCTAGAAAGGCGTTTTTTCGTTTTAGAATATCATAAAAGACATTTTTCTGTCCTATATTGCCTAAAAAAAAAAGTTGGAAAAATGGCGATTTTTGGACCAAAGCCATGGGTTAACCCCTTTGGAAAAATGTGACTTTTTCGACTTTTTGAACTTTTTGTTGTTATAGCCTAGAAAGGCGTTTTTCCATTTTACAATATCATAAAAGACATTTTCCTGGCCTATATTGCCTAAAATAAAGTTGGAAAAATGGCCATTTTTGAATCAAAACCATTTGGCAACCCGTTTGGAAAAATGTCAATTTTTCAATATTTTGAACTTCCTGTTTTTAAAGCCTACAAAGGCGTTTTTTCGTTTTAGAATATCATAAAAGACATTTTCCTGGCCTATATTGCATCAAAAAAGAAGGTGGAAAATGGCCATTTTTGGACCAAAACCATGGATTAACCCCTTTGGAAAAATGTCAATTTTTCGACTTTTTTTTAATTTCTTGTTTTTATAGCCTAGAAAAGCGTTTTTTTGTTTTAGAATATCATAAAAGACATTTTCCTAACCTATATTGCCTAAAAAAAAAGTTGGAAAAATGGTCATTTTCAAACCAAAACCATGGGTTAACCCCTTTGGAAAAATGTCAATTTTTCCACTCTTTGAACTTCTTCTTTTTATAGCCTAGAAACGCGTTTTTTCGTTTTTGAATATCATAGAATACATATACCTGGTCTATATTCTGGAAAAAAAAAAAAGTTGGAAAAATGGTCATTTTTGGAGCACAACCATGGGTTAACCCCTTTGGAAAAATGTCAATTTTTCGACTTTTTGAACTTCTTTATTTTATAGCCTAGAAAGGCGTTTTTTCGTTTTAGAATATCATAAAAGACATTTTTCTGTCCTATATTGCCTAAAAAAAAAAGTTGGAAAAATGGCCATTTTTGGACCAAAACCATGGGTTGGAAAAATGGCAATTTTCCGACTTTTTCAACTTTTTGTTTTTTTAGCCTAGAAAGGCGTTTTTTCGTTCTACAATATCATAGAATACATTTTGCTGGTCTATATTGCTTAAAAAAAAAAGTTGGAAAAATGGCCATTTTTGGACTAAAACCATGGGTTAACCCCTTTGGAAAAATGTCAATTTTTCGAGTTTTTGAACTTCTTGTTTTTATAGCCTAGAAAAGCGTTTTTTTGTTTTAGAGTATCATAAAAGACATTTTCCTAACCTATATTGCCTAAAAAAAAGTTGGAAAAATGGTCATTTTTAAACCAAAACCATGGGTTAACCCCTTTGGAAAAATGTCAATTTTTCCAGTCTTTGAACTTCTTCTTTTTATAGCCTAGAAACGCGTTTTTTCGTTTTGGAATATCATAGAATACATATACCTTGTCTATATTCTGGAAAAAAAAAAAGTTGGAAAAATGGTCATTTTTGGAGCAAAACCATGGGTTAACCCCTTTGGAAAAATGTCAATTTTTCGACTTTTTGAACTTCTTTATTTTATAGCCTAGAAAGGCGTTTTTTCGTTTTAGAATATCATAAAAGACATTTTTCTGTCCTATATTGCCTAAAAAAAAAAGTTGGAAAAATGGCCATTTTTGGACCAAAACCATGGGTTGGAAAAATGGCAATTTTCCGACTTTTTCAACTTTTTGTTTTTTTAGCCTAGAAAGGCGTTTTTTCGTTCTACAATATCATAGAATACATTTTGCTGGTCTATATTGCTTAAAAAAAAAGTTGGAAAAATGGCCATTTTTGGACTAAAACCATGGGTTAACCCCTTTGGAAAAATGTCAATTTTTCGAGTTTTTGAACTTCTTGTTTTTATAGCCTAGAAAAGCGTTTTTTTGTTTTAGAGTATCATAAAAGACATTTTCCTAACCTATATTGCCTAAAAAAAAGTTGGAAAAATGGTCATTTTTAAACCAAAACCATGGGTTAACCCCTTTGGAAAAATGTCAATTTTTCCAGTCTTTGAACTTCTTCTTTTTATAGCCTAGAAACGCGTTTTTTCGTTTTGGAATATCATAGAATACATATACCTTGTCTATATTCTGGAAAAAAAAAAAGTTGGAAAAATGGTCATTTTTGGAGCAAAACCATGGGTTAACCCCTTTGGAAAAATGTCAATTTTTCGACTTTTTGAACTTCTTTATTTTATAGCCTAGAAAGGCGTTTTTTCGTTTTAGAATATCATAAAAGACATTTTTCTGTCCTATATTGCCTAAAAAAAAAAGTTGGAAAAATGGCCATTTTTGGACCAAAACCATGGGTTGGAAAAATGGCAATTTTCCGACTTTTTCAACTTTTTGTTTTTTTAGCCTAGAAAGGCGTTTTTTCGTTCTACAATATCATAGAATACATTTTGCTGGTCTATATTGCTTAAAAAAAAAAGTTGGAAAAATGGTCATTTTTGGACCAAAAGCATGGGTTAAATTTTAATTAAAGTTTAATTTAATTTTAGTTTAAAGTTTAATTTTTCGACTATTTGAACTTCTTGGTTTTTATAGCCTAGAAAGGCGTTTTCACGTTCTAGAATATCATAAAAGAGATTTTCCTGGTCCATATTGCCTAAAAAAAAAAGTTGGAAAAATGGCCATTTTTGGACCAAAACCATGGGTTAACCCCTTTGGAAAAATGACAATTTTTCGACTTTTTGAACTTCTTCTTTCTATAGCTTAGAAAGGCGTTTTTTCGTTTTAGAATATCATAAAAGACATTTTCCTGGCCTATATTGCGTAAAAAAAAAAAGTTGGAAAAATGGCCATTTTTGGACCAAAACCATGGATTAACCCCTTTGGAGAAATGTCAATTTTTCAACTTTTTCAACTTCTTGTTTTTATAGCCTAGAAAGGCGTTTTTTCGTTCTAGAATATCATAAAAGACACTTTCCTGGCCTATATTGCCTAAAAAAAAAGCTGGAAAAACGGCCATTTTTGGACCGAAACCATGGGTTAACCCCTTTGGAAAAATGTCAATTTTTCGACTTTTTGAACTTCTTGTATTTTTAGCCTAGAAAGGCGTTTTTTCGTTCTAGAATATACAATACATTTTCTTGGTCTATATTGCCTAAAACAAAAGTTCGAAAAATGGCCATTCTTGGACCTAAACCATGGGTTAACCCCTTTGGAAAAATGTCAATTTTTCGACTTTTTGAACTTTTTGTTTTTTTAGTCTAGAAAGGCGTTTTTTCGTTCTAGAATATCATAGAATACATTTTCCTGGTCAATATTGCGTCAAAAAAAAATTTTTAAAAAAATGGCCGTTTCGAACCAAAACCATGGGTTAACCTATTTGGAAAAATTTGAATTTTTAGACTTTTTGAACTTCTTGTTTTTATAGCCTAGAGAGGCGTTTTTTGTTTTAGAATATCATAAAAGACATTTTCTTGGCCTGTATTGCCTAAAAAAAAAAGTTGGAAAAATGCCCATTTTTGGTCCAATTTTTCGACTTTTTGAACTTCTTGTTTTTATGGCCTAGAAAGGCGTTTTTTCGTTCTAGAATATCATAGAATACATTTTTCTGGTGGATATACCGCAAAAAAAAAAGTTGGAAAAATGGCCATTTTTGGACCAAAACCATGGTTAACCCCTTTGGAAAAATTTCAATTTTTCGACTTTTTTAACTTCTTGTTTTTATAGCCTATAAAGATGTTTTAACGTTCTAGAATATCATAAAAGACATTTTCCTGGTCTATATTGCCTAAAAAAAAAAATGGAAAATATTGCCATTTTTTGACCACAACCATGGGTTAACCCCTTTAGAAAAATGTCAATTTTTCCACTTTTTGAACTTCTTGTTTTTATAGCCTAGAAGGGCGTTTTTTCGTTCTAGAATTTCCTAGAATACATTTTCCTAGTCTATATTGCGTAAAAAGAAAAAAATTGGAAAAATGGCCATTTGTGGACCAAAACCATGGGTTAACCCGTTTGGAAAAATGTCAATTATTCGACTGTTTCAACTTCTTGTTTTTTTAGCCTAGAAAAGCGTTTTTTCGTTCTATAATATCATAGAATACATTTTCCTGGTCTATGTTGCGCCAAAAAAAAAGTTGGAAAAATGGCCATTTTGAACCAAAACCATGGGTTAACCCCTTCGGAAAAATGTCAATTTTTCGTCTTTTAGAACTTCTGTACTGTCGCAATTTGTAATAATCATCGCACTTTGTAATACCTGTCGCGATTTGTAATAAATCCATCGCACTTTGTAATACCTGTCGCAATTTGTAATAAACCGTGTCGCACTTTGTAATAAAAAAGCTGTCGCAATTTGTAACAACTGTCCATCGTACTTTGTAATAAACTAAGCTGTCGCAATTTGTAATAATTCCATCGCACTTTGTAATAACTTTTTGAGAGTAATTAAACTTACTTCGTCAACATTAATATAACGCCAAGATATGCATGGTACTTCATAAACAAAGATGCAGGTGACGTCTGCTAGCACGTAACATCTCCGCTCATTCAAACATTTAACTTTATTCACAGTCCTAAACATTTTTTTTAGATTAATGTTGATTAGTTATCTGACTTACGAAATGCTGTATTCTTGAACCTTGCTATTGTACTAGGTGGCTTGCATTCAATGGTTACCCGGCGGGTGTACTTCCTTATATGGCCAATACGGGGATGTGTCTCTGGACAGAGCATTGCCAGAGTAGAGGATCTAGACAGAGCTAGACACACTAGACACAAACAAGCCATTATTAAAAAGCATTTAATTTCCGCTAATCGTAACATCCATCCTACATCATTCGAATAAGGACACCAGGAGAGTTCAAGTTTTCCTTGTTAGATCTTATAACAGGTTGACACATCACGTGGTACACCGTTCTTGTCTAACGAGCAATCTTAAAGAATTAATAGTGGCTTCCATATTTTGGCCAACTAAATCAAACGAGGCCTGGAAAGATTCAAAATGTTTACTGCAAATAAAAAAAAACGTCACCAGTGGTAAACCTTCGAACCACAACAGAAACCTGAACACAAAATCCAAGTGGTCGCTGGCCAATACCTTCGTATGTACCTGTTTTCATAACACTCACTTGGGGTCTTACACTGAGCCGGCTGGGCATTTGGTCCATTATTCTCACTTGATTTGGTCCCATATAGGAACAAAAGGAGTACTCATTTCATCTTAAAACTATTGTTTTCTGTAAGGAGTGCTCTAAAGCAAATACCATGGGGATGGTAAAAAATTATCCTTCCCTGCGTATATACAACTCGTAAGACCTTGCAATTCTCCCGAGCGTGTTCTGGATTACTGTTTTTCTGCAAAATGGAAAGGATGGAATAAACCATCCATTACTACTTGAGTTACCCTATCCCTGACCCTATCTAAGGATCAAACCAAAGACACAAGGCCAACAACACAAAAAATGATACCCTATTAAAGGCTCGAGATCCTCAAAAACCATACCCTATCAGGCGGTACTTACCTATCTAGCCCATCCATATATGGGATTACCCCCCCCCCCCTCCCCCCCACAACCGCCGAAGACTTCACGTGTCACGTGGCAAGCAAGCATGGATTTGGACGACGAATGCCAGGTTATTCATGAATTTTCTGTTGTTAAATGTTGCCTTTCTTATTTAAATATTTTTGAATTTAAACGTGATTCATATCTTTTTGGTGATATGTCACAGGAAGTTTCATGTCTTTCATAAAAGCGTTTCTAGTTAGTCACGTGATTAATCAAGGCAGAAAAATTTATAGCGGAAGAAATGAATGTTTGACCAAAGAAAATGTTACGGACATGTTACATGCTAGCAGACGTCATCATCTTTGTTTATGAAGTACCATGCATATTTTGGCATTATATTAATGTTGACGAAGTAAGTTGAATCACTCTCAAAAAATTATTACAAAGTGCGATGGAATTATTACAAATTGCGACAGCTTAGTTTATTACAAAGTGCGATGGACTGTTATTACAAATTGCGACAGCTTTTTTATTACAAAGTGCGACACGGTTTATTACAAATTGCGACAGGTATTACAAAGTGCGATGGATTTATTACAAATCGCGACAGGTATTACAAAGTGCGATGATTATTACAAATTGCGACAGTACAACTTCTTGTTTTTATAGCCTAGAAAGGCGTTTTTTCGCTTTAGAATATCATAAAAGACATTTTACTGGCCTATATTGCCTAAAAAGAAGTTGGATAAATGGCAATTTTGGACAAAAACCTTGGCTTAAGCCCTTTTGGAAAAATGTCAATTTTTCGCGTTTTTGAACTTCTTGTTTTTATAGCCTAGAAAGGCGTGTTTTTGTTTTAGAATATCGTAAAAGACATTTTCCTGGCCTATATTGCCTATATGGCCTATATTGCATTAAAGAAAAAAGTTGGAAAAATGGCCATTTTTGGACCACAACCATGGGTTAACCCGTTTGGAAAAGTGTCAATTTTTCGACTTTTTGAGTTTCTTGTTTTTATAGCCTAGAAAGGAGTTGTTTCGTTCTAGAATGTCGTAAACGACATTTTCCTGGCCTATATTTCCTTAAAAGAAGATGGAAAAATGGCAAATTTCTGACCAAAACCATGGGTTAACCCCTTTGGAAAAATCTCAATTTTTTGACTTTTTGAATTTCTTTTTTTTTTTAGCCTAGAAAGGCGTTGTTTTGTTTTAAAATATCGTAGAAGGCATTTTCTTGGTCTATATTGCCTTAAAGAAAAGGTTGAAAAATTGCGATTTTTTGGACCAAAACCATGGGTTAACCCCTTTGGAAAAATGTCAATTTTTCGACTTTTTGAACTTCTTTTTTTTATAACCTAGAAAGCGGTTGTTTCGTTGTAGAATATCGTAGAAGACAAATTCGTGGCCTAAATTGCCTAAAAAAAAATTTGAAAAATGGCCATTTTTGGACTAAAATTATGGGTCAACCCGTTTTGAAAAATCTCAATTTTTCGACTTTTCTAATTTCTTGTTGTCATAGTCTAGAAAGGCGCTTTTGTGCTAGAATATCGTAAAACACATTTTCCTGCGCTATATTGCCAAAAATGAAAACATGGAGAAATGGTCAATTTTTGACCAAAACGATCTACTAACCCCTTTTGGAAGTTTTTTAGTGTTTGACTGTTTGAACTTCTTGTTTTTATAGCCTAGAAAGGCGTTGTTTCGTTGTAGAATATCGTAAAACACATTTTTCTGGCCTTTATCGCCAAAAATGAAAACATGGAAAAATGGTCAATTTTTAACCTTTGTTTTTGTCCAAAAAAAAATTGTTATCCCGTGTGTTTTTTTAGCAATATATTTATAAGAGATTGTTTGTTAATATTTTTTATAGAAAAGATTGCTTTTTAGACTAAAAAACGGGATTTTTTAAAAAGAAATGAAAAATCGAAATTTTTCAAAGGGGTTTGTCTAAGTTTTTTAAAAAAAATTTAAATTCTTATCTTATGCGGTTTTTGGGCGAAATTAACCAGAAAATATTGGTTTGTTTACAATCTTCATAGAAAAGAATTCTTCTTAGACAAACATCTATAGATCTACTTTCTTCTTGTCTATTTCGTTCAAAAAACACACAGGAAAAAAATTTTCATTTTGCATACCAACCATGGACTAACCCCTTTAAAAAATTTCCATATTTTTATCTTTTTTATAATTAATTTTTCTAGTCTAAAAAGCATTCTTTTCTATAAAGATTGTGAACGAAAAATCGTTTCCGGCTTATTTTGCCCAAAACACACAGGATGAAAATGTCTATTATTTGACAAAAGCCATGGGCTCACTAGAAAAATGAATTTTTGGAAACGTCAAAAAAATCGAAAGTTTCCAAAGGGGTTTAAAAATTGAAATTTTTATTCCGGTTTGTTTTTTTTTTAGCAAAATAAGCCAGAAAAGATTGCTTGTTCATATTCTTTATGAACAAACAAGAATGAAAAAGTGCCTTTTAGACGAGACAAATCATTGAGATTTAATTGAGGGAATTATAATTAATTTTTCCTAAGGGACCAGTCCTTAAGTTCTTTGTTATATAGCTGGAAATTTTAAAACCGGAAATTTTTTTAACCTGGCTGTAACGGCTATCGTCGTTCAACATTTGCGGGTACGTTCTGTCACACTTTGTAATAAAATTTTCGTACTTTGTAATACCTGTCACACTTTGTAATAACACTTGTCGCACTTTACAATAATCTTGAAATGGATGATCGGAGGACAAGTAAACTATATTACAAAGTGCGACAAATGTTATTACAAATTGTGGAATTTTATTACAAAGTGCGACAGAAGAGGGTAACAATGCACTGTTACCCTCTAACCTCATAGGCTTTGCAATGTTTCCCGCTCAGCGATTTTCAGAGATTTTGGCGGGAAACAGTTTCATTGTTAGATGTCACTTGACCTCGAAGAAACCAATGGGAGTGCGCGCTGTTGGGAAGAAATTTTAAGCTATTTTTTTATTTCTTTATTTTCTTCCAGCTATATAAGACAAATAACATCACTACTTAGTCGTCAGAACTAGCCAAGTACTTTGCCAAAGACTACTTTACCCTCTCTCAGCTTCTATCAGTGTATATCTGGTGATTCTTACACAGAGTCATAGTGTCCTCGCTCTTTAAGGCTTCAAGCAATCGGGGAATAATTGTAATTATTTAACACAACTTTATAACTATTGTCTGAAGCGTCTCTGAACTAACCAAATATTATGCCAAAGATTCGTCTTCTTTCTCTCTGCTCCAGATTAATATCTGATGACTCCTCTATAGACTCATATTCTCCTAGCTGAACGAACCTTTCACTGGGTTTGCATTTTCCCTTCAAAAGCCTTACGAGTTTACACGCAAACAATACCAACGTGAGTATCATGGTGGAAATCAGGAGCAGAGAGGAAACGACGTTTTTCATTCCAGTGATATCGCTGGTGTCTTCTGCATTTAATAACGGCATCACTGCCATGACAGCTAGGATTGTAAGGTACACCGACTCTAACGCGTTGACTCTTTTCTTCGTGTATGGTTGCAACGTATTGTGGATGGCAAGGATCAGCGAGCATATCATAAACAGGATGACCTGAAAAAATCGTAGAAAGTTGTAGGAAATAAATGTTTTCAACGTTGCATTATTAGATTCGGCTCATGTGAAATGCGACGTTTGAACTGGGCCTCAACGTTATGTGTTTCCCGGCGCCTTAGCTTTGCACTACCAACTTGCAATTGGCTTAGAGTGTTGGTACCCTTAGAAGGGTTTTTCCGCCTTTTATATTCTACTTGCGTGGTCTTGTGGACCGGCTCAGATTGTGTGTTTTCTCTCTTTTGACGTTAGCTGTGTGTACTTTTGAGTGCAGAGAACTTCTTAAGTGCTATAGTATCGGAGTTATGTGCTTTTACGCGCCTTAACCGCTCGCCTGCTTTGCCTTACTAGTAACTCGATCGATTGGTGCTCGTACATGCTCTTCTGCGAGTGATGACACTTGCTTACCACTGCGTACCGGAAAATCAAAGACCACTCGTAGTTTATTTAGTATCTAAAAAAGTTCCGCTTTTAAGCATTGGTTAAAGTCATAGTATGATTTACCTGTTTGGTGTACCAATCTGGGATGAAAACATAAAACACCATGAGCAACACTCTTCGGAACAGGTCCCATGACCACCACCATAAGCAACGCGGGCTCAGACCATCTGTCAGAGTATCGAAATACTGTGGATCAACTCTCCAGTATCTCTTGGTTACCAAAACAACAGAGATGAGTAGAATAACCATGAGCAGCAAGGAAAAAATTGCTAAAATCGCCAACCAAAGGTGGTCCCTTTCAAAACATTCAATGGTTGCATCATAGAAAAAAAGGTTTTTCTTTCCAACTTTGATGCAAGAAAGCAATATGAAACTTGTAATAGCTAGGTTATTGTAGGCCAGCAATGTCAGCAGCCAAAATGATCGCATTATTGAGTTTTTACGACGCTTGAATCTCACCAGGTAGAACTTAGCGCTTACCGTGTACAGGAATAAAAAGGCTATAATGGTGGTGAAGGGGAACAAGTAGCCCATAGCAACGGCACCCAGACTGGTCATCTCTTTTACTGCGCAGATTTGGAAAAACCGGAAGTCGAAATTCCATCCAATTTTATTTGGCTCCAAGACAATAAAGACGATTTGGAGGAAGAACAGGGGTCCTCGAAGATCGCTGGACATTCTGGGATTAACTGCAATTATTATACTGATAAAGATCAGGATAACGATGATTTGAAAGCCGATTACAAAAGGCGTTGGCCTGCCTTCACATTCTGTACAATCTGCCAAGCTAGAAAAGAGAAATATACGGCATTTAGCAAAACATACTAGAAAAGACAAAAAATTTGAAAGTTAAGCAGTTATAGTATTAGTCAATATCAGCCAATTACGGAATGAGGCTGATAATAGGAAGAATTATCATAACTCCTCGATCTGCAGTGCAGATCGAGGAGTCGAGGGCCTGGATAACACACTCAGAGATCAGCACAACTTTTCTTTAATTGTGAAAGGTTTTTTTAATTCATGCAATTCTAGAGTTACGATTGTCTCCTAACCTAATCATTGTGTATCCTTCCCTCTCCTCTAGGGGGATTTTTTTTTTTTGCATACCTCCTTCAAGTCAGAAGACGAAGTGAAACCCCACAACCACCCCCTTCATTAGGAAATGAAATGTAGATAATTATTAATGAAGAGATAACACACGGCACCCAATTAGAGTTGTTTCTGGCACACAGGAAGTTGCGGAGAACACTATTGTCTCAGTGGGGAACTGCAAGACCTGAGTCAGTTCCGGATGCAGACCTTGAGATAAGGGGTGGGGGGCGGTCATACAGACCGTTAGAAAAGGGGGAGGGGGGCGGTCTACAAATTTTTTTTTAGTTTGGTCTTAAAATAAGGGGGGGCGGGCCCCCCCCCGGGTCCCTCTCCTGGATCCGCCATTTTGAGTGATTTCAAGTTATCAAAACTAGTATTATTACGGGAAAGGGTAGTGTTGAAACGGAAAGGGCGAACTGATATGCTGGGTTTGTCAAGAAAGTAAAAAAATTCAGTCTTGTAAGATGATTGGGTGCAAGAAGAACTGACGGCGCTGTACAAAAAAGCAAAAAAAAAGATAAGGAATTTACGAAGTAAGAACACAGTTATGTAGGTCAAATAAAATATGTTGAAATGCCATTAAATTAAAATGTCACCTTTCGAGTCCCAAACTGAATCCCAGGTTAAGTGCAATGTTGAGTCCAACGCTGAAATTTTTCTTGCAACGACCACACAGAATTCCCGTTCGATTGTGAGCACATTGACCATCTACTCGATCGGAATCGAATTTGCATCCCGGCAAATCTCCATCGCTTTTACAGTGACAGAATTGATATGGGCACCGGTAGGTTGCTAGGCGATCATTCTCTACTTCTCCCCAATAACTGTTCTTCAGATACACAGTTCGTCCATCGATCCCGCATCTATGATTGGAAGTCAGCAAATCAAGAATTCGTAGATCTGAGTTACACAATTTAGGTCCTGCAAATGCGGACTTTTAGCTTGACAGAAATCAAATAAGCTCATTCATTCATTCACCCCTTCGTCGTCATTCATTCATTAAAACATCAATGAAGAACTAAACGGAGGGAATGATGGTTGTTGTAGTCAAATGACACCCTTCCAAAACGTTTAGAGTACTGAAGTAAGGGTGGTTCTAAGGGAGGCGCCCGGATAACCCGCACCAACCATCCCAATGGCCGCACAATAGGCAGGTCAAGTAAAGACAAGGTGACAACGGCCGCAAGCAGATGTAAAAACCGAATCGACCAATGGAAATTCGGAAAATTGAGCACCAGAAGTCGATTGAGTTCAGCCCCTCCCTGATTCACTGCGTCAGCTTTTAACCTTTTACAAGGGTAAATTGACTTAATAGACTCTGTCAATAAAACCAAAACTTGTTGGTGACTTTTCACTACAACAACCAGCATTCCCATGTTTAGTCCTTCGGTGATGCTTTAATGAATGAATGAATGAATGAATGAGTGAAGGAAGGAAGGAAAAAAAGAAAGAAAGAATGAATGAATCAATGAATAAATGAAGGAACGAGCATTTTTGCGTGTCAGGGTATTTAACTTGCTAGCTAATTGTCGGTGTTAAAACATCACAAATAATAATATTATCGAAGATGACGATGATGATGATGGCCATGGTGATAAGATGATGATGATGATGATGATGATAATGATGATGATTCTCATGTGCATTAGATCTGTTGCAGAAAGCGTGTGTGTTGGGCTCTGCAAGAATACTGAGCAAAGTATTATTAATAGACACTTGGGGCCAGTTATTTAAAAGGAGTTAAGCCTGCTTTTAACAAAACCCCGATCTAAGCCATTTTCAGTTTTCACATCGCTTTTATCAATTAACCATTTGTCGTCAACAATGTCAATAAAGCTTATAGTGTAGACTGGAAAAGCACCCATTTTCTTAAATTAACTGAGATCTGGAGATCCGATGATTTCTTAAACCGCGGCTTAAGTTAGACTTCGTTTAAATAACCGAAACTAAATTAGTGAGCTTTAGGAACTGTTTTAAAAACGAGCAGGAGTGTATATCACTTCTCGTTTTATGAACGACTTCAAAGGCCTCGCATATAGATCAACTCATTATTGCAGTAATATTTAGATTTGGGGTTATTTTGGTTTAAAAAATTGGACGTGAATTTTCGCCTTGTCTTTATCAGATATAGACACTAATTAAACATCAACTTTTTTGTTTTTTCTTTATGAATTATTAATGGTTTTTGGTTATGAAAGAGGAAAGGTAATAATAAACTATGAAATGCTCAGGTAGGTTTAAATTTACAATTCTTTTCATTTACCCTTTACTAGGTTATACTACGAGCAGTCTCTCTTTTTTCTTGGTCCATCGAGCAAAACGCGCGGGACGCGTAAATGACCTCGCGCGTGGTTGAAGGCGCGAGACAGGAGAGGCACGAAAAAAGAGAGTTACTCTTTGTTCTTCTCGGGCTGCCGCCCTCGTTTCTCGCGTCTCGCGGCTTCGCTGCTCGCGCAAGCGTGCACTCCCCCCACTGAATCTGAAGAAAAAGTGAGACTGCTCGCAGTTTATTCCATTTACCTCAAGACGCCGTCGATGGTCTTGTCACAATGACATCTGGTGCCTTTGAACCTGAATCCTGGTTTGCATGGAATGGAAGTGACGTTAAAAGTATATGTGCTTCTAAACAGTGAATAAACATTGTCCATACGAAAGTGGTGTACTTCGTAATTTTCGATTTCTTTATAAACGGTCTCATTTGCCAGGTGATATTGGAAATTGAATGAACCATTATCCAATGGCGACAATAACATTATGGGATTGCTCAGGTAAAGAGAGTTATGACCAATGTCGAAGCTGTCATGTTCCGTGAGTGAGACGATGGTGAAGATAGTATGGTTGAGTTCATCGTAACCGCTAATAGAAAGGCGCAGAACTTCGCCAGGGGAAAGCTGTAAACAAAAAAGAAAGAAAAATAAAGTCTTTCTGTTCAGTATTTTGCACTCTTTCCATAGTAGCTCACAACGGTTGGTACCGACTAAAAGGCTGGATCAATTTGTGTGATTTTAAAATCTATCTAACAAAGTGGTAATTGAACGCCGTGTCTTGGAATTTTTGTCTGAAATCATACTTGTGGTTTACAAATCGAACTCTCGCTGCGCCGATCAAACTGCGCACCAACTGTAGACTCTTACCCAATGAAAAGAGAGAATATAAAGTGTGTAATTGAGCGACGCACGTCAATAGTCTTACAGAGACCATTTGTCCGAAACTTTGGGCAAAACCACTGCCTATTAAAGATTGCAGAAAGTCCACTTCTGGTTGACTAGCGTCGCTCAAAGACATCTTTACTTAAACTCACTGATACCAGTTAACACCCTAAACTCTGGACTAAATATTCCATCAGAAAAGTGGTTAATGTTGATGAAATAAAGTTGGAATAGAAAAAAAGGGAGAGAGAAAATGAACCTTTTTGGCACCTCAAATGACACGAAGGATTAAAGAAACAAGAGGGAGCTTAAAGGGACTGGTTCACGATAATGCGCATGTGTGAGTTCTGACAGTAGCTGATTGTTTTTCAACCAATCGGAAGAGAGTTAGATGCACGCAAGTAGATTTACAAAATTCAAATTAATTGTTCGCGACGCGAGAGTATTTCCGGGCATTTGGTTTGATTTCATTTGTCCCCATAATTCAAGTTTATTCTTTGCTACTCCTCTGATATATGTTGCAGCCGACAAGAATAACATTTACAGCCCTGTCCTTCTTTGAAACAAACATTTACCAACGTGTATTTTTACGAGGTCGTACCCACGCTAACAAAGCAGTCACCGAGAACGTCCTGTTGCCGGACGGCCACGATGCTCTTCTGAACCTCCATGATCAAAACATTATTTTTTGCGTCTTCTTAAAACGTAACCAGTCAAACGACACAACCACACGTTAATCACCACCACCGAAGTATAACTAGACCAGCCAAAGCGACGGATGTCCGAATAAAACGAAGGAGTTTCAATGATTGTACCGGTAATGGCGATTTCGAATTTAGTGTTGACCCGACAAATTTATTTTGAAGAGACAAACGGCGCGCATGCGCATTATCGTGAACCAGTCCCTTTAACCCTTTAAGCCCCAATATCCAAATACAAATTCTCCAAACTGATCTCTATACATTTCCTTTAAGA
>OZ037788.1:19550567-19560008 GCA_964035525.1 Porites cylindrica
AAGTTCACAGAACTACCTGGAGTACTATTAATCAAATTTGGAAGAATCGGGTGCAGTTCTGGCGATAAACAAGTAGAATAAAAGCAACTTCCGGTTCTTAGCCTCGTTTCCATGTCGCAGCAAAGCGTTAGTTATTAGCCATTTAAATTTTGACATGTTCCCGTGCTTGGATCCTTTGGGACTTTTAGTATGTTAATCTAGAGACCATTCCTAAATGATTGGCGAAGAGAAAGGTTCTGTTGCAATTAGTGGCAGGTCCAGCCACAAAATGACTGGACTATTAATGCTCTTAGCAACATTGTACTTTTTTCTTCAGAAAATAAGAACGTACTTAAGAACCTTAATAGCCTAAATTTGTCCTAAATCCCATTTATGTAAGACCCTGTTTAGGCTAACTTGGGAAAATGTAGGTTATTAGTGCCAGGTTTTCACTGTATAACATCGGCTCCTGCTGTATAGGCAATGGCATTCAATTTCCCGATGATCACCCCGTCCCCTCACATGGAAGTCAGTCCCCTCGCCGGATTTTTATTCTTACCTTCCACTTAGATGGCCCTGTGTTCCTTTCGCTGTATCTCATAAAACAGTACGGGTTGTACTTTCGTACAAAGTCGTACGGCCGGCCACCGATGATAGTTATCGCTCCTCCAAACGTAGAGCAATGATTTCTGACAAAAATAAGTTTACTACCAGGATGCAACGTAATCGACGAAAAAATCGAAAATACGGCTCCTGCATTTACACCACAGTTCTCGATAAATTTCAAAATACCTTTTAAGTGCACCGAGCTTACCACGTTTTCCATAGCCCCGGTTCCATAATTCTCTGTGAACACGTTTATGCCGGTAAATATAACTCTCATCTGAAAAGTCGTAAGAGGACTAGCATATGTCGAATACGTCGAGTATGAAGCAGAGTGGTTTTTAACAGTGCAGTTAACAAATTCCGCTTCAGATGACAAGTTGCCCATAAGGCGTATTGCTGGAATTTCCTGGCCTTTATTTCCATCCCATGTGACATTATCAAACCGTATTCGCTCGAAAGGTTGGCCCACATTCACCCCACCTCCAGTTAGTGCCCAGTTTTCTTTAAAAACGCAATCTTTGACTAGCAGAAAGCCGGACGAATTTTGGATCATCATTCCACCGCCATCATGCAAAGCCCTGTTGCCCGCGAAACTTGATTTTTGTATCTCCATTTCGTTCCCGCTTAACCTACCAGAGTCACTAGAGTGATCAGCATAATACACTCCTCCACCGGAAGTAGCTTGATTCTCAGAAAAACTAGTGTTTTCTATGAATACTTTATTCCTATGCGCACTTCTACGAAACACAATTGATAATCCACCACCCATGATACCATTAGCTAATTCCGCGAAAATAGCCTGTTTCCGGCTTTCCTGTTTTTCCTGCTCAAATCTCTTCGCTCCGTTTCCCCGACCTGAACGCCTCGAACAGGCTTCCGGGAAAGTAGAATGTTCTACATAAATTTCCGAGTTGTTCAACACGACCGCATTTCTCATAAAAACTGTGTTTCGAACGATCACGTTCAAATTACTTGCGTTTTCAAACAGAAACTTTGCGCCCCCAGCGAATGCCTGGACTGCCTGGAGTCGACCGTCATTAGAATGCGACTGGCCTGGATTATTGTTTGAAAAACAACAGTTTTCTATTGAAACACCGCTATCAAAAGCAATTAATGCGCAACGTTTGTTATCTCTGAAAACGCAGTTAGTGAACGAGGCGTTGACAGCGTTCCGTATCGTTACAATAGCGGAAGAACTTGCTCTAAAGTTCCGAAACTCGATGTTTGCTACGTGAATGTTATGAGTTTTATTTCCCGTTTCTTTGCCAATGATAATGCCGCAGATGGTAGAAAATTCAAATCCACAGCTTATGACAGATTCAGAATTATTATCGGCTGTTGTTAAGGAAATTTGTCTGTCCGCTCTAGGCTGCGAAATTTGAATTTGCTTTCGCAAATCGTAGTATTTGTCTTGAATGGAAAAAGTAAAGGCAACCTCGTGGTCGAAGTTTTCGTCGTTTAGAACTGCAAGTGCGTATCCGATGGTTCTACAAGAAAGAGTTCCATTTGGGTTTAGGCAACTTGCGTTATCCACTCCAGAAGACTGTGAAATAGGTATTAGAACACAAGTAGTGGGGTGAATCCACCAAAATAACAAAACAAACAGAAACATGATAGAGTCAAAAAGTAGGGACTTCGTTGAGTTTTCTGGCCTTAAAACCAAATTCTTCGATCTAAGGAAGATCGAAGAAGATCTAATAAAATTATCAAGTAAGCGCCAATTTATGCGAGAAATCCCCGGGTTTGTCACGGGTTTTTCCACAATTACCTTCTGATTCAATGCGGGGGCGTGCACGAGCAAACCAGGCAATTTCCAGACCATCTAGGGATAAGTAAATTCTTGTGATGATATTGCATCATTGTGAAAATGTTCTATTCTGGGTACTGTACAGCCGGGGGGTTACAATGACGGCGATGCTCGTCGTCTCTCTTACGAGATATAAAAATTGCTGTTTTTGACCTCACTTAAGCTTTGGGTGTTCGAAACGGAAAGCCAATGCTTTTCAGGGTTAATATAATAATAATATAATAATATACAGTATTTATAGAGCGCTAATTCCCAATGGTCGAAAAGCGCTTTACATAGTAAAAATAACAACAAAATCCTAAACCTACAAAACTACATTGTCATTCTATAATAATTCCCAATGGTCCAAAAGCGCGTTACATAATAAAAATAACAACAAAATCCTAAACCTACAAAACTACATTGTCATCCTATGAAAACATCATCATTCTATACGACAACATCATAACCAATTTTAAAAAGCCAAGTCTTGAGCTTAGATTTAAAAGAAGAAAGGGAATTACAAGATCTAAGTTCGAATGGAAGTGCATTCCAAACAGAAGGTGCAGCAATAGTAAAAGACCGGCCACCATAAGTTTTAAGATTAAATTTAGATGTAGAAAGTAAAAATTGATTAGAGAATCTAAGACGTCTACCAGGTGTATAAGGCTTGATGAGATCAGTGATATAGCTAGGTGCAGCACCATGAAGTGCCTTAAATGTAATTACTGCAATTTTGAAAGTTATCCTTTGTTCAATTGGCAGCCAATGAAGTTGAATAAGCAACGGCGTAACATGCTCATATCTACTAGTAAGATGAATAAGCCTAGCAGCACTATTTAGGACACTCTGTAAACGTTTCAAGATACATTTAGGCTGACCGTAAAGCAATGAGTTACAATAGTCGATCCTTGCAGTAACAAAGGCATGAATTAGAGTTTTACATGTATCGTAAGAAAGAAACTTGCGAATCTTAAAAATATTGCGTAAATGAAAAAACGAAGACTTGCTAACAGCAGTAACGTGCGGCAACATCGATAGAGAGTTATTAAAAGTAACCCCAATATTTTTAGCAGTAGTTGAACAGTCAACAGTGTCAGAGGCAATCACCAGGCTTTTTAACGCAGGACGTGGGCGATAGGAGGATAAAAAAACTATAATTTCTGTCTTCCCACTGTACAGCTTCAGCTTGTTATTTAATATCTAAAGGTCAATATCTTTAACACAATCTTCAAGAGCAGACGTACATGTTGACAAATCCTCAGGCGATGACTTTTCAAAAGATAAATATACCTGTGTATCATCAGCATAAAAGTGATAAGATAGACCATGAAATCTTGCAATATCACCTAAGGGGGAAGTGTACAAAGAATACAGCAAGGAACCCAACACGGAACCCTGAGGTTAGGATTGGTCTCCTTCGGGATTATAATTCCAATTTCAAAAATACATTACTAATTCATAAAGAAAAACCTAAAGAAATTAATGGTTAATGAGTGTCTTTACATCTGATGAAGACACGGCTAAACTATACGTCCAGGTTTTTAGACCAAAATAACCCCAAATCTAAATATTAGTGCAAGAAGGAGTTGATCTACTCAGAGATTTTTAAAGCCGTTCAAAAACCTCGCCCCCCAACAACCCAGGCTCTACACTCCAAACACATGACAATTGCTAGTTTGCGCGTGACTCGGAAGCGTATACCAAAACATTTAAAAGGTAGTTAAAAACAAGAACAAAACAAAAAAAGAACAGGAAATATTCACCCTCCGGAGGATAAGCTTTCAGATTCTCAGACATTTACCCACACGAGTAAATCCGAGAACGTTCATTTCGATGCAAATTATTCTATTCCTGATTCAAAATCCTCGGACACCCGACCAAACCGGGACGTTTAGTTTAGGAAATTTGTCTCGAACCCGCAAAAACCTCCTTTAGCTAGTGAAAACGAAGCATCACGAGGACCATAAGATAAGAAAAGCAGTTACATAATGTGGAAACGATTTTGAAAAACTGAAGTGTTATGGTGAGCTACCCAGAAGTGATGTCGATATATTTAAAAATGATTTAAAAGAAACAAACCTAATATGTAGACCTAAATGTTTTTTGTTTTATTAATTTTCTTTAATTGGGGACGTATATTTAGTACATTCCAGTGAAAAAAGGTAAGTTTATACAGTAGTCAGGCGGTGTGAAGACCAGAAGCCGTAAGAGTTTTGCTCTCTTTAAGGGTTTCAGATATCAAAAACCTTGCTGGAATTACCAATTCAAATATAATTCTAAAAATTAATTATTTTATTTACAATACATCAAATATTAAATAGCTGTAAAATTATGTGAGATAACTATTTTGTAAACTATGAACTGCATATACACTTTACCAAGCAAAATTCAGCAAAGATGTCCCTTCAAAAATTATTATGACAAACGAAAGATAAGCCTAGCATCAAAGCGTGAGTCACTGAAAGAGTCTAGAACAATTGAAAACATACCTGCCAATGAGCTCGACCTTCTTTTCCAAATTTTTCATCTTCGTTCGTAAACAAAATGGCACTAAGCACGAGCCGGGTACTTTAAGCTGCTTCCAGTTTTTTGGACACAAACAAGAAGAAGGTTTCTAATCACTCCGTTAGAAAGACCAGTGTTGGACGACTTCTCGAAGCAGACGTCCAGCCAAACTTCGTTGCACAGCTAAGCGGTCACAAAAAAGCCTCGACAGCTACCATTCAGCATTTCTGAAGCGACAGCGAGAAATGTCTGCTATCCCGAATCGTGAGCCATGTACTCCGCCCAGTTCGAAGAAAACCAAGTGAGTACCTCCACTTCAATACAGCAAAATGTCTTCACAGTCCAACAAATCCAGCCTCAGGACATTTTTGCCGGAGCGCATATTGACAAGTTCGAAGGCTGCACATTCAACATCACCGTTTTCTGTAATGATCAGTTGAAGATCTACCCTGCGAGCACAGGCCCTTCGATCTTCCTAGATAAGTCTAGGAAGATTGAAGGGCCTCTGCTCGCAGGGTATTGAAGATCGCAAGGCTGAATGAGAACTGATCGCTGAGCGATCGAGGCACAAACAGGCATTACTTACATTGCAGTTGCACTTTTGGTCCCTTTTCATAAATTGTTGTTTCAACTACAAGCTTTTTCATTGAGCCTGTATGAAAAATTTTGTCTTCGTTCATTGACGAAGTTTGTACAAAGCTGCACTTTGAACAGTTATATTTTTTAGCTCTTATTAACCGAGCGCGAGGTCTGTATGGGAGAATCTTGACCGAGGTCGCCAGTACAGACCGAACGCACTGAGGTCTGTACCAGCGACCGAGGTCAAGATTCTCCCATACAGACCGACCTAGCTCGGTTAATAAGATGTTTATTATATGGCCAAACAAGAAAGCAAAGGAACAAAAACATAAATAATTTTATTTGCTTCCCTGCGCGGGCTCAAGCACTTAGCTGGCTTTCTTCTGTCACTGGTCTCCAGTCCAAACGGGACAAAAATAACTGTTCAAAGTTCAGCTTTGTACAAACTTCACTGCATTCGGTCTGCACTGGCGACCTCGGTCAAAATTCTCTCATACAGTCCTCCCGCTCGGTTAATAAGAGCTACATCTAACTATTAGTGAAAGAAGGAGTTGATCTGTAACAGAGATTTTGAAGCCGTTCAAAAACCTCGCAGTCGTGTATTATGAGGTTTAATTACCTGATAATACACTGTTGCTCGTTTTTTAAACAGTACTTTTCGACTACCGTCCCCGTCTCTTTTACTGGGAGTCCCCCCTCCCCCCAATAACCTGGGCTCTACACTCTAAACACATGACAATTGCTAGTTTGCGCGTGACTCGGAAGCGCATACCAAAAGATTTCAAAGGCAGTTAAAAACAAGAACAAAACGTAAAAAAAGAACAGGAAATATTCACCCTCCGGAGGATAAGCTTTCAGATTCTCAGACATTTACCCACATGAGTAAATCCGAGAACGTTCATTTCGATATAAATTATTCTATTCCTGATTCAAAATCCTCGGACACCCGACCAAACCGGGAAGTTTATTTTGGAAATTCGTCTCGAACCCGGAAAAACCTCCTTTAGGTAGTGAAAACGAAGCATCACGAGGACCATAAGAAAAGAAAAGCAGTTACATAATGTGGGAACGATTTTGAAAAACTGAAGTGTTACGGTGAGTTACCCAGAAGTGATGTCGATATATTTAAAAATGATTTAAAAGAACCAAGCCTACTATGTAGACCTAAATGTTTTTTGTTTTATTAATTTTTTTTAATTGCAGACGTCTATTTAGCACATTCCAGTGAAAAAAGGTAAGTTTATGCAGTGGTCAGGAGGTGTGAAGACCAGAAGCCGTAAGAGTTTTGCTCTCTTTAAGGGTTTCAGATATCAAAAACCTTGCTGGGATTACCAATTCAAATATAATTCCAAAAATTAATTATTTTATTTACAATACATCAAATATTAAATAGCTGTAAAATTATGTGAGATAACTATTTTTTAAACTATGAATTGCATATACACTTTCCTAAGGAAAATTCACCAAAGATGTCCCTTCAAAAATTAATATGAAAAACGAAAGATAAGCCTAGCATCAAAGCGTTTGCATCCCCCACCATTAGCAACAAATATAAATACTAAAAAAAAAATAATTAATTCCGCATCTTTAAGTACTACACAATTCTTTTTTAATGATGTTAAACAATACGAATAAAAACAATAATAGTGTTAATATTCATTCAAAGTATTTCCAAGCTAAAAACGACAAGCTTACCTCTCTCTTAAGATCCCGTCTTCAAAACTTTTGTCTGTCTTTCGGTTGTTTCAGGATATGTAGGGATGTTTACACTTTTACCCAGCAGATAATCTTTAACTAGCACATGCCATCCTTCCTGTGTTATTTTTTGTCTCTTCTTGTAAGGTTTTTTAGTTCTGCTATTTGTTCTTGGCAAAACGTGTGAAATCTTGCCCAATTTTAGCCAACTTTGCACTGCCGACACAACTGAGCCACCGCGCGCCGTTAGGTGATTTGACGTCTGTGTATTCCTTATACAATTTGATCTTATATTTTACTGTTGACGTCAATCGCAATGATAAAATCCAACATCTTTAAATTTAGTCAACGCTGGCTGATTCTAGTCTATTAGCCTTGGGATCTAACCCATTAAGAAACGGAAAATATTTTGAATGAATAAAAATACAAGGTATAATTATTGTTAATCAGCTTCTAAAGCACCTTAATTTCACGTCTGAAATATAATTGACGACAGATTAAACTACAAATATCGTTATCCTAATATCTAAATCATAAGTTATAACCAGTTCATCGATAGCGAGTATTGAAAACCCGGGGTTTGTGTAAATAAATACTTGATAAAGTACAGTACAACAGGAAAGCAAGAGTAAGCCTGGGACCTTATTTTTTTCTTGTAAATGGCGATTGTAATACAAAATGCGTAACCACATAACGTATGTAATCTTCTCACATTATATAAGAAACTGCGAAATAAAATTGAGCACTCCAATTACAACTATAATAGAGTGAAACACAATGCTTGGTATTGAAAGCTGTCCTCTTTTCTTCTGAATCATGATGTAGACAATACAAGGGAGCGAGTAATTGTAAGCAAGACCACTCAGCGATCCAACGTATCTGAAAAATAAACAGTCGTGAGATTTTCAACCTTTAACTACGGTAAAGTTCCGACTTTTTTATATTGAAATATTAGACTTTCTCGTTTGAAACAATACAAGAAGTAAATACCAGGGAGCTAAACAACTCGGGACCTTGGAATCAACCTTACGGATTCCAATGAAAACGTCACTAAAAGGTTTCAAACTTGTCGTGATCAGTTCAGCTGTTCGAGGTATTAGACGAGCTTGCTTAGCAGCGAGACTAAAGTTACAAGTGTTTCTTTCCTTTTTTTTTTTTCGTGCGTGCTCGCCAAAAGGGGACTCATGATCCTGTTCTTGGCGGAGACCGTGGAAACTGGGGATACGAATCGCGACGTGACCGACAACATGTTCAGACCGCCATGCATGTTTTGTGAAGAAAGCTTAGGAAAGATTAATGTGAAGATGTCGAGCTTTTCCGAAACGGGTCGGTACACGAATTCTGTCGCTTGAAAGCGTTGATTATTGGCAGAAGTGAATACTTCAATGGTCGAAAAAAGAAGAATCTTTATGAGCAAAACTTCAATGTCCACTTGCTTTAATGACGTTCTCGTTGCCGTCACTGTTTTTGTTCCTTAAGAGTCACTATCATGGCTCCGAGAGAGCTCAAAGACTTTCTAGTTGTATTACCTGATAATGTTCCCAACATGTGGATAAAACACAGCACAGAGAACGCAAGATCCGATAAGTACTAGGTTCAGGAAAAACACATGAAGGAAGCTATGAAGGAAACAACAGTGACATAAGATAATATGATGTTACAATGAGTTAAGGGTACATTGTCCAACCCGAGGGTGGGCCACTCCCTCGGATACGCCATGACCTTAGTAAACAGACAAAAATCAGATCATTATACGTTTCTGGGACACTGCCCACCTACCTCTCCCTTAAGCCAACATTTTGCCCCAAGTGAGGAGTAAATGTTAATGTTGGCTTAGGGGAGGGGTAGGTGGGCAGTTTCCCAGAAACGCATAATGATCCAAATCGTCTTCCACAGGGTCTGGAAAGGGGGTTCCTCGTCCCGAATTTCCGCTCCTTTTTCACGAGAATTCCGCATCCCGAACTTCTTTCATCGCGCTATCGTGAATATCGTTTTCATTCCTAATCCCCACTGGTGCCCAAATTTGGGCGAGTAGCAGTCAAATACTGTATCCCGTAAACGTTTCTCGCTGAATCCCGCACTGTATTTTGGTGAAATCCCGCATCCCGGGAATACCCTTCCAAGACCCTGCTTCCATTGACTCTTACAGACCATAGTTATGACGACCGTAACAACAGTTTCAGTTTTCAAACACTTAGAACTTTAAAAGTAAATTGGCAAAACGTTTAGCAAACTAAGCTCGTTTAGTAATTACGCATGTCAACGAGGACTTTTTGTATTCGTACGTG